>OX422214.1:446187302-446757302 GCA_949130495.1 Sambucus nigra
TCCTAGGTGTAGTGTTGGTATTATAACTTTGAGACTTTTAGAGGAATTTGATATGTAGTGTCTGAGGCTCTTTGGCAGACAAGGATATGACTCAATTTCGTCACTATTTCCAAACTAAACAAGCTCCTATATAATGTAGACTTAAGTGAGTAAAAGATATAGGGTTCTTCACATTCTCGGTATCATATATACAGGAGGGAGTCAACCAACTGATCACGAAATCTAAATAAGCGTAACTCGTCATCGTATCAGTGTAGAGCGTGTAAGGCTCGCCTATTATCGCTACCACCCTGGCCTCATCCGACATCTATCTGACCCACCTTATAAACATCAGGGGCACCGATGGTGGTACCGCCACCTCCTCCTCAACAATCTTCCTCACCACTCTCTCCCCCAGCTACCAGATGTACCCAAACTTATGCGCCAGCAGCCGTCGCATCTCCACGTGTATACACGTAACCCCCGTGGTCCATGTAGGAACACCCCAAGGGTAGAAGGCCACCTGCATCCCCAACAAAGAATCATTATCTATTCAAAAATAAATATGCCAGAAAAGCACAGAAAAGACAAATGTTAACCTGGTTGCTTGTCAAGTCATTTAGAGCTCTCTGCACATCCTTCAGAGATAAGGATTGGTTCGACTACCGGTTGGACTTTCGCCATCGGTACATTTGACAGAAGTCCCACAAATCACTATCCTTCAGGGATACCAACTCTACATTGCTCCCTATCACCTCATAGAACCATGTATGTAAGAAAATAAAGAAATCAGAAAAAGGGTACAAAAAAGAAGGACTGCAATAAAATAAAGGAAAATAAATTTACAGTTACCTCCAGAAGGTACGTGGGTCCTATAAAAGTATTCCGACAGCACCAGCTGAACACGTCCAGAGAAGCATAAAGGAATGCCAAGGTAAAGCTCCCCCAATCATACAAAGGTACGTTCGACATAAGCCGCATGCACGACAAAAATCACAAGTGGATGACATTGCCTCTCGTCACCACCATGAATCCTCCAAGCAAAGGAAAAATAAACAGACGGGTTGTCTGCCTCGCCTATCGCCCATCTACGGCTATAAATGGATATTCGAGAATTTGTGTCCGTCCAATATTCGAATTCGAAATTGCGAATATTTATTCAAAAAATGGAAATGGATACGAATATGGATACTCTATAAAAATATATGAGAAAACTGTTACGGATATGGATAGTACTAGTATCAGACACGGATAATCCGTATTCGATGCGGAGTATCCATTTTATCGAATATCCGTTTTACTGGAAATCCGTATCCATCAAACATATGTTTAAAATATTACTAATAATATTAATATTAGTATTACTAATAAAATAATTAAAAAAACCTTAATCGTTTATTACCTAAAACAAAACAAACACATACTCCACTCAATACAAAAACACCCTAAAGTTATTATTTTATTAGGTGTATTATAAAATGACATGTATTATTATTATTATTATTATTATTATTATTATTATTATTATTATTATTATTATTATTATTATTATTATTATTATTTTATCGGGTATATTATCATAGAAGTTACACTAAAGTTACAATACATCCTATTACACACAACAAAAAGTTAGCAACAACAAGTACATACAAAATGAAAATACAAATATATAACAGTATTTATATTTTGTTCATGTGGTTTTTCATTAGTTTCCTTAATTATAAATAGACGTAAGAGAGAAACAAAAAAGTAACGAGATGATTTTGATTGTGATGAGAATTGAAGTTAATAAGAGGTATATTATACACAAAATAAAAATGTATACTTATTAAAATAAAAATATTACTATGTTTTGAAGACTAAAAGGTCCATGAGGTTATCACTCCCAATAAATTTCATTTAATGTAAAAAGTGCATATTTATATCTAATGTTATTTTTTTTATGGCTTTAAGCTTATATGGTTGTAAAGTATGGATGGATTTAAGCCATATTATCATTATGGAATGCTACTATTATTATGGAAGCCATAATTGTCGATGTTAGGAGGTAGTAATTTTGTTATATATTTATTTGGATTGGCTTGGATTTCACTGGATTGGATATTTTAATAGTTATTTTTTGAGATGGCTAAACAATATAAACGGATACGGATATTATCAGAATCCGAGGTATTCGAGCGGATATGGGTAGTTGTTTTAACTATCTGGGTGGATATGAAAACGGATACGGATAGTGCATCCAGATAGCGGATACGAATATGGAAAACATGATATCTGATCCGTATCCATCCGTTTACCACCCCTACACCCATATGTCATATCAACCCTACTCTTCAACAGCGTCTCCCTTATCACATAAATCCGAATAGAATCCCACGATATGATTCTACTCATACCCCCCAGAGCGGCCTGCACCGCCTCTGGTGTCACTCTCAAGTAGTACAGTCCACCATAATCTAATGCCCCTCACAATCTAGCCCCATTAGCTATTGGACATAAATGGGAGTAACGGTCACCTCCCCGAACCACAAATGGAATGTGTGGGTCTTGTACCAACACCTCTCACGAAGATCACACAACACCGTATAAGAGCATGACATCTCATCCAATGCATCTGCCAATGGGTCAAACCCGATAAATAACACCATCCAACGTACATTCGTAGGGAGCTTATCCCAAACATCCTTCAAATCGGTTATCCCCCGGAACTGAATGTCCAAATGAGCTATATCAGTCTGCGAAAAAATAAAGGAAAATCCTTTATTAGCACGATAAAAGGAATTTGGAAAACCAAAGTTTAGAATACTCACATAGACATTAGGGTTTTTCACCCTCGTCGAACGATGGTATGAAGGATCCCACAATAAAATCCACTCATCACTAACTGACTCAAATGAGTCATATGCATTTTTATTGCCATTTTTATTGCCCAACGCAAGGTTCACCATAGACCGCCACTCTAGGCCTGCCCAATCACCAACGGACAGTCACTCATTGTTAACTTTGCCAGAAATGTCCACCATTTGAAGTCTTGAAGAAAGAAGGACTTAGGAATGACTCTTAGAGAGAGAAAGTAAGAGAATTAATCACTTAAATGTGTGAAAAATGAAGAGGGGCCGCCCCTTTATATAAAAGGTTAAGGGGCATGTCGATCGACAACCCCCTGACCATGTCGACCATCAGTTGGACTTTCCTCTTTCCAAGAAGACCAGGGGTCCGTGCCCTATGCTGATAGGCACCTCCCAAGGCCTACATATCGGTATTCCCCCTTAAATTTCATTCCCAAAATGCCTAAAAATTTCCAAATATTCTTAAAAACCCTGAAAAATACGAAACATTATTTTTCCTAAGTAAATCATCATTTTGGAGCATTAATCCCCTTACAAACTCTCAAAATCCCCCAGCTGGGTTAATATCACACTCTCAACACTAACATATTCTCCAACGGAACCAACGATGCATCCGTAACTAAGCCTACTACATTTTCCCCAGCAAAAATCGTAAGTCCACGCAATCCCCAATGGAACCAAAAGTACGCTTGAACCAAAATCATTCACTCCTTCCCTAGCGGAGCTATCCCCCTCCAAACTACAACACAAGGTCCTAAGAGTTGACCTCAGCCCGTATAATCGATCGCTATAACTTTAGGCCCACAGAATCGGTTGCTATAACTTTAGGTCCTCAGAATTGACCTCGGCCCACAAAATCATTCGTCACAACTCAAGGTTCTCAGAATTGTCCTCAACCCACATAATCGACCGTGATAACTTTAGGTCCTTAGAATTGACCTCGACCCGCAGAATTGATCGCTACTAGTGGTGGTAAACATGTGGATACGGATCGAATCTCATGTTTTCCATATCCGTATTCGCTATCTGGATGCGATATCTGTATCCGTATCCACCCAGATAGTTAAAAAAATATCGATATCCATATCCGCTCGGATACCTCGGATTCAGATAATATCTGTATCCGTTTACATTGTTTAGCCATCTTAAAAAATAACTATTAAAATATCCAATCCAATGAAATCCAATCCAATCCAAATAAATATATTACAAAATTACTACCTCCTAACATCAACAATTATGGCTTTCATAATAATAATAGCATTCCATAATGATACTATTTCTTAAAGCCATCCAAAAAAATAACATTAGATATAAATATGCACCTTTTAGATTAAATCAAATTTATTGAGAATGATAACCTTATGGATCTTTTAGTCTTCAAAACATACTGATATTTTTATTTTAATAAGTATACATTTTTATATTGTATGTAATATACGTCTTATTAACTTCAATTCTCATCCCAATCAAAACCATCTCGTTACTTTTTTTCTCTCTCTTATGTTTATTTATAATTAAGGAAACTAATGAAAAACCACATGAACAATATAAAAATACAGTTATATATTTGTATTTTTATTTTGTATGAATCTGTTGTTGCTAACTTTCTGTTGTGTGTTATAGGGTGTGTTGTAACTTTAGTGTAACTTCTATAATATACCCGATAAAATAATAATCATACATGTCATTTTATAATACACCTAATAAAATAATAACTTTAGGGTGTTTTTATTTTGAGTGGAGTATGTGTTTGTTTTGTTGTAGGGAATAAACGATTAAGGTTTTTTTAATATTATTATATTAGTAATACTAATACTAATATTATTAGTATTATTTTAAACATATGTTTGACGGATATGGATATCCGAGAAAATGGATACTCCACATCGGATACGGATTATCCATGTCGGATACTAGTACTACCCGTATCCGTTTTCTCGAATATTTTTATAGAGTATCCATATTCGTATATCCGCAAATTTGGATTCGAATATCGGACGGATGCAGATTTTTGAATATCCGTTTACAACCCTAATCTCTATAACTTTAGGTCCTCAGAATTGACCTCAACGTGCTGATTAGGCATAGATATTTGCATATTTATTCCCTTAATTTTGGTATTTTTACAGTCTCGTGTAGTGTATTTAGATTAAATTTACCTCTTATTTATCATACTAACCCTTTTTGAAGTATTTCGGGGTTTGTGTATTTTTACCTTGTTTTACAGGTAATTAATGCAAGTAGATGGAAGATAAATGTCGAAACGGTGAAAGAATCAAAAGAAAGAGAAGTCAAGGGTATTTTTGTTACTTTTAATTTGTAAACCAGAGGAGGATCCAACTGAAAAGTTAAAGAGATTGAAGTCATGAGAATACTACAAAAAAAACGGCACCTCAATCTGAGGTACAGTGAAGAAGTTATGCACATTTGAAGTTAGGAAGAGAATCGAGGGGCAAAAGTGCAAATATGATAACTTCGAGCTCACAAGATCACACTTGGGCAGAGCCGAGGACCAAAATGGTTCAGGTACTAGGGCGAATGGGTTATGTTTGGATATTAGTAATGGACTAGAACCGTGACAAATATTTTCACGGTCGAGAAGTGTGATGAATCCTGAAGCGGGATTTTTAGTTTGGACTTATCTTTTAGCCTAAAGTGTTTTATAGTTCGAAGACTCTTCTAAACGACTTATAACCTTTATATTGAGTCATTAGGGTTCTTTTAACATATTCTTAGTTCATTTTAAATCTACTAATCAGAGAGGAATATCTAAGAAAATATTTTACATGTTTTGAATCATTAAGACAATACAAGGTCATAATGTATTTCCGATTTTTCTTCTTCTTGCATGATTATGTTCTTCAACCTTGGTAACATTTATTTTCAACATTTTTATTATTATTTCATTATGTTTTCATGCATGTTAATAGATTTTTGTATAGTTAATACAATTGTGTCCAATTGGATTCATAGAGATTTGGAGAACATGAACCCAACCTAGATTTTTGACGTTAGATATAAAATTCAATTTGATTGTATGTTTAATTACTAAGATTTTATATTTTTATTGAAATTAATATTGTAGATCTCTTAATTCAGTTTGTCATAGGCAACTGGAGTATTTGAGAATGCAATATACTTGTCAACAACTATGTCATTCACTTTAATTAATTTGTTGACTAGATATTGTGCGGATTGACACCCTCATATATTTAGTTCTTCCGATTACTTAATGTTCTTCATCCAATTAAATATATAATTGTCGAGAATTTTACCTTTAGCAGAGATACCTACAGTTCGGGGGATTGGATTCCGACTCCACTTTTCGAAATAGTTTTTCTAAAATTCAAAATTTTAGTTCTTGCTTTCTTAGATTTAATTGCACTTGTTAGTTATGTTTTCTTAGTGAAGTAGAAATTTCCCACAACAATCACCTTTTTCTTATTTTCGAGAGTCGATACCTAGGTTTTAGAAGCCGACCCTCTCATTGTCGTCAAAATGTTACACATCCTATTCCCTGAGGATTCGACCCCAACTTATCGGGTTATTACTTGAGTGACTGACTTTCCCTTCAGATGTAGGTACACATGTAGCATACACATTCCGTGTCGAATCAAGTTTTTGGCGACGTTGCCAGGGATTAGGTAGACACACTAGGTTAGGTCGAATTAATCTAAGAATTTGAATCTAAATTCTAAAAAGCCAAAAAGATATATATCCCCAAAATTAAAAAATATGCAAACTATCCAAAAAAATCAGAAAAATAAAAATAAAAATATTCTCTCGAGCCTTAAATGCAAAATACTCAGCCCAATCCAAATTTTGAGCCTATAGTTAAACTCCCTCCCTCTGGTACCAACACTCCGAACGCTCCAAATTTCTGTGTACCACCTTCTACACTGAGTTCATATGTCTAGAAATTTCGGTGAAGAAAGTGATTCTATTAGTGTGAGTATGATGTCGGATAACGCTAGTTTCGGGACGGTAGAGGGAATGATGATATACCGCCCCATAAGATGCTTCTTATACCCCGAACGAATCTCCCCTCTAGGATGCATTATATTTTCATATAATGCGGGATGATTTTAATTTAGGAATGGGATGATTCATATTCTCCCAACATTTCACGATATGAAGTCGTAGAAGCCTTGTATACACATTAGAGAGTTCGAGGAGGCGTACGAGATGTTTAACAATCAAGCTTTCACCTAAGACGTAGCGCGCCACAAGATTTTCCCTTTTTCTCTTAAGGACAAGGCCAAGAATTGGCTTTAGTCACTAGCACCGAACTCGATAGCTATGTGGAGAGACATGTAGGCTAAATTTCTCCATAAGTTCTTTCCCGCACATAGGATCAACTATATTCGGGCTCAAATTCAGACTTTTAAGCAAAACATTAATGTGCCTTTTGCTAAGTTTTAAGAGAAGTTCAATTAGTTAGTTAGTATGTGCCCACATCATGGCTTTCAGAAGTAGAGACTCATCTCTTACTTCCATCATGGGATTAGCCTAAGCTCAAAATAACTCATTGAAATTATAAGCCTGAGAGAGTTCTTCAGGTTAGATGCAGACTATGCATAGGCCCACATTAAGTATGGCATCAAGACTATTCAAGCTTGGGACACATCAGATTTGAACATCATACCCAAAGCTAAAATCACGGTTACTTGGACAAGGAAGCCTAGTTGGATCTCCAAATTAACCAATTAACCAAGCATCTAGAAGACGTGGTCGAAGCTAGGGGAGAGATATACTCGGACCATCTTGAGTTTTACCAGAGGAGAGTTGTGTAATTTATGAGGTGGGTCATTTAACGAAGGAATGTACGACGATACCCGCCTACAAATTTATGCTTCAAGAGCAAGTTGAGGTGGTGGGAGATTTTAAGGGTAATCTTGACACCCCTCGCGGGAATTACTTTAATCCATCGTGGTAAAACCTGTCTAGTTTTAGTTATGGGCAACCGAATGTGGAGATGAACTCGAATCCACATGTTACCAAATAAATGCCACTACTCCCACCTTATCAACAACTTCCACCCATTCAAGCACCTCCTCCTGTGCTTTATTTGATCCCACAACGAAAGAGTCTCAAGGATACTCTGTCCCAATTTATACAAACTCAGTCAGTGATAAATGCCCAAAAAACTCAAAATTTTACCGACTTAAAGGCATTGCTTTCTAAGTTGCAATCTTCTTTAAGTGTCCAAGAGGAGGGAAAGTTTCCTCCCAAGACCAACGACCTCCCCAAGGTTAAAACTGTGTTAGCTCTACTACCAATGAAAATCAAGAGCAATGTAATGCGATAACCACTCTAGGTAGTGGAAGAGTTGTTGACTTGTCACCTCCTCCACACGACATGAAAAAAGATAATGAGGTTTCGCTAGGCACGCAAGACTCCAAAGATGCCCCTTGGAAGAGGGTGAAAGAGAAGGCACACATAGGCCCAAAGTGGTAGTAAAACCCCGATAGTCGCACCATACCCTCGACGGTTAGTCCCTAATCCTAAAGGGGATGACCGTCATGATATTCTCTATGTGCTTAAGTAAGTGAAGCTTAATTTACTTTTTTTTGGGCTATCAAGCAAATTCTCGCATATGCAAAGTTTCTCAAGGAATTGCTCACGGTGAAACGTAAATTACAGGTAAAAAAAGAAGGTGTTCATAGCACAAATGTGAGTTCGATACTTTTGATCGACCTCCCACCCAAGTATAAAAATCCGGTTATGCCCACCATTTTGTGCATCATTGGAGAGAATAAAATCGAGAGACCTTTAATAGATTTAGGGGCAAGTGTCAACATTATCCCTTACTTTGCCTATAAAAAGCTTAACTTGGGAGATATAAATCCCACCAAAATTACTCTTTAACTTACAAATCTTTTCGTGAAGTTACCCCAAAGTGTAATTGAGGATGTGATCATCTAAGTCAACACTTTCTACTTCCCGATAGATTTTGTTATTTGGGACACGGAGCCCTCCGCCCCATTGAGTCATCATGTTCCTGTTATTCTTGTTCGCCCTTTCCTAGCCATGGCTAATGTGTTGTTAACACGCCTAATGGGAAAATGAAACTCACATTCGGGAACATGACACTTGAAACGGATATCTTCAACATCACCAAGCAAGTAGGTGATGTAGATAATTTATAGGAATCGAATCTTATCAAGGAGGTAGTACGGGAGCCACGTGAGGTGTGTTTAGTGACAACTATCGAGAGAGAAAGAAAGAGAGAGAGAGAGAGAGAGAGAGAGAGAGAGAGAGAGAGAGAGAGAAAGAGAGAGAAGGAGAGTTTGCAGATATGAGCTTATAAAATTTTGAGAAAGAATTCGGGCCAGTGGATGAGAACCTCACTGTTGAAGTCAAATCGTTATTGGACTTTTTTTGTCACTTAGATGAGAGTGACTAGAAAGATAGGATATATCAATTTATTTTTTGTGATCGTCCACCCATGCCACTTGAGCTTTTGGATGCGATCGAGTACATGGCTAGAGTATCGTCTGGTTTAGAGATCCATGCATTCTCGAGTTTAAAGGATATATAGGCTTAGAGTATCCTGTAACATTTTAGTATGATAGTATCTCCAAGTCGGAACAAATATGCCATACGGTGATTGGGAATTTCGATATTTCACTCACCTTATTCATCATATGCCTCCCGGTGTCCAATTTTTCTATTGGGTCGATTCCCAATTATTCCGTCTTTCAACATTTAATGAGGAAGAGATGGTGAGGATATTATCGGACCCCGCACACAGGGTTGAGTAGGTTTTGAGAGATAGGTTGTCGCACCTCCGATGCATATGAGTGAATTTTTTGTTATATTGTTTAGTCATGTGCTAGAGTTCTTAATGTCATTTGCATTTTAATATTTGTTCATTTAATTTTCGCAGTCTTTTTTTCTTATTTAGATTTTAGTCCTTTTGATTGAGGATAATGCAGAAGTCTAAGTTTGGGGGGGGGGGGGGGGGGGGTACACGTGCGTATTTAAACTTTATAAAATTTAAAATACCCCCCAAAATTAGAAAATTTCAAAAAAAATTCAAAAAAGTAAAAAAAAAATTCTTCAAAATAAATAAGAATTGTTATTTAGAATCTTAAAAAATATCACTAAATTTTTGTTTGAAGTCTCAATTTGTAAAAATCCAACGCCTTAAGCCGAAATTGACCAAAAATAGAAATTGAGCGAAAATTAACGACTTAACGAATAAGTGTGGAGATTTTTAACCCGATGTGATTTTTGAGCCAAATAGTTTTTCTTAATAATTAAATCAATTCGAGTTAAAAATTAACTCAAAAGTTCTTTTCAGTGTTAAAACGTCGTTGATGATCTCTAAATCATTGTTTTGATTGGTTATAGAAAACGAGTGAAATATTGTTTTGAAATCGCGCTAAAAATGTCTCAAAATTAAAAGTAATCTCGAGACGAATATGCTAATGTGATTAGTAATTCAGATAAATAAAGTTATGAAGTTAGGCCATCGTTTGTTTACCAAAAAATATTAGCCATAAAAATCATGGAAAAAAATTTATCCTTTTTGCAAGCCAATTTGAGCCCAAAAATGTTATACCCTTTTCGTTTGTTAGCTCGAAAAAAACAATTGGCTCAGAGTTATGAAAATCGAAAATTCATCAATTAAGTCTGTCCGGTATATAAAAAGGGGCAAGAAAATTAAAAAAAATACTCAAAACAAAAAAATAGAAAAAATGAAAAAAAAATTAGAAAAATAGAAGGAAAAATAAAAGAAAAGAAAAGATAAAATGAGCAGAATGCCTGAAAAAGTGCCAACGAACATCGAAAGAAAATTTTCCAACCATTCCTATTATTACCCAAAACACCTTAACCCAAAAAGTTCTAACCAAGTCCGAATAACAAAATTAATTATCGCGGGGAGAGGTAAAATACAATAGGATAATAAAGAGGCAAAATAGTGCGAATAAAGAATGGTATTTTTCCATTTTTCAATGACCGTAACCCGCTGATGAGATATTTTCACCCTAAATATTTTCGTCTTTCCATTTTTGTGCGTGATATTGTGTTCCATTATATTTACTCCTAATATCACGCACGCTGAGAGAAAATAGCCACAATTCGAGAGATTAATTTGTGAGTATATTCCGTGTGAAATTGAATCATAGCGAATTTTTAAAAAGTAATGTAATGATCAATCGGTGGAAGTTAGAGGTTTAATTTTTGGCCTTGCACACAAACACTATGAATTGAGATTTATCGAATAAAAATTTGAAGTTATTATTTTTATAGAATTTAAGATATATGATTTTTAATTAATTTGATATTTTCTTAGAGTCATCCAAAAATGAATTTTGTGGGTAAATCAACTGAAAACTCTCATGAGACACCATTTGTCCTACTAAGATAACCTAAGGGTTTAACGGCTTATTGCACACGCTAAATGCAATCACTTGTCTATGAAAGAGGTATCCTATCACATTAGTTATTTATAAGCCACTTTAAACTTGTGCTCTCATTCTTTTACATTGCTCAGGACGAGCAACGTTTAAGTTAGGGAGATTTGAATAGGCATAAATATATCATATTTATCCCCTTAATTTTGGTATTTTTATGGTGTCGTTCGGTGTATTTATATCGAATTTATCTCATATATATGTTACTAACCCTTTTCGATGAATATTTTGTGTTTTGTATATTTTTGTCTTGTTTTATAGGTAATTAGTGCAAGTGGATAGAAGAGAAATGACGAAACGGTAAAATAATCAAAAGAATGGGAATCAAGGGCATTTTTGTAATTTTTCGGTTGAAACTCGGAGGAGGATCCAACTGAAAAGTTTGAGATCTTGAATTCACGAGAATACTAGAAAAAACGTCCCCATAATCTGAGCTACGGTGAAGAAGTTACGCGCAATTGAAGTTGGGATGAGAATCCAGGGGCATAAGTGCAAATAAGAGAACTTTGAGCACACAAGACCACACTTGGGTAGAACCAGCCCCCAAATTTTAAATTCTTTTAAATTAATGTGATGGTTCAATTAAATTCCCACTAAAATTTCAATACAACTTGAAAAGGCTTATAATATAAAATCCAAGTTAATAATTTCCTTTTAAATTAAACTCGATGCGGAAGCGTAAGATGGTTCACACAAATAAAAACTTTACCCAATATTTAATTAAGTCCCAAATTAAATGAGTGCGATGATTTAAACCAAATTTTATCTTGAAATTATCCTAAGCATGCATTATAAATTATTTATGCAAGATAAAATAAAACAATCACACTACGCCGCGATGTACGAGGAAAAACCCAAGACGGGAAACAACCTCGGACGGCCCTAGCCACAAATCCACTAGATACGGAATTACAATTACAAGACAGATAGACTTACAAGGACTGACTCGATCCCTCTCAAGCCTCGACGCTTCTTCTTGTAGACACCTCTTCCTAGCGGATAACCTCGGAACACCACCGCGATCTCGAAATCCACCGATGGGGCTTTCTATGGTCACCGTCACCCGTACATGGAGCCTTTCTCCAAGTGGGTAGAATCGCAACAAAAAGTCTTCTTCTTTGATGGATGTAGAAGCAAACCAAAACTTCTCTTCTTGAATTCGGTAGAGATAAACCGGTGCCAAACTCCAAGCAATTTGATATGTATATATGAACTTGGATAAACTCAATTGGGTGTAAACACTAGAGTGATGAATATATTTTTCTCTAAAAATCTTACTCAAAACATGAACATTTTCCTAAACCATTTTTGCTCTCAAACTCTCTCTAAGAGATAAACTAAGTTGGAAAAGTTATGGAAATGTTAAGTTGGAAAATGTGATTCCCGCACAAGATAAAGTCTAAAAAAGTTGGTTAAAAACCAAGTGGGAAGTGGGTGAAAAACTCCCAAAAACTGTTCCCGCCTGACAGCTCGTTCGAACGACATTTCGTTCGAACGAAGTCTCGTTCGAACGAGATTTCTAACGACGCTCCAGTATGGACTCGTTAAAAGCTCGTTGGAAATCTCGTTAGAACGACAATCTCGTTTGAACGACATTTATAACGACAGACCAGTATGCCTTAGTGGGAACTCGTTGGCAGGTTCGTTCGAACGACATCTGGTTCGAACGAAAAAACTCGTTCGAACGACATATCTAAAGAACGACCAGAAAGATTGAAAAATTCAATTTTGGTCCAGAAAACTTTATTAACTTATTTTAAAGTTTTATATAATTTCTTTCTTAAAACAAAACGCAGTTTTTATAAAACCTAATACCCAATAAACTTGTTCCAAGCTCCTATATATATATAATTGCATTCATACCTTTGGAGCATGGAACTATGATTGATGACGTAGAAACGAGGCACGCAAACCGGCATATTTGATGAAGCTTTATACTCTTTTTCGCTACGTCTTCAACAAACACTTCATAGGCTTGAGAATATAACATTTAATACTATCCTATGAATAAATGTTTTTGTCCGGAATTGAGCCAAAACTATATATGGACTCAATTGGAAATTTGTGTCCTTACAAATCTCCCCCTTTGGCTATTCCGGGACAAAAACCAAACAAAAATCCTAAAGGGCCATCAAGCTCACTAGACTCAAAAACATAACCCACCCAAACTTGACTCAACCCAAGGGTCAAACGCTTTGCCATTAAACAATGCCGCTTTAGAAGAAATCCTACACACTTAAGCAAACTCATCAAATGCATAGGGAATATCAAAGTATTAAATGCAATTAATTAATTACTCTCCCTAACTTAATTCTCCCCTTTATCCCCTTTATCAAACACATGACCTACTTAGAAAGACGTCTCCCCCTAAGATAAATCTCCCCCAAACTAAGATATGATAATAATAGGATTAGATACCATTTCTCCCCCTATCATCATTCTCCCCCTTTTTGATCAGGAATAGGCAAAGGATAAAGAACGAATAAACAGCATGTTGAAGCTATCATATATATATGAAAGCATATGGGCAATAAAAGCATAGGCAAAGACAAAACAAATATCATATATATATAAACGAGAAATATACCAATAAAGCACTTGCATATATATATATATATAGATATAAACACACATATAACACAAAATACAATAAGTTCGCACACTCGTATGGCAAAAATGTGTCATATGGAAACGTAAGTGTAGGGGTGTGAACTAGCAACAATTAAATTTAGACCCAAACACTTAATAAAAATTCACGGAGTTCTCATTTGATTGCAAACTTCATCACATTTGAATATAACCTCATGTGACAATATGAAGATTGAACTCAATGAACAAACATACACAATGCATACAAGCCTAGCATGATGATGATTCTACAAACCAAATAGAGTCACGACATTAAAGACAACTAGGATAAACGGACATTGTGCAAACCGTTGATACACCATCCAATTCTCCCTCAATAAGCATATATATTCTTTTGCTTTTGAATGAATATATCAAACAAACATAGACCTTGGCAATTGTTGTCTTTTTAATGCCAAATATTCTGTTTTTAGGCCTTTGGATCACGTATTTCTTTTAGATCCAATAAACGGTGGCTTACTATCGCAAAGGATTTAATTCGTCCTTTCGGAGCCCTTCCCCGTGCACATTTTATTTTATCATGTTTTCATTTTCACACAAACTCACATGCAACGGATTTTGACATGCACTAGTCCTCCTAGGTCATAGATATGTAGATGACTAGATTGATAGGAGAACACCTCAAAAAGCTCAAATATAACATGTGACATTAAGATTTCAAAAGATCTCGTGCATGTGTGAATAGAGGCATATAAAAATAGAATCCATTTAATCAATACAAAATCCAACTACTCCATAAAATATGGTAAAGAACATTTTAAGGATTGACAATCTAAACCAAGAGTTCTAGCCACGTGGGAGCGTAAAAGATGGGATTCAAACACAAATATATGCCACTTAAAGTGTGTCAAACTAAAATACACACATAAAAAATCTTTTTGAGTTTTCAACATTTTTCACCAAAAATAAATATATATACTCAAAAGAATAAACAAAAATCATTTGTATTGTTCATTAAGCTTAAATGAAATAAATAAAACACAAATGAGAAACAAAAATCTTTTTAAAATTTCAATTAATTCAAACACAAGTATAATACAAAAAAGATAAACAAGTCTTAATTTCTAGCATGTGATATGAAATAAGGCAATGACTAGAAAATGACTAAACAAGCATACATTTAGCATGTGAATATAGCATGAAGTACAAACGCTAAAGTATGCAAACACTAACACATTCATCCTTTAGATTTAGCAAGGGAGGTAGCATGTGAAAGTAAATGAGAATCAAAAGCCCTGTTTTGCAAGGCAACCAAGTCGGATTTCCTAACCCAAATTAATGAAGAATGACTATCTTGGGGTGTAGGAACGTTAACTACCGTGGTTACTTTACTATGGGATTTTCTAGGAATTCGTTTAAGATCAAAACAAAATTTCCTAAGATGACCTTATCGACCACAATTAGTACAAGTGAGCACATGTCGAAAAGATTTACTTAAGGAGTGATCTTTAAAAGTATTCCTAGTAGATTCTCCTAAAACATTGGTTTGGGCATTATGAGTAAATTCATTACAAGTATTGAAGCCTAAACCACAAGTGTCATTTTTAATTTGGACCGTTCCTAACATTTTATCTAGTTTTTCCGAACGACACTCCAAATCAAATTTGACATGACTAGAATCTTTTAATTTATTTTTCAATTCTAAAATGTTAGATTCTAGTAAAACATTTTTCTCTTCAAAAGCAAGAAGCTCCTTTTTCAAGGATTCCATTAAACCCCTAAGGCTATCTCTTTCGCCTTCTACATAATCAATCTTCTCTTGAAGAGTTCTCACATGTGTCCTAAGGTCTTCTATTTAAACATTGTCATCAACGACCTTGATACTCTCTCTTAAACTAGCTTCTAACTTCAAATTAGCTCTTTTCAATTTAATAGATTCTTTATAAAGTTCTTGAAAAGCATTTTGAAGTTCACTCACATTAACCTCTTCTTCATTTTCACTCTCACTTTCTTCTTCACTCTCACTATCATCAAAAATAAGAGAATCATGTACAATGACCTTGGAAGTGGCATGTGCTATTGTTTCATCAATCGATGAGTTCTCACTATCACTCACATGACTAGCCATAAAAGCCACAAAATTTTTCTTAGTGGGGGAATCGGGCTTCTCTTCCTTATCACTATCACTAAGGGTTTCATTATATGAAATGGGTCGCTTACCATATTTCCTTAGTTTAGTGGGGCACTCATAAGCCCTATGGCCATAACCTTCACAACCAAAACACTTATTAGACTCGTCCCTATCTAAATTTTCATTACTAGGTTTAGGGATTTTCTCAGCTTTAGAAATCTTCTTGCTTTTATCATGTTTAGAAGTATCAAATTTCTTAAAATCATTTTTAAATTTATCTTTGTTAATTTTAAGAAATTTTCTAAATTTACGAGCAAACAAAGCCATGTCTTCCGAGTCACTATCACTCTCGCTCTCTACTACTTGTTTTACCTCTCTTCGGGCTTTTAAAGCAACGCCCTTCTCGATTTTCTTTTCAGTTTTAGAGGGAAACATATCTAGTTCATAGGTTTGTAAATCACCTACAAGCTCTTCTAATTTCGTAGAAGCTAAAGTGGGTAAATAATTTAAAACGGTCACCTTTGGAATAAATCTATCGGGTAGGGACCTTAAAATTTTCTTTACAACACGGTCGTCAGGTATTTTCTCTCCCAAGTTAAAAGATGAATTAACAATATCAGAAAGTCTAGCATATAATTCATCAAAAGTTTCTTTTTCATTCATTTTGATAGTTTCAAATTGAGTGGTGAGGTTTTGGAGTTTTGAAGCTTTAACGACACTAGTTCCTTCATGAGTTAATTGTAAAATATCCCAAGATTCTTTAGCGGTTTCACACGTCATAATACGAAGGAATTCATCCGGTGTGACAGCGCTAAATAAATCATTTAAACCACGGGAATTGAAATTAGCAAGTTTAAACTCATTTTCAGTCCATCTATCGACGGGTTTGATAACACGTTCATTTTCAACTAAATAAGTTGGTGGGAACCACCCGTTAACAATAGACATCCAAACACGTTCTTCGATAGATTTTAGTGCCGATCTCATACGCGCTTTCCAATACGCGTAGTTTGAACCATCGAAAATAGGAAATTTTGAAAATGGAGAAAACTCCATTTTAGCCAAAAATTATTTAAAAGATCGTTAACGAAATAATTTATCGCTTTGGCTCTGATACCAATTTGAAAAGGCTTATAATATAAAATCCAAGTTAATAATTTCCTTTTAAATTAAACTCGATGCGGAAGCGTAAGATGGTTCACACAAATAAAAACTTTACCCAATATTTAATTAAGTCCCAAATTAAATGAGTGCGATGATTTAAACCAAATTTTATCTTGAAATTATCCTAAGCATGCATTTTAAATTATTTATGCAAGATAAAATAAACCAATCACACTACGCCGCGATGTACGAGGAAAAACCCAAGATGGGAAACAACCTCGGACGGCCCTAGACACAAATCCACTAGATACAGAATTACAATTACAAGACAGATAGACTTACAACGACTGACTCAATCCCTCTCAAGCCTCGACGCTTCTTCTTGTAGACACCTCTTCCTAGCGGATAACCTCGGAACACCACCGCGATCTCGGAATCCACCGATGGGGCTTTCTATGGTCACCGTCACCCGTACATGGAGCCTTTCTCCAAGTGGGTAGAATCGCAACAAAAAGTCTTCTTCTTTGATGGATGTAGAAGCAAACCAAAACTTCTCTTCTTGAATTCGGTAGAGATAAACCGGTGCCAAACTCCAAGCAATTTGATATGTATATATGAACTTGGATAAACTCAATTGGGTGTAAACACTAGAGTGATGAAGATATTTTTCTCTAAAAATCTTACTCAAAACATGAACATTTTCCTAAACCATTTTTGCTCTCAAACTCTCTCTAAGAGATAAACTAAGTTGGAAAAGTTATGGAAATGTTAAGTTGGAAAATGTGATTCCCGCACAAGATAAAGTCTAAAAAAGTTGGTTAAAAACCAAGTGGGGAAGTGGGTGAAAAACTGCCAAAAACTGTTCCCGCCTGACCGCTCGTTCGAACGACATTTCGTTCGAACGAAGTCTCGTTCGAACGAGATTTCTAACGACGCTCCAGTATGGGCTCGTTAGAAGCTCGTTGGAAATCTCGTTAGAACGACAATCTCGTTCGAACGACATTTCTAACGACAGACCAGTATGACTTAGTGGGACCTCTTTGGCAGGTTCGTTCGAACGACATCTGGTTCGAACGAAAAAACTCGTTCGAACGACATCTGGTTCGAACGAAAAAACTCGTTCGAACGACATATTTAACGAATGACCAGAAAGATTGAAAAATTCGATTTTGGTCCAGAAAACTTTATGAACTTATTTTAAAGTTTTATATAATTTCTTTCTTAAAACAAAACGCAGTTTTTATAAAACCTAACACCCAATAAACTTGTTCCAAGCTCCTATATATATATAATTGCATTCATACCTTTGGAGCATGGAACTATGATTGATGACGTAGAAACGAGGCACGCAAACCGGCATATTTGATGAAGCTTTATACTCTTTTCCGCTACGTCTTCAACAAACACTTCATAGGCTTGAGAATATAACATTTAATACTATCCTATGAATAAATGTTTTTGTCCGGAATTGAGCCAAAACTATACATGGACTCAATTGGAAATTTGTGTCCTTACACAACTTTTAAACAAAAAACCAAACTTCAAATTTTACTTTCTTCAAAATTAAAATTAAGATAAACTAAAAGTGAAATTAAACTACTCAAACATATTAATTCAACCCCAGTCCTAAAATTTTCCTAACAACGATTTATTCAAATTTGCAATATAGGCCAAATAAGGTTAACACAAATTTTATCAAATTAAAATTAGTTGACTGGAATTAAATTAATCTAAAATTCACCCAAACTAATTTAGCACCAAATTAAAGAAATGTGTGATTTAAACCAACTTTTATCTTGATTATCCTAGCATAGCATGCATCTATGATGATTTTGTAAGATAAAAAAATAAATCAATCACACTACGCCGCGATGTACGAGGAAAAACCAAATGGCAAAAACCTCAGAATTTATAGTTAAGAAAAATTCACATATTTGTTCAAGTTTAATTTTAGTTTTGAAGAAATTAGAATTTAATATTTTAATTGTGAATTTTAAAAAGATAATTGTTTTTAAATTTGTTGTTGAACCATCCTTACGCACTTGGAAATTTAAAATTTAAAAAGGAAGAAGTTTAAAATTTGGGGGCATATATTCCAACAAGTGGTATCATATCGTTTATACACACTTTCAAAATGGTATCAGAGCGAGGATCGCTAAATTATTGCGTTTAAGATCCTTTTGAGTTTTTAAAATGGAAAATATGCCTTTTTCAAAATTTCTAGTTTTTTATGGTTCTCACATGCTTGCACATGACTCTTCACTTGCTATATCTTATGAGTAATTGCTTGCATGTTTTACATACACTAGCTTTTGTGTTACATGCTATATATTCATGATAATTGTATGTTTATTTGCCATCTTCTAGTCCATGCTTCATTATATATGCTTTGCTAGATTTATGACCTTTTAATCTTTTGAATTTTATTCTTTTCATTTTTGTTTGCATCAAATAAAAAATACAAAAAGATTTTGTTTATCATTGGTATTTTACTTTTATGAGTTATTTGAGCTTAATGAAAAATACAAATGATTTTTGTTTATCTTTTGAGTAATTATTTGTGTTGGTTAAAAATTTTGAAAAGGTCAAAAAGGTTTTATTTTTGTATTAGTATTTTGGTTTTACACATCTTTTGTGGCACATGTTTGTGTTTGAATCCTATCGTTCCGCTTCCATGTGACTAGAACTTTTGGTTAGGAATTTCAATCCTTAAAGTGTTCTTTGTCATGGTTACATGGAGTAGTTTTAATTTGACTTGATTAATGGATTCACTTTTTATGTCTTCTCACACACATGCACGAGCTCTTTTGAACTTTTAACTTCACATATATATATTTGAGCTTTGTGAGGTGTTCTCCTACCAATCTAGTCATCTACATATTTTGTGACTTAGGAGGTTTTGTGCATGTTAGATCCGTTGCACGTGAGATTTTTGTGTGATAGAAAATTTTATATGATAGTGCACGGGGAAGGTCTTCGAAAGGAAAAATTATCCTTTGCGAGTAAGCCACCGTTTGCAATGGACCTAAAAGAAATATGTGGTCCAAAGGACAAAAAAATATGGCATTATAAAAGAAAAATATAACCAAGGCCTATTTTGTTTAGATTGCTATATTCATTCAAAAGAAAAGAATAATATTATATTTGAGGGGTTTTGGATGTATTATCAATGGTTTTGCACAATGACTTTAAATCCTAGTTGTGCTATCTTGTCATGACTCTATTAGTTTGGAATCAACAATATGATAGGCTTGTATGCATTGTGCTTGTCTGTTCATAGATTTTACTTTGTCTTGTCACATAAGGCTAAATCTTAGTTGATAAAGTTTTGCAATCAAGTAAGAACTCCGTGAACATGTTTAAGTGACTCGGTCTTAATTCTTTGGTTTCTAGTTCGCGTCCCTTCACTTCCGTTTCCATATGACACATTTATGTCATAAGAGTGTGGAAAACTTAAGTTATTTTGTGTCATTTGTGTGTTTATATCTATATATGTTTGCTTGTACATAATTGGTATCTCTTGTTTATAAATATATGATATTTTGTTTGTTTTGAGTCTTTGCCTTGCTTGATAGTCCATATATGCTTTTAATTCAAATTGGTATCTAACTTGTTGCGAATTTTGGTTGATATCTCATGCTTATGTTCAAATCATCTTAGTTGGTATCATTTTTATCATCGCATCGTAGTTGGTATCCTTTGCTATTGTTGTGGATTAGTTGTATTTCATTGTTGCCCATATGCTTTAATGATCATGTCACTTCATGCAACATTGCATGTTTAAATTTTTTTTCTTAATTCACAACCCTTGGGTAGATTCAAGGGGGAGAAATGGTATTTGCATTAAATTGTGGGAGAAATAAGTTATTTGTTAATTATTTAACCTTTGTCTATTCCTGAACAAAAAATGGGAGAAATGGTGTCTAATCCTTTTAAATTTGGGGAGATTTAACTTAGGGGGAGTCGCGACCTTCTTTAGGTAGATCATGTTAGATAAAGGGGGATAATTAATTAAAGGGGAGTATTTATTTTTCTCACTTTATATTGTTATATTCCCTATGCGTTTGATGGTTTGCTTAAGTGCGTAGGAATTCATTTTAGCGACAAATTTGATAAAGCGGCAAAGCTTCTTTGGGACGAGTCAAAGCGTCTGTACTTTTATTTTATTTTTTGGGTGGGATGTTGTGTCTAGATGGGCTTGACAACCCTTAGAATTTTTTGGTTTGGTTTTGTCCCAGAATAGCCAAAGGGGGAGATTTGTAAGGATAAATTTCCAATCGAGTCAATTTGTAGTGTTGACTAAATTCCGGACAAAACTATTTGTGTTATAGGATATAAGTTTGTAACTATCAAAGACTATGACATTTGAACAATTGAAGATGTAACTACCAAGAATTTAAAGATTACATCCTTGTCGGAGTTCGTGCCAAGTGTATATGTCATCAACATTTGATTTTCCAAAATCTCCAGAGGTATGAATGCACCAATATATATAGGAGCTTGGAAAATAATTTTGGCTGCAAGTATTTTTCGTTATTTTTTTTTGAATTCATAGTACCTAAAGATTTGGTTCTCAGACACCTTTCCGTAGAAAAATCATATCAAATAAAAAAAAATTAGAAAAATATGAAACTGGCAGCCACGCATTCGTATCGAAATTATCTAGAATTGTGGCTTGAAATCTCTTTAGAAAGGTCATTCGAATGACCTCATTCGAACAAACTTCTAACGAGATTTCAGAAAACTTTCTCGTAAGAAAATTTGTTCGAAAGAACTCGTTCCAACGAACTCGTTCGAACGTACTTCAAACGAGATTTCAGTTTCGTCAGTTTTTTGCCAGTTTTATTTTTCAACCACCCACTTCCCCACTTTGTTTTGCCATATTTTAAGATGTGCGGGAACAAGTTTTTCCTTTAAAATTTTTCCATTATTCCTAAGGATTTGAGGGCTAAATTCTTCCAAGAAAAAATCTCCACGGTGTTTATATTTAAAATGTTTTAATATTTAGAACAAAACCAAGATTTTTACACCCATGTTTGTTTAATCCAAGTTATTAAATATATATATATATATATATATATATATATATATATATATATATATCTTTCTTAGAGAGTGTTTGGCACCGGCTTCCTTTTCTACCCAACAAGAAGAGAGTTTGAGTTCACTCTCTACCCACAAAGGAGAAATTTTTTTGTTTGCTACGGAGTTCTCATACGGTGAAAGACACCATGTGTCGGTTGATGGTGACCTAGATCCATTTGGTGGATTCCAATATTCTAGTGGACTCCGGAGTTGTCTACTAGGTGGAGGTTGGTAAAAGAAGATGCGTTAAGGCTTGAAGGGAGTCGAGGCGAGGAAGTAAGTCATCTGTCTTGTATTTGTAATTACCATACTTAGTGAACTTGCAGGTAGGGCCGTCCAAGGTTTTTTCCATTTGGGTTTTTCTCGTACATCGCGGCGTAGTGTGATTGGTTTATTTTTTTATCTTGCAAAAATCACCATAGATGCATGCTAGGATAATCAAGATAAAAATTGGTTTAAATCACACATTTGTTTAATTTGGTGCTAAATTAGTTCGGGTGAATTTTAGATTAATTTAATTCAAGTCGACTTATTTTAATTTGATAAAATTTATGTTAACCTTGTTTGGCCTATATTGCAAATTTGAATAAATCGTTGTTGGGCTAATTTTAGGACTTGGATTGAATTAAATTTGTAGTTAAGAAAAATTCACATATTTGTTCAAGTTTAATTTTAGTTTTGAAGAAATTAAAATTTAATATTTTAATTGTGAATTTTGAAAAGATAATTGTTTTTAAATTTGTTGTTGAACCATCCTTCCGCACTAGGAAATTTAAAATTTAAAAGGAAGAAATTTAAAATTTGGGGGAATATATTCCAAAAAATGGTATCATATCGTTTATACACACACTTTCACCTAGGACCGAACCGATTCGAGTCCTAGGGAGAATGGTTTTGGGTTGGCTATTGTCAATGGACCTTGACAAATATTGTCACGGTTCAGAACCGTGACAAATCCTATAGAGGGATTTCTATTTTAGACTTATATTTTAGCTCAAGGGGTTTTATAGTTTGCGTACTCTCCTAAATGACTTGTAACCTTTATATCGAGTCATTAGGTTTCTTTTAACATAGTTTTAGTTCATTGTAAAGCTACTAATCAAAGAGGAACATCTAGAGAATATTTTACATATTTTGCATCATCAATTCAATACAAGATCATGGCTTATTTTCGGTTTTTCTTCTTCTTGCATGATTTATGTTCCTCAACCTTGGTAACCTTAATTTCCAGCTCTTTTATTATTATTTCATTATGTTTACATGCATGTTAATGGATTTTTGCGTAGTTAATATAATCATGTCCGACTAGATTCATAGAGAGTTGGGGAACATGAACCCAACCTAGGTTTTTGACGTTAGATATCAATTTCGATGTGATTTTATGTTTAATTATTAATGTTTGATATTTTTATTGAAACTAATATTTTATATCTCTTAAACTAGTTTGTTGTGGGTAACCAGAGTATTTGAGAATGCAATATACTTGTTAATAATTTTGTCATTCACTTTAATTAATTCGTTGACTAGATATTGTGTGGATTTACACCATTATATATTTAGTGCTTCTGGTTAATTACTATTATTCTTCCATTTAAATATATAGTTATCGAGAATTTTACATTTAACGAAGATACCTACGGTTCGGGGGATTGGATCTCGACTCTACTTTTCCAAATAATTTTTCTGAAATTCAAAATTTCTGTTCTTTCTTTCTTAGATTTAATTTCACTTGCTAGTTAGATTTTTTTTAGTGAAGTAGAAGTTTCCCACAATCAATCATCTTTTTCTTATTTTCGAGAGTCGATACCTAGGTTTTAGAAGTAAACCCTGTCATTGTGGTCAAAATATTTTACGTCCTATTCCTTGAGGATTCGACCCCGACTTACTGGATTATTACTTGAGTGACCGACTTGCACCTGAGCTGTAGGTACACACGTAGCATACACATTTTGTGTCGCGTCACCTGCAGAATCAATCGTTATAACTTTAGGTCCTTAGAATTGACCTCGACCCTCTGAATCGATTATTACAACCCCTTAGGTCCTGGTTTGAGTTACAACTTTAGGTCAATTCCTACGAGTTACATTGGTCCCGTACGAGGTGTTGGTGCCACCCATGGGGCCGTTCGGGGGCTGTTTTGAGTTTTCACCCTCTAACATGATGTTTTTTAGAACTAAGTCTTGAAATATAAAAATTAACATCGTATTCACAAATCGGTAGACCCGCGGGTGCGTGACCAGTTCCTACGAGTTACATTGGTCCCGTGGGAGGTTTTGGTGCCACCCACGGGGCCGTTCGGGGGCTATTATGAGTTTTCACCCTCTAACGCCATGTTTTTAAGCCTAAGTCTAGAAATATATAAATTACCGTCGTATTCTCAAATCGGGAGACCCGCGGCTGCGTGGTCAGTTCCTACGAGTTATATTGGTCCCGTGGGAGGTGCTGGTGCAACCCACGGGGACGTTCGGGGGCTGTTTCGAGTTCTCACCCTCTAACGCCATGTTTTTAAGCCTAAGCCTAGAAATATTAAAATTATCATCGTATTCTCAAACCGAGAGACCCGCAAAAGCGTGGTCAGTTCCTACGAGTTACATTGGTCCCGTGGGAGATGTTGGTGCCACCTACGGGGCCGTTTGGGGGCTGTTTCGAGTTTTAACCCCTTAACACCATGTTTTTAAGAATAAGTCTAGAAATATGCAAATTACCATCGTATTCTCAAACCAAATGACCCACGGATGAGTGGTCAGTTCCTACGAGTCACATTGGTCCCGTGGGAAGTGTCGGTACCACCCACGGGGCCGTTCGGGGGCTGTTTCGAGTTTTCACCCTCTAACGCCTTGTTTTTTAGGCTAAGTCTAGAAATATGAAAATTATCATTGTATTCTCAAACCGGGAGACCCGCGGCTTCTTGGTCAGTTCCTACGAGTTACAATGGCCCGTGGGAGGTGTTGGTGCCACCCACGGGGACGTTCGTGGGTTTTTTCGAGTTTTCTCCCCCTATAGCCATGTTTTTAAGCATAAGTCTAAAAATATATAAATTATCATCGTATTCTCAAATCGGGAGACCCGCGGCTACGTGGTCAGTTCTTACGAGTTACATTGGTCCCGGGGGAGGTGTTGGTCCCACCCATAGGGACGTTCGGGGGCTGTTTTGAGTTTTCGCCCTCTAACGCCATGTTTTTAAGCCTAAGTCTAGAAATATTCAAATTACCATCGTATTCTCAAACCAGGAGACCCACGGCTGCATGGTTAGCTCTCACGAGTTACATTGGTCCCGTGGGAGGTGTTGGTGCCACCCACGGGGACATTCGGGGACTCTTTCGAGTTTTCTCCCTCTAATGCCATGTTTTTAAGCCTAAGTCTAGAAATATGCAAATTACCATCGTATTCTCAAATTGGGAGACCCGCGGATATGTGGTCAGTTCCTACGAGTTACATTGGTCCCATGGGAGGTGTTGGTGCCACCCAAAGGGACGTTCGGGGGCTATTTTGAGTTTTGACCCTCTAACGCCATGTTTTTAAGACTAAGTCTAGAAATATAAAAATTATCATCGTATTCTCAAATCCGGAGACCCGCGGCTGCGTGGCCAGTTCCTACGAGTTACATTGGTCCCGTGGGAGGTGTTGGTGCCACCCATCGGGCCGTTCGGAGGCTGTTTCGAGTTTTCACCTTCTAACGCCATATTTTTTAGCCTAAGTCTAGAAACATGCAAATTACCATCATATTCTCAAACCGGGAGACCCGCGGCTGAGTGTTCAATTCCTACGAGTTACATTGGTCCCGTGGGAGGTGTTGGTGCCACCCACGGGACCGTTCGGGGGCTGTTTCGAGTTTTCACCCTCTAACGCCATGTTTTTAAGCCTAACTCTAGAAATATGCAAATTACCATCGTATTCTCAAATCGAAAGACCCGCGGCTGAGTGGTGAGTTCCTACGAGTTACATTGGTCCCGTGGGAGGTGTCGATACCACCCACGGGGCTGTTCGGGGGCTATTTCGAGTTTTCACCCTCTAACGCCTTGTTTTTAAGGCTAAGTTCAGAAATATGAATATTACCATCGTATTCTCCAACTGGGAGACCCACGGCTTTTTGGTCAATTCCTACGAGTTGCAATGGCCCGTGGGAGGTGTTGGTGCCACCCACGGGGACGTTTGGGGGATTTTTTGAGTTTTCACCCCCTAATGCTTTGTTTTTAAGAATAAGTCTAAAAATATGCAAATTACGTTCGTCGTGGCTGCGTGGTCAGTTCCTATGAGTTACATTGGTACCGTGGGAGGTGTTGGTCCCACCCACGTGGACGTTCGGGGGCTGTTTTGAGTTTTCGCCCTCTAACGCCATATTTTTAAGCCTAAGTATAGAAATATTCAAATGACTGTCGTATTCTCAAACCGGGAGACCCGTGGCTGTGTGGTCAGTTCTTACGAGTTACATTGGCCTCGTGGGAGGTGTTGGTTCCACCCACAGGGACGTTCGGGGACTCTTTCGAGTTTTTTCCCTCTAACGCCATATTTTTAAGCCTAAGTCTAGAAATATGCAAATTACCGTCGTATTCTCAATTCAGGAGACCCGTGGTTGTGTGGTCAGTTCCTTCAAGTTACATTGGTCCCGTGGGAGGTGTTAGTGCCACCCACGGGGCCGTTTGGGGGCTGTTTGGAGTTTTCATCCTCTAACACCCTATTTTTATGTCTACGTCTAGAAATATGAAAATTACCATTGTATTATCAAACTGGGAGACCCGCTGGGGCGTGGTTAGTTCCTACGAGTTAAATTGACCCCATGGGAGGTGTTGGTGCCACCCACGGGGTCGTTCGGGGGATGTATCGAGTTTTCACCCTCTGACACCATGTTTTTAAGCCTAAGTCTAGAAGTATTGAAATTACCATCACATTCTCAAACCGAGAGTCCCGCGACTGCCTGGTCAGTTCTTACGAGTTACATTTGTCCAGTGGGACCACAGGACCATTCGGTGGGTGTTTTGAGTTTTCACCATATAACACCATGTTTTTAAGCTTAAGTCTAGAAATATGAAAATTACCATCGCATTCTCAAACCGAGAGACCCGCGGCTGCCTGGTCACTTCCTACGAGTTGCAATGGTCTCGTGGGAGGTGTTGGTGCCACCCACAGGGACGTTCGAGGGGATGTTTTGAGTATTCACCCTTTAACGCCATGTTTTTAAGCCGAAGTCTATAAATATGCAAATTATCGTCGTATTATAAAATCGGGAGACCCATGGCTGCGTGGTAAGTTCCTACGAGTTACATTCGTCCCGTGGGTGGTGTTGGTGCCACCCACGGGGATGTTCGGGGGTTGTTTCTAGTTTTCACCCCCATAACGCCATATTTTTAAGCCTAAGTCTAGAAATATGAAAATTATCGTCGTATTATCAAACCGGGAGACCCGCGGCTGTGTGGTCAGCTCCTACGAGTTACATTGGACCCGTGGGAGGTGTTGGTGCCTCCCATAGGGCCGTTCGGGGGCTATTTCGAGTTTTCACCCTCTAACGCCATGTTTTTAAGGCTAAGTTTAGAAATATATAAATTACCGTCGTATTCTCAAATCGGGAGACCCGCGGTGCGTGGTCAGAACCTACGAGTTACATTGGTCCCGTGGGAGCTGCTGGTGCCACCCACGGGGCCGTTCGGGGGCTGTTTCGAGTTTTCACCCTCTAACGCCTTGTTTTTAACCCTAAGTCTAGAAATATGCAAATTACCATCGCATTCTCAAACTAGGAGACCGACGGCTGCGTGGTCAGTTCCTACGAGTTACATTGGTCCCATGGGAGGTGTTGGTGCCACCCATGGGGACGTTCGGGAGCTATTTTGAGTTTTCAACCTCTAACGCCATGTTTTTAAGACTAAGTCTAGAAATATGCAAATTATCATCGTATTCTCAAACCGGGAGACCCGCGGCTGTGTGGTCAGTTCCTACGAGTAACATTGGTCCCGTGGGAGTGTTGGTGCCACCCATGGGGCCGTTCGGGGGTTGTTTCGAGTTTTCACCCTCCAACGCCCTGTTTTTAAGACTAAGTCTAGAAATATGAAAATTACCATCGTATTCTGAAATCGGGAGACCCGCGGCTGAGTGGTCAATTCCTACAAGTTACTTTGGTCCCGTGGGAGGTGTTGGTGCCACCCACGGGGTCGTTTGGGGGCTGTTTTAAGTTTTCACCCTCTAACACGATGTTTTTAAGACTAAGTCTTGAAATATAAAAATTACCATCGTATTCTCGAACCGGGAGACCCGCGGGTGCGTGGCCAGTTCCTACGGGTTACATTGGTCCCGTGGGAGGTTTTGGTGCCACCCACGGGGCCGTTCATGGGAAGTTTTGAGTTTTCACCCTCTAACGCCATGTTTTTAAGCCTAAGTCTAGAAATATGAAAATTACCATAGTATTCTCAAAACGGTACACTCGCGGCTGCAAGGTTAGTTCCTACGAGTTACATTTGTCCCGTGGGAGTTGTTGGTGCCACCCACGGGGCCGTTCAGGGGCTGTTTCAAGTTTTCACCCTCTAACACCATGTTTTTAAGGCCAAGTCTAGAAATATGAAAATTACCATCGTATTCTCAAACCGGGAGACCCGCGGCAGCGTGCTCAGTTCCTACGAGTTACAATGGTCAAGTGGGAGGTGTTGGTGCCACCCACGGTGACGTTGGGGGGCTGTTTCTAGTTTTCACCCTCTAACGCCATGTTTTTAAGCCTAAGTCTAGAAATATACAAATTACGGTCGGATTCTCAAACCGGGAGACCCGTGGCTACGTGGTCAGTTCTTACGAGTTACATTGGTCCCGTGGGAGGTGTTGGTGCCACCCACGGTGACGTTGGGGGGCTGTTTCTAGTATTCACCCTCTAAAGCCATGTTTTTAAGCCTAAGTCTATAAATATACAAATTACGGTCGTATTCTCTAACCGGGAGACCCGCGGCTACGTGGTCAGTTCCTACGAGTTATATTGGTCCCGTGGGAGGTGCTGGTGCCACCCATGGGGCCGTTCGGGGGCTGTTTCGAGTTATCACCCTCTAACGCCATGTTTTTATGCCTAAGTCTAGAAATATTAAAATTATCATCGTATTATCAAACCGGGAGACCCGCATAAGCGTGGTCAGTTCCTACGAGTTACATTGGTCCAGTGGGAGGTGTTGGTGCCACCCACGGGGCCGTTCGGGGGCTGTTTCGAGTTTTCACCACCTAACGCCATGTTTTTAAGACTAAGTCTAGAAATATGCAAATTACCATTGTATTCTAAAACTGAAAGACCCACGGTTGAGTGGTCAGTTCCTATGAGTTACATTGGTCCTGTGGGAAGTGTCGGTACCACCCACGGGGTCGTTCGGGGTTTTTTTCGAGTTTTCACCCTCTAACGCATTATTTTTAAGGCTAAGACTAGAAATATGAAAATTATCATTGTATTCTCAAACCGGGAGACCCGCGGCTTCTTGGTCAGTTCCTACGAGTTACAATGGCCCGTGGGAGGTGTTAGTGCCACCCACGGGGACGTTCGGGGGATTTTTTCAGTTTTCTCCCCCCATAGCCATGTTTTTAAGCATAAGTCTAAAAATATGAAAATTACTATCGTATTCTCAAATTGGGAGACCCGCGGCTACGTGGTCAGTTCCTCCAAGTTACATTGGTCCCGTGGGAGGTGTTGGTCCCACCCATAGGGACGTTCGGGGGCTGTTTCGAGTTTTCACCCTCTAACGCCATGTTTTTAAGCCTAAGTCTAGAAATATTCAAATTACCGTCGTATTCTCAAATCGGGAGACCCGCGGCTGCATGGTCATCTCTCACGAGTTACATTGGTCCCGTGGGAGGTGTTGGTGCCACCCACGGGGACATTCGGGGACTCTTTCGAGTTTTCTCCCTCTAACGCCATGTTTTTAAGCCTAAGTCTAAAAATATGAAAATTACCATCGTATTAACAATACGGGAGACCCGTGGCTGTGTGGTCCATTCCTTCAAGTTACATTGGTCCTGTGGGAGGTGTTGGTGGCACCCAAGGGACCGTTTGGGAGTTGTTTTGAGTTTTCATCCTCTAACGCCCTATTTTCAAGCCTAAGTCTAGAAATATGAAAATTATCGTCGTATTATCAAACTGGGAGACCCACTGGTGCGTGGTCAGTTCCTACGAGTTACGTTGGTTCTGTGGCAGGTGTTGGTGCCACCCACGGGGCCGTTTGGGGGCTGTTTTGAGTTTTCACCCTCTAACGCCATGTTTTTAAGCCAAAGTCTATAAGTATGAAAATTACCATCATATTCTCAAACCGGGAGTCCCGCGACTGCCTGGTCAGTTCTTACAAGTTACATTTGTCCCGTGGGAGGTGTTGGTGCCACCCACTGGGCCGTTCGGGAGCTGTTTCGAGTTTTCAACCTCTAACACCATGTTTTTAAGCCCAAGTCTCGAAATATGCAAATTACCATCGTATTCTCAAACCGGCAGACCCACGACTGCGTTGTCAGTTCCTACGAGTTACATTGGCCCCGTGGGAGGTGTTGGTGCCACCCACGTGGCCGTTCGGGGGCTGTTTCGAGTTTTCACCCTTTAAAGCCATGTTTTTAAGCCTAATTCTAGAAATATGCAAATTACCATTGTATTCTCAAACCAGGAGACCCGCGGCTGAGTTGTCAATTCCTACGAGTTACATTGGTCCCGTGGGAGGTGTTTGTGCCACCCACGGGACCGTTCGGGGGCTGTTTCGAGTTTTCACCCTCTAACGCCATTTTTTTATGCCTAAGTCTATAAATATACAAATTGCAGTCGTATTCTCAAAACGGGAGACTCGTGGCTGCGTGGTCAGTTCCTACGAGTTACAATGGTCCCGTGGGAGGTGTTGGTGCCACCCACGGGGATGTTCAGGGGCTGTTTCTAGTTTTCACCCTTTAACGCCTTGTTTTTAGACGTAACTCTAGAAATGTACAAATTACCATCGTATTCTCAGACCAAGAGACCCGAGGATGCGTGGTCAGTTCCTACGAGTTGCAATGGTCCCGTGGGAGGTGCTGGTGCCACCCGCAGGGACGTTCGGGGGATGTTTTGAGTTTTCACCCTCGAACGCCATGTTTTTAAGGCTAAGTCTAGAAATATGCAAATTACCATCGTATTCTCGAACCGGTAGACCCGCGGCTGAGTGGTCAGTTCCTACGAGTTACATTGGTCCCCTGGGAGGTGTTGGTGCCACCCACGGCGCAGTTCGGGCATTGTTACGAGTTTTCACCCTCTAACGCCATATTTTTACGCCTAAGTCTAGAAATATACAGATTTCCATTGTATTCTCAAACTGGGAGACCTGCGGCTGCGTGGTCAGTTCCTACGAGTTTTATTGGTCCCGTGGGAGGTGTTGGTGCCACCCACGGGGACATTCGGGGTCTTTTTCGAGTTTTCACCCCCTAACGCCATGTTTTTAAGCATAAGTCTAGAAATATGCAATTTACCGTAGGTTTCTCAAATCGGGAGACCCGCGGCTGAGTGGTCAGTTTTTCTACGAGTTACATTGGTCCCGTGGGAGGTGTTGGTGCCACCCACGGAGCCGTTCGGGGGGTATTTTGAGTTTTCACCATCTAACGCCATGTTTTTAAGCCTAAGTCTAGAAATATGTAAATTATCGTCGTATTGTCAAACCGAGAGACCCGCGGATGTGTGGTCACTTCCTACGAGGTGCAATGGTCCCGTGGGAGGTGTTGGTGCCACCCACGGGGATGTTCGGGGGCTATTTCGAGTTTTCACCCCCTAACGCTATGTTTTTAAGCATAAGTCTAGAAATATGAAAATTACCGTCGTATTCTCAAATCTGGAGACTCGCGGCTAAGTGGTTAGTTCCTATGAGTTATATTGGTCTCCTGGGAGGTGCTAGTGCCACCCATGGGGCCGTTCGGGGGCTGTTTCGAGTTCTCACCCTCTAATGCCATGTTTTTAAGCCTAACTCTAAAAATATATAAATTACCGTCGTATTCTCAAACCGGGAGACCCGCCAAAGCGTGGTCAGTTCCTACGAGTTACATTGGTCCAATGGGAGGTGTTGGTGCCACCCACGGGGCCGTTCGGGGGCTGTTTTGAGTTTTCACCCCCTAACGCCATGTTTTTAAGCCTAAGTATAGAAATATGCAAATTACCATCGTATTCTCAAACCAGGAGACCCGCTGACGAGTGGTCAACTCCTACGAGTTACATTGGTCCCGTGAGAGGTGTTGGTGCCACCCACGGGGCCGTTCGGGTACTGTTTCGAGTTTTCACCCTCAAACGCCATGTTTTTATGCTTAAGTCTATAAATATACAAATTATCGTCGTATTCTCAAACCGGGAGACTCGCGGCTGGTTGGTCAGTTCCAACGAGTTACAATGGTCCCGTGGGAGGTGGAGGTGCCACCCACGAGGACGTTCGAGGGCTTTTTTGAGTTTTAACCCCCCTAACGCCATGTTCTTAAGCATAAGTCTAGAAATAATTAAATTATTATAGTATTCTCAATTAGGAAGACCCGCGGATGCGTGGTCAGTTCGTACGAGTTACATTGGTCCCGTGGGAGGTGTTGGTGCCACCCACGGGGCCGTTCGGGGGCTGTTTCGAGATTTTACCCTCTAACGCCATGTTTTTGAGCCTAAGTCTAGAAATATGGAAATTACCATCGTTTTCTCAAATCGGGAGACCGACAGCTGCGTGTTCAGTTCCTACGAGTTACATTGGTCCCATAGGAGGTAGGTGTTGGTGCCACCCACAGGGCCGTTCGGGAGCTGTTTCGAGTTTTCACCCTCTAACGCCAAGTTGTTAAGTCTAAGTCTAAAAATATGTAAATTACCATCGTATTCTCAAACATGGAGACCCGCGGCGGCGTGGTCAGTTCCTACGAGTTACAATGGTCCCGTGGGACGTTCAGGGGCCGTTTCGAGTTTTCACCCTCTAACACCATGTTTTTAAGCCTAAGTCTAGAAATATGCTAATTACCATAGTATTCTCAAATCCGGAGACCCGCGGCTGCGTGGTTAGTTCCTACGATTTTGTTTGGTCCCGTGAGTGGTGTTGGTCCCACCCATGGGGACGTTCGGGTGCTGTTTTGAGTTTTCACCCTTTAACGCCATGTTTTCATGCCTAAGTCTAGAAATATACAAATTACCGTCGTATTCTCAAACTGGGAGACACGCGGCTGCGTGGTCAGTTCCTATGAGTTACATTTGTCCCGTGGGCGGTGTTGGTGACACCACGGGGCCGTTCGGGGGTTGTTTCGAGTTTTCACCCTCTAACGCAACGTTTTTAAGCCTAAGTCTAGAAATATGCAAATCACCATCGTATTCTCAAACCGGGAGACCCGCGGCTGCAAGGTCTGTTCCTACGAGTTACTTTGGTCCCGTAGAAGGTGTTGGTGCCAGCCACGGGGCCGTTCGGGGGCTGTTTTGAGTTTTCACCCTCTAACGCAATGTTTTTAAGCCTAGGTCTAGAAATATAAAAATTACCATCGTATTCTCAACCGGGAGACCCGCGGCTGCGTGGTCAGTTCCTACGAGCTACACTGGTCCCGTGGGAGGTGTTGGTGCCACCCATGGGGCCGTTCGGGAGATGTTTCGAGTTTTCCCCCTCTAACGCCATCTTTTTAAGCCTTAGTCTAGAAATATGAAAATTACCATCGTATTCTCAAACCGGGAGACCTGCAGCGGCGTGGTCTCTTCCTACGAGTAACATTGGTCTCGTGGGAGGTGTTGGTGCCACCCACTGGGATGTTCGGGGGCAGTTTTGTGTGTCACCCTCTAATGCCATGTTTTTAAGCCTAAGATATGCAAATTACCATCGTATTCTCAAACTGGGAGACCCGCAGCTGCGTGGTCAGTTGCTACGAGTTATATTGGTCCCGTGGGCCCTGTTGGTGCCACCCACGGGGCCGTTTGAGGGATGTTTCGAGTTTTCTCCCTCTAACGCCATGTTTTTATGCCTAAGTCTAGAGATATGCAAATTACCGTCGTATTCCCAAACCGGAAGACCCACGGCTGAGTGGTCAGTTTCTACGAGTTACATTAGTCCCGTGGGAGGTGTTGTTGCCACCCACGGGGCCGTTCGGGGGCCGTTTCGAGTTTTCACCCTCTAACACCATGTTTTTAAGCCTAAGTCTAGAAATATGCTAATTACCATAGTATTCTCAAATCGGGAGACCCGCGGCTGCGTGGTCAGTTCCTACGATTTTGTTTGGTCCCGTGAGTGGTGTTGGTCCCACCCATGGGGACGTTCGGGTGCTGTTTTGAGTTTTCACCCTTTAACGCCATGTTTTCATGCCTAAGTCTAGAAATATACAAATTACCGTCGTATTCTCAAACTGGGAGACACGCGGCTGCGTGGTCAGTTCCTATGAGTTAAATTTGTCCCGTGGGCGGTGTTGGTGATACCACGGGGCCGTTCGGGGGTTGTTTCGAGTTTTCACCCGCTAACGCAACGTTTTTAAGCCTAAGTCTAGAAATATGAAAATCACCATCGTATTCTCAAACCGGGAGACCCGCGGCTGCAAGGTCTGTTCCTACGAGTTACTTTGGTCCCGTAGAAGGTGTTGGTGCCAGCCACGGGGCCGTTCGGGGGCTGTTTTGAGTTTTCACCCTCTAACGCAATGTTTTTAAGCCTAAGTCTAGAAATATGAAAATTACCATCGTATTCTCAACCGGGAGACCCGCGGCTGCGTGGTCAGTTCCTACGAGCTACACTGGTCCCTTGGGAGGTGTTGGTGACACCCATGGGGCCGTTCGGGAGATGTTTCGAGTTTTCCCCCTCTAACGCCATCTTTTTAAGCCTTAGTCTAGAAATATGAAAATTACCATCGTATTCTCAAACCGGGAGACCTGCAGCGGCGTGGTCTCTTCCTACGAGTAACATTGGTCTCGTGGGAGGTGTTGGTGCCACCCACTGGGATGTTCGGGGGCAGTTTTGTGTTTTCACCCTCTAATGCCATGTTTTTAAGCCTAAGATATGCAAATTACCATCGTATTCTCAAACTGGGAGACCCGCAGCTGCGTGGTCAGTTGCTACGAGTTATATTGGTCCCGTGGGCCGTGTTGGTGCCACCCACGGGGCCGTTTGAGGGATGTTTCGAGTTTTCTCCCTCTAACGCCATGTTTTTATGCCTAAGTCTAGAGATATGCAAATTACCGTCGTATTCCCAAACCGGAAGACCCATGGCTGAGTGGTTAGTTTCTATGAGTTACATTATTCCCGTGGGAGGTGTTGTTGCCACCCACGGGGCCGTTCGGGGGCCGTTTCGAGTTTTCACCCTCTAACGCCATGTTTCTAAACCTAAGTCTAGAAATATACAAATTATCATCGTATTCTCAAATCGGGAGAACCGCGGCTGCACGATCAGTTCCTACGAGTTACAATGGTCCCGTGGGAGGTGTTGGTGCCACCCACAGGGCCGTTAGGGGGCTGTTTTGAGTGTTCACCCTCTAACACGATGTTTTTGAGCCTAAGTCTAGAAATATGCAAATTACAGTCATATTCTCAAACCGGAAGACTCACGGCTCAGTGGTCAGTTTCTACGAGTTACATTAGTCCCGTGGGAGGTGTTGGTGTCACCCACTAGGCCGTTCAGGGGCTGTTTCGAGTTTTCACCCTCTAATGCCACGTTTTTAAGCCTAAATCTAGAAATATGCAAATTACCATCGTATTATCCAATCGGGAGACCAGCGTTTGCTTGGTCAGTTCCTACGAATTACAATGGTCCCGTGGGAGGTGGTGGTGCCACCCACGAGGACGTTCGGGGGCTTTTTTGAGTTTTCACCCCCCTAACGCCATGTTTTTAAGCATAAGTCTAGAAATAAGCAAATTACCATCGTATTCTCAAACCGGGAGACCCGCAGCTGCGTGGTCAGTTTTTACGAGTTACATTAGTCCCGTGGGAGGTGTTGGTGCCACCCACGGGGACGTTCAGGGGCTCTTTCAAGTTTTCCCCCTCAAAGGTCATGTTTTTAAGCCAAAGTCTAGAAATATGCAAATTACCATTGTATTCTCAAATCGGGAGACCCGCGGCTGCGTGGTCAGTTCCTACGAGTTACATTGGTCCAGTGGACCGTGTTGGTGCCACCCACGGGGACGTTCGGGGGCTATTTCGAGTTTTCACCCTTTAACGCCATGTTTTTATGCCTAAGTCAAGAAATATGCAAATTATAATCATATTTTCAAATCGGGAGACCCGCGGCTGCGTGGTCAGTTCCTACGAGTTACATTGGTCCCGTGGGAGGTGTTGGTGACACCCACGGGGCCATTCGGGGGCTGTTTCGAGTTTTCACCCTCTAACACCATGTTTTTAAGCCTAAGTCTAGAAATATATAAATTACTATCGTATTCTCAAACTGGGAGACCCGCGGATGCGTGGTGAGTTCCTACGAGTTATATTGGTCCCGTGGGAGGTGCTGGTGCCACCCAGGGGGCAGTTCGGGGTCTGTTTCAAGTTTTCACCCTCTTATGCCATGTTTTTAAGCCTAAGTCTAGAAATATACAAATTACCATCGTATTCTCAAACCGGGAGACCGACGGCTACGTGGTCAGTTCCTACGAGTTACATTGGTCCCATGGGAGGTGGTGGTGCCACCCACGGGGACGTTCGAGGGATGTTTCAAGTTTTCACCCTCTAACGCCATGTTTTTATGCCTAAGTCTAAAAATATTCAAATTACCATCATATTCACAAACCGGGAGACCCCCGGCAGCGTGGTCAGTTCCTACGAGTTACATTGGTCCCGTGGGAGGTGTTGGTGCCACCCACGGGGCCGTTCGGGGGCTATTTCGAGTTTTCACCCTCTTACGCCATGTTTTTAAGCCTAAGTCTAGAAGTATGCAAATTATCATTGTATTCTCAAACCAGGAGACCCGCGGTTGAGTGATCAATTCCTACGAGTTACGTTGGTCCGGTGGGAGGTGTTGGTACCACCCACGGGGCCATTCGGTGGCTGTTTCGAGTTTTCACCCTCTAATGCCATGTTTTTAAGCCTAAGTCTAGAAATATACAAATTATTGTCGTTTTCTCAAATCGGGAGAATCGTGGCTGGAAGGATAATTCCTACGAGTTACAATGGTCCCATGGGAGGTGTTGGTGCCACCCACAGGGACGTTCGGGAGTTGTTTCTAGTTTTCATCCTCTAATGCCATTTTTTAATCCTATGTCTAGAAATATGCAAATTACCGATGTATTCTCAAACCGGGAGAACCGCGGCTGCATGGTCAGTTCCTACGAGTTACATTGGTTCCGTGGGAGGTGTTGGTGCCACCCAAGGGGACGTTCAAGGGCTGTTTCGAATTTTCACCCTTTAACACCATGTTTTTATGCCTAAGTCTAGAAATATGAAAATTACCATCGTATTCTCAAACAGGGAGAGCCGCGACTGCGTGGTCAGTTCCTACGAGTTACAGTTGTCCCATGGGCGGTGTTGGTGACTCCCACGGGGCCATTTGGGGGATGTTTTGAGTTTTCACCCTCTAACGCCATGTTTTTAAGCCTAAGTCAAGAAATATGAAAATTACCATCGTATTCTCAAACCAGGAGACCCGCGGTTGCGTGGTAAGTTCCTACTAGTTACATTGCTCCCGTGGGAGGTGTTGGTGCCACCCACGGGGCCGTTCGGGGGCTGTTCCGAGTTTTCACCCTCTAACGCCATGTTTTTAAGCCTATGTCAACAAATATGAAAATTATCATCGTATCCTCAAACCAGGAGACTCGCGGATACATTGTCAGTTCCTACGAGTTACATTTGACCCGTCTGCGGTGTTGGTGACACCCACGGGGACGTTCGGGTGCTGTTTCGAATTTTCACCCCCTAACGCCATGTTCTTAAGCCTAAGTCTAGAAATATGCAAATTACCGTCATATTCTCAAACCGGGAGACCCGCGGCTTCATGGTCAGTTCCTACGAGTTACATTGGTTCCGTGGGAGGTGTTGGTGCCACCCACGGGGACGTTCGGGGGCTGTTTCAAGTTTTCACCTTTTAATGCCATGTTTTTATGCCTAAGTCTAGAAATATGAAAATTACCAACGTATTCTTAAAATGGGAGACCCACGGAAACGTGGTCGATTCCTACGAGTTATATTTGTCCCGTGGGCGGTGTTTGTGACACCCACGGGGCCGTTCGGGGGCTGTTTCGAATTTTCACCCTCTAACACCATGTTTTTAAGCCTAAGTTAAGAAATATGAAAATTACCATCATATTCTCAAACCGGGAGACCCGCGGCTGCGTGGTCTGTTCCCATGAGTTACTTTGGTCCCGTAGGAGGTTTTGGGGCCACCCACGGGGCCGTTCGGGGGCTGTTTCTGGTTTTCACCCTCTAACGCCATGTTTTTAAGCCTAAGTCTAGAAATATGAAAATTACCATCGTATTCTCAAACCGGGAGACCCGCGGCTGCGTGGTCAGTTCCTACGAGTTACATTGGTCCCGTGGGAGGTATTGGTGCCACCCATGGGGCCATTCGGGGGCTGTTTCGAGTTTTCACCCTCTAACGCCATCTTTTTAAGCTTAAGTCAAGAAATATGAAAATTAATTTCGTATTCTCAAACCGGGAGACCCGCGTCTACGTCGTCTATTCCTACGAGTTACATTGGCCTCGTGGGTGGTGTTGGTGCCACCCACTGGGACGTTCGGGGGCTATTTTGAGTTTCCACCCTCTAATGCCATGTTTTTAAGCCTAAGATATGCAAATTACCATCGTATTCTCAAACCGGGAGACCCGCGACTACGTGGTCAGTTCCTACCAGTTACATTCGTGCCGTGGGCCGTGTTGGTACCACTCACGGGGACGTTCGGGAGTTGTTTAGAGTTTTCACCCTTTTATCGCCATGCTTTTATGCCTAAGTCTAGAAATTTGTAAATTACCGTCGTATTTTCAAATCAGGAAACCCGCGGCTACGTGGTCAATTCCTACGAGTTACATTGGTCCCGTGGGAGGTGTTGGTGACACCCACGCGGCCGTTCGGGGGTCTTTCGAGTTTTCACCCTCTAACGCCACATTTTTAAGCCTAAGTCTAGAAATATATAAATTACCATCGTATTCTCAAACCGAGAGACCCGCGGCTGCGTGGTGAGTTCCTACGAGTTATATTGGTCCCGTGCGAGGTGCTGGTGCTACCCACGGGGCCGTTTGGGGGTTATTCCGAGTTTTCACCCTCTAACCCCATGTTTTTAAGCCTAAGTCTAGAAATATGCAAATTACCATCGTATTCTCAAACCGGGAGACCTACAGCTGCGTGGTGAGTTCCTACGAGTTACATTAGTCCCATGGGAGGTGTTGGTGCCACCCACGGGGATGTTCGAGGGCTGTTTTGAGTTTTCACCCTCTAACGCCATGTTTTTATGCCTAGGTCTAGAAATATTAAAATTACCATCGTATTCTCAAATCGTGAGACCCGCGGCTGCGTGGACAGTTCGTACGAGTTACATTGGTCCCGTGGGAGGTGTTGGTGCCACCCACGGGGCCGTTCGTGGGTTGTTTCGAGTTTTCACCCTCAACGCAATGTTTTTAAGCCTAAGTCTAAAAATATCCAAATTATCATCGAATTCTCAAATCGGGAGACTCGCGGTTGCGTGGACAGTTCCTACGAGTTATAATGTTCCCGTGGGAGGTGTTGGTGCCACCCACAGGGACGTTCGGGTGCTGTTTCGAGTTTTCACCCTCTAACGCCATGTTTTTAAGCCTAAGTCTAGAAATATGAAAATTATCATCGTTTTCTCAAACCAGGAGACCCGCGGCTACGTGGTCAGTTCCTACGAGTTACATCAGTACCGTGGGAGGTGTTGGTGCCACCCACAGGGACGTTCAGGGGCTGTTTCAAATTTTCACCCTCTAACGCCATGTTTTTAAGCCTAAATCTAGAAATATGCAAATTTCCATCGTATTCTCAAACCAGGAGAACCGCGGACGCATGGTCAGTTCCTACGAGTTACATTGGTTCCGTGGGAGGTGTTGGTGCCACCCAAGGGGACGTTCGGGAGATGTTTCGAGTTTTCACCCTCTAACGCAAGGTTTTTATGCCTAAGTCTAGAAATATCCAAATTTCCTTCGTATTTTCAAACCGGGAGACCCGCGGCTGCATGGTCAGTTCCTACGAGTTACATTGGTTTCGTTGGAGGTGTTGGTGCCACCCACGGGGACGTTCGGGGGCTGTTTCGAGTTTTCACCCTGTGACGCCATGTTTTTAAACCTAAGTTAAGATATATAAAAATTACCATCATATTCTCTAACCGGGAGACCCGCGGCTGCATGATCTGTTCCTACAAGTTACTTTGGTCCCGTAGGAGGTGTTGGTGCCACCCACGGTGCCGTTCGGGGGCTGTTTCGAGTTTTCACCCTCTAACGCCATGTTTTTAAGCCTAAGTCTAGAAACATGTAAATTACAGTCGTATTCTCAAACCGGGAGACCCGCGGCTGCGTGGTCAGTTACTACGAGTTACATTGGTCCCGTGGGAGGTGTTGGTGCCACCAATGGGGCCGTTCGGGGGGCTATTTTGAGTTTTTACCCTCTAACGCCATCTTTTTAAGCCGAAGTCTAGAATATGAAAATTACTGTTGTATTCTCAAACCAGGAGACCCGCGATTGCGTGGTCTGTTCCTACGAGTTACATTGGTCTCGTGGGAGGTGTTAGTGCCACCCCCTGGGACGTTCGGGGGCTGTTTTGAGTTTTCACCCTCTAGAGCCATGTTTTTAAGCCTAAGATATGCAAATTACCATCTTATTCTCAAACCGGGAGACCCGCGAGTGCGTGGTCAGTTCCTACCAGTTACATTGGTCCCGTGGGCCGTGTTGGTGCCACCCACGGGGACGTTCAGGGCCTGTTTCGAGTTTTCACCCTTTAATGCCATGTTTTTATGCCTAAGTCTAGAAATATGCAAATTACCATCGTATTCTCAAACCGGGAGACCCGCGGCTGCGTGGTCAGTTTTAGGAGTTACATTTATTCTCTGGGAGGTGTTTTCACCCTTTAACGCCATGTTTTTATGCCCAAGTCTAGAAATATACAAATTACCGTCGTATTGTCAAACTGGGAGACCCGCGGCTGAGTGGTCATTTCCTACGAGTTACATTGGTCCTGTGGGAGGTGTTTGTGTCACCCACGGGGCCATTCGGGGGGTGTTTCGAGTTTTCACCCTCTGAAGCCATGTTTTTAAGCCTAACTCTAAAAATATGCAAATTACCGTCGTATTCTCAAACCGAAAGACCCGCGACTGAGTGGTTTGTTCCTACGAGTTTCATTGGTTCCTTGGGAGGTGTTGGTGCCACCCACGGGGCCATTCGGGGGCTGTTTCGAGTTTTCACCCTCTAACGCCATGCTTTTAAGCCTAAGTCTAGATATTTGCAAATTACCATCGTATTATCCAACCGGGAGACTCGCGTCTTCTTGGTCAGTTCCTATGAGTTACAATGGTCCCGTGGGAGGTGTTGGTACCACCCACGAGGACGTTCGGGGGCTTTTTCGAGTTTTCACCCCCTCACGCCATGTTTTTAAGCATAAGTTTAGAAATAAGAAAATTACCATCGTATTCTCAAATCGGGAGACCCGCGGCTATGTGGTTAGTTCCAACGAGTTACATTGGTCCCGTGAGAGCTGTTGGTGTCACCCACGGTGATGTTCCGGGACTATTTCGAGTTTTCACCCTCTAACGCCATGTTTTTAGGCCTAAGTCAAGAAATATACAAATTATCATCGTATTCTCAAACCAGGAGACTCGCGGATGCGTGGTCAGTTCCTATAAGTTACATTGGTACCGTGGGAGGTGTTGGTGCCACCCACGGGGACATTCGGGGGCTATTTTGAATTTTCACCCTCTAACGCCATGTTTTTAAGCATAACTCAAGAAAAATGAAAATTATCGTCGTATTCTCAAACCAGGAGATCCGCGGCTGGGTGGTCAGTTCCTACGAGTTACATTGGTACCGTGGGAGGTGTTGGTGCCACCCACAGGGACGTTCAGGGGCTGTTTCGAATTTTCACCCTCTAATGCCATGTTTTTAAGCCTAAATCTAGAAATATGCAAAATTTCCATCGTATTCTCAAATCGGGAGAACCGCGGATGCATGGTCAGTTCCTACGAGTTACATTGGCCCCATGGGAGGTGTTGGTTCCACCCACGGGGCCGTTTGGGGGCGGTTTCGAGTTTTCAGCCTCTAACGCCATGTTTTTAAGCCAAAGTCTAGAAATATGATAATTACCATCGTATTCTCAAACCAGGACACCTGCGGCTACGTGGTCTGTTCCTACGAGTTACATTGGTCCCGTGGGAGGTGTTGGTGCCACCCATTGGGACATTGGGGGGTTGTTTCGAGTTTTCACCCTCTAACGCCATGTTTTTAAGCCTAAATCTAGAAATGTGAAAATTATCGTCATATCCTCAAACCAGGAGACCCGTGGCTGCGTGGTCTATTCCCACGCGTTACATTGGTCCCGTGGGCGGTGTTGGTGCCACCCTTGGGGCCGTTCGGGGGTTATTTCGAGTTTTCACCCTCTACCACCATATTTTTAAGCCTAAGTCTTAAAATATGCAAATTACCATCGTATTCTCAAATCAGGAGACCCGCGGCTGCATGGTTAGTTCTTAAGAGTTACATTGGTCCCGAGGGATGTGTTGGTGCCATCTACGGGGCCGTTCGGGGGCTGTTTCGAGTTTTCACCCTCTAACACCATATTTTTAAGCCTAAGTCTTGAAATATGCAAATTACCATCATATTATCCAATCGGGAGACCCGCGGCTGCTTGGTCAGTTCCTACGAGTTACAATGGTCCGGTGGGAGGTGTTGGTGCCACCCACGAGGACGTTCGGGGGCTTTTTCGAGTTTTCACCCGCTAATGCCATATTTCTAAGCATAAGTCTATAAATTAGCAAATTTTCATCGTATTCTCAAATCGGGAGACCCGCGGCTGCGTGGTCAGTTCCTACGAGTTACATTGGTCCCGTAGGAGGTGTTGGTGTCACCCACGGGGACGTTCAGGGGTGGTTTCGAGTTTTCACCCTCTAACGCCATGTTTTTAAGCCTAAGTCTAGAAATATGCAAGTTATCGCCGTATTCTGAAACTGGGAGACTCGCGGCTGCTTGGTCAGTTCCTACGAGTTGCCTTTGTCGCGTGGGAGGTGTTGGTGCCACCCAAGGGGCCGTTCGGTTTTGTTTTCCGAGTTTTCACCCTCTAACGCCACATTTTTAAGCCTAACTCTAGAAATATGCAAATTACTATCGTATTCTAAAACCGTGAGACCCACGGCTGCGTGGTCAGTTCCTATGAGTTACATTGGTCCCGTGGGAGGTATTGGTGCTTCCCATAGGGACGTTCGGGGGCTGTTTCGAATTTTCACCCTCTAACGCCATGTTTTTAAGCACAAGTCTAGATAAATGCAAATTACCATCGTATTCTCAAACCGGGAGACCTGGGGCTACATGGTCTGTTCCTACGAGTTACATTGGTCCCGTGGGAGGTGTTGGTGCCACCCACAGGGACATTCGGGGGTTGTTTCGACTTTTCACCCTCTAACGCCATGTTTTTAAGCCTAAGTCTAGAAATATGAAAATTTCAGTCGTATCCTCAAACCAGGAGACCCGTGGCTGCGTGGTCGATTGCTACGCGTTACATTGGTCCCGTGGGCGGTGTTGGTGCCACCCATGGGGCCGATCGGGGGCCATTTTTAGTTTTCCCCCTCTACCAATGTGTTTTTAAGCCTAAGTCTAGAAATATGCAAATTATCGTCACATTCTCAAATCGGGAGACCCGCGGCTACGTGGTCAGTTCTTAAGAGTTACATTGGTCCCGTGGGAGGTGTTGGTCCCATCCACGGGCCGTTAGGGGGATGTTTTGAGTTTTCACCCTCTAACGCCATGTTTTTAAGCCTAAGTCTAGAAATATGCAAATTACCATCGTATTATCGAACCGGAAGACCCGCGGCTGTATGGTCAGTTCCTACGAGTTACAATGGTCACGTGTGATGTGTTGGTGCCACCCACGAGGACTTTCGGGGTCTTTTCGAGTTTTTACCCCTAACGCCATGTTTTTTTAAGCATAAGTCTAGAAATAAGCAAATTAACTTCGTATTCTCAAATCGGGAGATCCGCGGCTGCGTTGTCAGTTCGTATGAGTTACATTGGTCCCGTAGGAGGTGCTGGTGCCACCCACGGGGCCGTTCGGGGGTTGTTTCGAGTTTTCACCCTCTAACGCCATATTTTTAAGCCTAACTCTAGAAATATGAAAATTACTGTCGTATTCTCAAACCGGGAGACCCGCGGCTACGTGGTCAGTTCCTACGAGTTACATTGGTCCCGTGGGAGGTGTTGGTGCCACCCACAGGGATATTCGGGGGGCTATTTCGAATTTTCACCCTTTAACGCCATATGTTTATTCCTAAGTCTAGAAATATGGAAATTACACTCGTATTCTCAAACCGGGAGTTCCGCAGCTGCGTGGTCAGTTCCTACGAGTTACAGTTGTTCCGCGGGAGGTGTTGGTGACACCCTAGGAGCCGTTCGGGGGCTGTTTCGATTTTTCACCCTCTAACGCCATGTTTTTTAGCCTAAGTCTAGAAATATGCAAATTACCATAGTATTATCAAACTAGGAGACCGACAGCTGCGTGATCAGTTCCTACGAGTTACATTGGTCCCATGGGAGGTGTTGGTGCCACCCACGGGGTCGTTCGGGGGCTATTTCGAGTTTTCACCCTCTAACCCCATTTTTTTAGTCTAATTCTAGAAATCTGTAAATTACCGTCGGATTCTCAAACCGGGAGACCCGTGGCTACGTGGCAAATCTTATGAGCTACATTGGTCCCGTGGGAGGTATTGGTGCCACCCATGGGGCTATTCGTGGGTTGTTTCGAGTTTTCACTCTCTAACGCTATGTTTTTAAGCCTAAGTCTAGAAATATGCAAATTATCATCGTATTCTCAAACCGGGAGACCCGCGGTTGAGTGGTCAATTCCTATGAGTTACATTGTTCCCGTGGGAGGTGTTGGTGCCACCCACGGGGTCGTTCGGGGGTTGTTTCGAGTTTTTACCCTCTAACGCCATGTTTTTAAGGCTAAGTCTACAAATATACAAATTATCATCGTATTCTCAAATCGGGAGACTCCCGGCTGCGTGGACAGTTCCTACGAGTTATAATGTTCCCGTGGGAGGTGTTGGTGCCACCCACAGGGACGTTCGGGGGTTGTTTCGAGTTTTCACCCTCTAACGCCATGTTTTTAAGCCTAAGTCTTGAAATATGCAAATTATCGTCGTATTCTCAAACCAGGAGACCCGCGGCTACGTGGTCAGTTCCGACGAGTTACATCGGTACCGTGGGAGGTGTTGGTGCCTCCCACGGGGACGTTCAGGGGCTGTTTCGAGTTTTCACCCTCTAACGCCATGTTTTTAAGCCTAAATCTGGAAATATGCAAATTTCCATCGTATTCCCAAACCGGGAGAACCGCGGATGAATGGTCAGTTCCTACGAGTTACATTGGTTCCATGGGAGGTGTTGGTGCCACCCACGGGGACGTTCGGGGGATGTTTCGAGTTTTCACCCTCTAATGCCAGGTTTTTATGCCTTAGTCTAGATATTTGCAAATTACCGTCACATTCCCAAATAGGGAGACCCGCGGCTGCGTGGTCAGTTCCTGCGAGTTACATTTGTCCCGTCGGCGGTATTAGTGACACCCATGGGGACGTTCGGGGGCTGTTTCGAATTTTCACCCCCTAACGCCATGTTTTTAAGCCTAAGTCTAGAAATATGAAAATTATCATCGTATTCTCAAATTGGGAGACCTGCGGCTGCATGGTCAGTTCCTACGAGTTACATTGGTTTCGTTGGAGGTGTTGGTGCAACCCACGGGGACGTTCGGGGGCTGTTTCGAGTTTTCACCCTCTGACGCCATATTTTTATGCATAAGTTAAGAAATATGAAAATTACCATCATATTCTCTAACCGGGAGACCCACGATTGTGTGGTCTGTTCCTACGAGTTACTTTGGTCCCGTAGGAGGTGTTGGTGCCACCCACGGTGCCGTTCGGGGGCTGTTTCGAGTTTTCACCCTCTAACGCCATGTTTTTAAGCCTAAGTCTAGAAATATGTAAATTACCATCGTATTCTCAAACCGGGAGACCCGCGGCTGCGTCGTCAGTTCCTACGAGTTACATTGGTCCCGTGGGAGGTGTTAGTGCCACCAATGGGGCCGTTCGGGGGCTGTTTTGAGTTTTTACCCTCTAACGCCATATTTTTAAGCCTAAGTCTAGAATATGAAAATTACTATTGTATTCTCAAACCAGGAGACCCGCGATTGCGTGGTCTGTTCCTACAAGTTTCATTGGTCTCGTGGGAGGTGTTGGTGCCACCCACTGGGACGTTCGGGGGCTGTTTTGAGTTTTCACCCTCTAGAGCCATGTTTTTAAGCCTAAGATATTCAAATTACCATCTTATTCTCAAATCGGGAGACCCGCGACTGCGTGATCAGTTTTTACGAGTTACATTGGTCCCGTGGGCGGTGTTGGTGCCACCCACGGGGACGTTTGGGGGCGGTTTCGAGTTTTCACCCTTTAACGCCATGTTCTTATGCCTAAGTCTAGAAATATGCAAATTACCGTCGTATTCTCAAACCGGGAGACCCGCGGCTGCGTGGTCAGTTCTTAGGAGTTACATTTATTCTGTGGGAGGTGTTTTCACCCTTTAACGACATGTTTTTATGCCTAAGTCTAGAAAAATATACAAATTACAGTCGTATTCTCAAACTGGGAGACCCACGGCTGAGTGGTCAATTCCTACGAGTTACATTGGTCCCGTGGGAGGTGTTTACGTCACCCACGGGGCCGTTCGGGTGGTGTTTCGAGTTTTCAACCTCTAGCGCCTTGTTTTTAAGCCTAACTCTAGAAATATGCAAATTACCATCGTATTCTCAAACCGAAAGACCCGCGACTGAGTGGTTAGTTCCTACGAGTTTCATTGGTCCCGTGGGAGGTGTTGGTGCCACCCACCGGGCCATTCAGGGGCTGTTTCGAGTTTTCACCCTCTAACACCATGTTTTTAAGCCTAAGTCTAGATGTTTGCAAATTACCATCGTATTATCCAACCGGGAGACCCGCGTCTGCTTGGTCAGTTCCTACGAGTTACAATGGTCCCATGGGAGGTGTTGATACCACCCACGAGGACGTTCGGGGGCTTTTTCGAGTTTTCACCCCCTCACGCCATGATTTTAAGCATAAGTTTAGAAATAAGAAAATTACCATTGTATTCTCAAACCGGGAGACCCACGGCTACGTGGTTAGTTCCTACGAGTTACATTGGTGCCGTGAGAGGTGTTGGTGTCACCCACGGCGATGTTCGGGGGCTGTTTCGAGTTTTCACCCTCTAACGCCATGTTTTTTAGCCTAAGTCTAGAAATATGAAAATTATAGTCGTATTCTCAAACCGGGAGACCCGCGACTGCGTGGTCTATTCCTACGTGTTACATTGGTCCCGTGGGAGGTGTTGGTGCCACCCACTGGGACGTTTGGGGGCGGTTTCGAGTTTTTACCCTCTAATTAAATGTTTTTAAGCATAACTCAAGAAAAATACAAATTATTGTTGTATTCTCAAACCAGGAGACCCGCGGCTGCGTGGTCAGTTCCTACGAGTTACATCGGTACCGTGGGAGGTGTTGGTGCCACCCACGGGAACGTTCAGGGGCTGTTTCGAATTTTCACCCTCTAACGCCATGTTTTTAAGCCTAATTCTAGAAATATGTAAATTTCCATCGTATTCTCAAACCGGGAGAACCGCGGATGCGTGGTCAGTTCCTACGAGTTACATTGGTACCGTGGGAGGTGTTGGTGCCACCCACGGGGCCGTTTGGGGGCTGTTTCAAGTTTTCAGCCTCTAACGCCATGTTTTTAGGCCTAAGTCTAGAAATATGAAAATTACCATCGTATTCTCAAATCGGGACACCTGCGGCTACGTGGTCTGCTCCTACCACTTACTTTGGTCGCATGGGAGGTGTTGGTGCCAACCACTGGGACATTGGGGGGTTGTTTCGAGTTTTCACCCTCTAACGCCATCTTTTTAAGCCTAAATCTAGAAATGTGAAAGTTACTGCCGTATCCTCAAACCAGGAGACCCGTGGCTGCATGGTCTGTTCCCACGTGTTTCATTGGTCCCATGGGCGGTGTTGGTGCCACCCTCGGGACCGTTCGGGGGCTATTTTGAGTTTTCACCCTCCACCACCATATTTTTAAGCCTAAGTTTAGAAATATGCAAATTACCGTCATATTCTCAAATCGGGAGACCCGCGGCTGCATGGTCAGTTCTAAAGAGTTACATTGGTCCCGTGGGAGGTGTTAGTGCCATCCACGGGGCCGTTCGGGGGCTATTTCGAGTTTTCACCGTCTAACGCCATGTTTTTAAGCCTAAGTCTAGAAATATACAAATTACCATCGTATTATCCAATCGGGAGACCCGCAGCTGCTTGGTCAGTTCCTTCGAGTTACAATGGTCCCGTGGGAGGTGTTGGTGCCACCCATGAGGACTTTCGGGGACTTTTTCGAGTTTTCACCCCCTAACGCCATGTTTTTAAGCATAAGTCTAGAAATAAGCAAATTTTCATCGTATTCTCAAATCAAGAGACCCACGGCTGCGTGGTCAGTTCCTACGAGTTACATTGGTCCCATAGGAGGTGTTTGTGCCACCCACGGGGACGTTTAGGGGTGGTTTCGAGTTTTCACCTTCTAACGCCATGTTTTTAAGCCTAAGTCTAGAAATATGCAAGTTATCGCCGTATTATGAAACTGGGAGACTCGCGATTGCTTGGTCAGTTCCTACGAGTTGCTTTTGTCCTTTGGGAGGTGTTGGTGCCACCCACGGGGCCGTTCGGGGTTTTTTCGAGTTTTCACCCTCTAACGCCACATTTTTAAGCCTAACTCTAGAAATATGAAAATTACTATCGTATTCTCTAATCGAGAGACCCACGGCTGCGTGGTCAGTTCCTATAAGTTACATTGGTCCCGTGGGAGGTATTGGTGCCTCCCACAGGGACGTTCGGGGGTTGTTTCAAATTTTCACCCTCTAACGCCATGTTTTTAAGCATAAGTCTAGAAAAATGCAAATTATCGTCGTATTCTCAAACCGGGAGACCTGCGGCTACGTGGTATGTTCCTACGAGTTACATTGGTCCCGTGGGAGGTGTTGGTGCCACCCACTGGGACATTCAGTGATTGTTTCGAGTTTTCCCCCTCTAACGCCATGTTTTTAAGCCTAAGTTTAGAAATATGAAAATTTATGTCGTATCCTCAAACCAGGAGACCCGTAGCTGCGTGGTCAGTTACTACGCGTTACATTGGTCCCGTGGGCGGTGTTGGTGCCACCCATGGGGACGTTTGGGGGCCATTTCGAGTTTTCACCCTCTACCACCGTGTTTTTTAGCCTAAGTCTAGAATTATGCAAATTACCATCGCATTCTCAAATCGCGAGACCCGCGGCTACATGGTCAGTTCTTAAGAGTTACATTGGTCCCGTGGGAGGTGTTGGTGCCATCCACGGGGCTGTTCGGTGGCTGTTTTGAGTTTTCACCCTCTAACGCCATGTTTTTAAGCCTAAGTCAAGAAATATGCAAATTACCACCGTATTATCGAATCGGGAGACCCGCGTCTGCATGGTCAGTTCCTACGGGTTACAATGGTCACGTGGGAGGTGTTGGTGCCACCCACGAGGACTTTCGGGGGCTTTTTCGAGTTTTCACCCCCTAACGCCATGTTTTTTTAAGCATAAGTCTAGAAATAAGCAAATTAACATCGTATTCTCAAATCGGGAGATCCACGACTGCGTGGTCAGTTCCTATGAGTTACATTGGTCCCGTAGGAGGTGTTGGTGCCACCCACGGGGCCGTTCGGGGGTTGTTTCGAGTTTTCACCCTCTAACGCCATATTTTTAAGCCTAACTCTAGAAATATGAAAATGACTGTCGTATTCTCAAACCGGGAGACCCGTGGCTACATGGTCATTTCCTAAGAGTTACATTGGTCCCGTGGGAGGTGTTGGTGCCACCCACGGGGACGTTCGGGGGTTGTTTCGAGTTTTCACCCTTTAACGCCATATGTTTATTCCTAAGTCTAGAAATATGGAAATTACCCTCGTATTCTCAAACCGGGAGTTCCACGGCTCTGTGGTCAGTTCCTACGAGTTACATTTGTCCCGCGGGAGGTGTTGGTGACACCCCAGGGGCCGTTCGGGGGCTGTTTCGAGTTTTCACCCTCTAACGCCATGTTTTTAAGCCTAAGTCTAGAAATTTGAAAATTACCATCGTATTCTCAAACCGAGAGACACGGGGCTACATGGTCAGTTCTTACGAGTTACATTGGTTCCGTGGGTGGTGTTGGTGCCACCCACGGGGCCGTTCGAGGGCTGTTTAGAGTTTTCACCCTCTAACGCCATGTTTTTAAGCCTAATTATAGAAATATGCAAATTATCATTGTATTCTTAAACTGGGAGACCCACGGCTGCGTGGTCAGTTCCTTTGAGTTACATTGGTCCCGGGGGAGGTGTTGCTGCCACCCACGGGGACGTTCGGGGGCTGTTTCGAGTTTTCACCCTCTAACACCATATTTCTAAGTCTAAGTCTAGAAATATGCAAATTACCGTGGTATTCTCAAATCGGGAGACCCGCGACTGCGTGGTCAGTTCCTAAGAGGTACATTGGTCCCGTGGGAGCTGTTGGTGCCATCCACGGGGCCGTCCGGGGGCTATTTCGAGTTTCCAACCGGGAGACCCGCGGCTACTTGGTCAGTTCCTACCAGTTACAATGGTCCCGTGGGAGGTGTTGGTTCCACCCACGAGGACGTTTGGGGGCTTTTTCGAGTTTCACCCCCCAACGTTATATTTTTGAGCATAAGTCTAGAAATAAATAAATTATCACCGTATTCTCAAACCGGGAGACCCGCGGCTGCGTGGTCAGTTCCTTTGGGTTACATTTGTCCCGTGGGAGGTGTTGGTGCCACCCACGGGGCCGTTCGGGAACTGTTTCGAGTTTTCACCCTCTAACACCATGTTTTTAAGACTAAGTCTAGAAATATGAAAATTACCATCGTATTCTCAAATCGGGTGACCCGCGGCTGTGGGGTCAGTTCGTACGAGTTACATCGGTCCCGTGGGAGGTGTTGGTGCCACCCACGGGGACGTTCGGGGGCTGTTTCAAATTTTCACCCTCTAATACCATGTTTTTAAGTCTAAGTCTAGAAATATGCAAATTATCGTCGTATTCTCAAATCGGGAGACCCGCGGCTGCGTGGTCAGTTCTTAGGAGTTACATTGATTCCGTGGGAGGTGTTGGTGCCACCCACGGGGACGTTCGAGGTCTATTTCGAGTTTTCACCCTTTAATGCCATGTTTTTATGCCTAAGTCTAGAAATATGCAAATTACCGTCGTATTCTCAAACCGGGAGACCCGCGGTTGCGTGGTCATTTCCTACGAGTTACATTGGTCCCGTGGGAGGTGTTGGTGACACCCACGGGGCCGTTCGGGGGTTGTTACCAGTTTTCACCCTCCCCATGTTTTTAAGCCTAAGTAAAGAAATATGAAAATTACCATCGTATTCTCAAATCGAGATACCTGCGGCTGCAAGGTCAGTTCCAACGAGTTACACTCGTCCCATGGGAGGTGTTGGTGCCACCCACGGGGCCGTTCAGGGGCTGTGTCGAGTTTTAACCCTCTAACGCCATGTTTTTAAGCCTAAGTCCCGAAATATGAAAATTACTGTCGTATTCTCAAATCGGGAGAACTGCGGCTGCATGGTCAGTTCCTACGAGTTATATTGGTCCCGTGGGTGGTGTTGGTGCCACCCACTGGGACGTTCGGGTGTTGTTTCATGTTTTTACCATCTAATGCCATGTTTGTAAGCCTAAGATATGCAAATTACCATCGTATTCTCAAACTGGGAAATTCGCGGCTCCGTGGGCAGTTGTTGGTGCCACCCATGGGGCCGTTCGGTGGTTGTTTCGAGTTTTCACCCTCTAACGCCATGTTTTTAAGACTAAGTCTAGAAATATGAAAATTACCATCGTATTCTCAAACCGGGAGACCCGTGGATGCGTGGTCTATTCCTACGAGTTACATTGGTCCAGTGGGAGGTGTTGGTGCCACCCACTGGGCCGTTCGGGGCTGTTTTGAGTTTTTACCCTCTAATGCCATGTTTTTAAGCCTAAGATATGTAAATTACCATCGTATTCTCAAACCGAGAGACCCGCGGCTGCGTGGTCAGTTACTACGAGTTACATTGGTCCCGTGGGAGGTGTTGGTGCCACCCACGGGGACGTTCGGGGGATGTTTCGAGTTTTCACCCTCTAACGCCATGTTTTAAGGCCTAATTCTAGAATATACAAATTATCGTTGTATTCTCAAACCGGGAGACCCGCGGCTATGTGGTCAGTTCTTACGAGTTACATTGGTCATATGGGAGGTGTTGGTGCCACCCACGGGGACGTTCGTGGGCTGTTTCGAGTTTTCACCCTCTAACACCATGTTTTTAAGTCTAAGTCTAGAAATATGCAAATTACCGTCTTATTCTCAAACCGGGAGACCCGCGACTGCGTGGTCATTTCCTACGAGTTACAATGGTCCCGTGGGAGGTTTTTGTGCCACCCACAGGGACGTTCAGGGGCTGTTTCGAGTTTTCACCCTCTAACGCCATGTTTTTAAGCCTAAGTCTAGAAATATGCTAATTACCATCGTATTCTCAAACCGGGAGACCCGCGGCTGCATGGTCAGTTCCTACGATTTTCATTGGTCCCGTGAGTGGTGTTGGTGCCACCCACGGGGACGTTCAGGGGCTGTTTCAAGTTTTCACCCTTTAACGCCATATTTTCATGCCTAAGTCTAGAAATATAAAAATTATCGTCGTATTCTCAAACTAGGAGACCCGCGGCTGCGTGGTCAGTTCCTACGAGTTACGTTTGTCCCGTGGGAGGTGCTGGTTACACCCACGGGAATGTTTGGGGGTTGTTTCGAGTTTTCACCCTCTAACACCATGTTTTTAAGCCTAAGTCAAGAAATATGAAAATTACCATCGTATTCTCAAACCGGGAGTCCCGCGGCTGCGTGGTCCGTTCCTACGAGTTACATTGGTCCCACAGGAGGTGTTGATGCCACCCACGGGGCCGTTCGACGGTAGTTTAGAGTTTTCACCCTCTAACGCCATATTTTAAGCCTAATTCTAGAAATATGCAAATTATCATTTTATTCCCAAACCGGGAGACCCGCGACTGTGTGGTCAGTTCCTACGAGTTACATTGGTCCCGTGGGAGGTGTTGCTGCCACCCACGGGGTCGTTCGGGGGCTTTTTTCGAGTTTTCACCCTCTAACACCATGTTTTTTAGTCTAATTCTAGAAATGTGTAAATTACCGTTGGATTCTCAAACCGGGAGACCCGTGGCTACGTGGCAAATCTTATGAGTTAGATTGGTCCCGTGGGAGGTGTTGGTGCCACCCAAGGGGTCGTTCGGGGGCTGTTTCGAGTTTTCACCCTCTAACGCCATATTTTTAAGCCTAAGTCTAGAAATATGAAAATTACCATCGTATTACCCAACCGGGAGACTCGTGGCTTGTTGGTCAGTTCCTATGAGTTACAATTGTCCCGTGGGAGGTGTTGGTGCCACCCACGAGGACGTTCGGGGGCTTTTTTGAGTTTTCACCCCCAACGCCATGTTTTTACGCATAAGTCTAGAAATTAGAAAACTATCGCCGTATTCTCAAATCGGGAGACCCGCGGCTGCGTGGTCAATTCCTTTGAGTTACATTTGTCCCCTGGGAGGAGATGGTGCCACCCACGGGGACGTTCAGGGGTTGTTTCGAGTTTTCGTCCTCTAACGCCATGTTTTTAAGTCTAAGTCTAGAAATATGCAAATTACCATCATATTCTGAAACTGGGCCACTTGCAGCTGCGTGGTCAGTTCCTATGAGTTACTTTGGTCCCGTGGGAGGCGTTGGTGCCACCCACGGTGCCGTTTGGGGGCTATTTCGAGTTTTCACCCTCTAACACCATATTTTCAATCCAAACTCTAGAAATATGAAAATTACTGTCGTATTCTCAAACCGAGAGACCCGCGGCTGCGTGGTCAGTTCCTACAAGTTACATTGGTCCCATGGGAGGTGTAGGTGCCTCCCATAGGGACGTTCGGGGGCTGTTTCAAGTTTTCACCCTCTAACACCATGTTTTTAAGCCTAAGTCTAGAAATATGTAAATTACCATCGTATTCTCAAACCGGGAGATCCGCGACTGTGTGGTCAGTTGCTACGAGTTACATTGGTCCCGTGGGAGGTGCTGGTGCCACCCACGGGGCCGTTCGGGGGCTGTTTCAAGTTGTCACCCTCTAAAGCCATGTTTTTAAGCCTAAGCCTAGAAATATGAAAATTACCTTCGTATTCTCAAACCGGGAGACCTGTGGCTGTGTGGTCTGTTCCTACGAGTTACATTGGTCCCGTGGGAGGTGTTAGTGTAACCCACTGGGAAGTTCGCGGGCTGTTTTGAGTTTTTACCCTCTAATGCCATGTTTTTAAGCCTAAGATATGCAAATTACCATCATATTCTTAAACCGGGAGACCCACGGCTGCATGGTCAGTTCCTATGAGTTACATTGGTCCCGTGGGAGGTGTTGCTGCCACCCACGGGGTCGTTCGAGGGCTGTTTCGAGTTTTCACCCTCTAACACCATGTTTTTTAGTCTAAGTCTAGAAATATGTAAATTACCGTCGTATTCTCAAACCGGGAGACCCGCGGCTGCGTGGTCAAATCTTATGAGTTACATTGGTCCCATGGGAGGTGTTGGTGCCACCCACGGGGTCGTTCGGGGGCTGTTTCGAGTTTTCACCCTCTAACGCCATGTTTTTAAGCCTAAGTCTATAAATATGCAAATTACCATCGTATTATCCAACCGAGAGACCCGCGGCTGCTTGGTTACTTCCTACGAGTTACAATGGTCCTGTGAGAGGTGTTGGTGCCACCCACGAGGACGTTCGGGGGAGTTTTTGAGTTTCACCCCCAAAGCCATGCTTTTAAGCATAAGTCTAGAAATAAGCAAATTATCGCCATATTCTCAAACCCGGAGACCCGCGGCTGCGTGGTCTGTTCCTACGAGTTACATTTTGAAGCACCTTATACCTTTGACTTACTTAAGTCTACATTGTATAAGTGCTCAACTAGTTTGGAAATAGTGACAAAATTTGTTGTCTATCCTAGAATCCAAAAAGCCTCAGAACCTATCTCTCTTATCCCCTTCAATGATCTATGAAGATACAAAATGAATCACACTACACAAAATTAGAAGTGCATACATGTGTTCATATTGCTTAAAATTGAGTGTGTGTTTAAATTCCCCTTGTATTGGAGCTTTAATAATTTTTTGGGAATTTTTATATAATTTTTTAAACCTTTTTAAACTTTTTTAAACATTTGTTAATAATTGTTTTTATTAATAAAATGGGTTAATAAAGTTCTTGGGGTTAATTTACTATTTTAGAAACTTCATATTTCACTGAATTGTTTGGTTGGGTACGATCTCAAAGCGCTAGAGACTTCAAGGTGAGGTTTTGTAATTATTTTGACGCGCGTGTGAGAGCCTATTAACAGCCAACACTTGTCATCCTCCGGGCTTATGTATTTGTGTTTCTTATGTGAGAGGGCTGGATGCATTATTATTGATCGTTGGATCATTTCTTATCAAAGGCCTGCATGCGTTCTTGGTTAATCCCAGTGCATACATATGAACCAATCACAATGCTTTTAAGCCACCGCTTTTCTATAACCATTGGATCAAGTCAAAACCCTTGAAGACTTGATCTCAGCCTTTGATTTGCCTCGATCATCCAGAACCTTCCCCAGGCACTATATATACCCTTCCCTTCTCTGCCTTAGAGAACTTTTGGTCATTCGTCTTCCAGAGAGAAGAAAAATAAGAGAGAGAAGAGAGAAGTGAGAGAAGAGAGAAAAGAATAGAGAGAAGAGAGAGAAAGGGAAACAGTTAGCCAAAACTAAACCCTAACCCTAAACACTTCGTCTCTGAAACAAACCTTCAAATAAACCTTACTCCAAACACATCCTGAGTGTTTGAGAGAGAGAGAGAGAGAGAGTGGTTTGTTCATATCGTTGTTGTAACCTCGTGATTTCTGATCTTGTACACAACTTAAACGTTAGAGTAAAGATCTAGTTTCTTTCTCCATAGAAACGTTAGATCTATACTCTGCATGTTATATTTTTCACTAGATCTGCATATTTTCAACTTGGTTTAAGAAAATCATTTCTGTTTTGGTTTGAAAAATGTTTTATAGTTTCTGTTTTTACAAAACTTAACCTGACCTAGTTGGATTCGCACTTGGAGGGTTTTCAATCTCCTAAATATTTTCAAAAGAGATTGAGAAAGGTCTTGACCGATTTCTTAAGCAAGATCTCCGTGGAATCTGGGTTATATTGAAAGGTCAAAAGGTTTTTAGTTTTGTAAGAAAAGAAAAATAACAAACTCACTGCATATAGACTTTATATGTAATTTGTATAGGACTGTTTGTAAATCTAAGTGTGTGTGAGTTCATGCATGTGAATAGGAATCACTACACAAACACTTAACACACTACTACACTGGAAGTGTTGTGTTTAAGATCTGAGATCATTGAGTCGACGTAAAGAAGCTAAAGCAAAGGAAGTTAGGAAACCGGAGAACATCATCAACAAATCAGATCTATTAGAAGTTAGAAGGAGCCAAGTGGGGTATATTCCTAAACTTAATATAGGTTGATTTGTGTGCTTGCATGTTGTGTTGTTTGTAACTGATTTTTGTTATTAGTGGATTTTTGATTTTGTGACTTAGAAGTCACCGTGGATGTTTCCTCTGTTGGGAGAGGTTTTACCAAGTTAAAATCGTTGTGTTGATTATCTTCATCTACTCACCTCATTCTTTAAGTGTGTTGAATTTTTGAAACTGCCTGAGTATTAAAACTGATTACACAATCTTAATTAATCTCGTACATAAGTTTCTTTGTAAACAAATATTGTTTATAATTTTTATTTTTCAAAAGAAAAGGGTTTCTCCAACAAACATTCGGAGTTGCTTATACAGTTTAACCCTGTGTTAAACGGCATTAGCAATGTTTTTCACATTTGTCTCGTGGGAGGTGTTGGTGCCACCCACGGAGACGTTCAGGGGCTGTTTCGAGTTTTCACCATCTAACGCCATGTTTTTAAGCCTAAGTCTAGAAATATGAAAATTACCATCATATTTTGAAACTGGGAGACTCGCAGCTGCGTGGTCAGTTCTTACGAGTTACTTTTGTCCCGTGGGAGGTGTTGGTGCCACCCACGGGGCCGTTCGGGGGCTGTTTCCAGTTTTCACCCTCTAATGCCATATAGTCAAGCCTAACTCTAGAAATATGAAAATTACTATCGTATTCTCAAACCGAGAGACCCGCGGCTGCGTGGTCAGTTCCTAAAAGTTACATTGGTCAAATGGGAGGTGTAGGTGCCTCCCATAGGGCCATTTGGGGGTTGTTTCTAGTTTTCAGCCCCTAACGGCATGTTTTTAAGCCTAAGTCTAGAAATATGTAAATTACCATCGTATTCTCAAACCGAGAGAGCCACGGCTGAGTGGTCAGTTCCTACGAGTTACATTCGTCCAGTGGGAGGTGCTGGTGCCACCCACGAGGCCGTTCGGGGGCTATTTCGAGTTTTCATCCTCTAACACCATGTTTTTAAGCCTAAGTCTAGAAATATGAAAATTACCATCGTATTCTCAAACCGGGAGACCCGCGGCTGCGTGGTCAGTTCGTATGAGTTACATTGGTCCCGTGGGAGGTGTTGGTGCCACCCACGGGGACGTTCGGGGGCTGTTTCGAGTTTTCACCTCTAACACCATGTTTTTAAGTCTAAGTCTAGAAATATGCAAATTACCATCGTATTCTCAAATTAGGAGAACCACGACTACGTGGTTAGTTCTTAGGAGTTACATTGATTCCGTGGGAGGTGTTGGTTCCACCCACGGGGGCGTTCGGAGGCTGTTTCGAGTTTTCACCCTTTAACGCCATGTTTTTATGCCTAAGTCTAGAAATATGCAAATTACTATCGTATTCTCAAACCGGGAGACCCGTGGCTACGTGGTCAGTTCCTACGAGTTACATTGGTCCCGTGGGAGGTGTTGGTGACACCCACGGGGCCGTTTGGAGGCTGTTATGAGTTTTCACCCTCTAACGCCATGTTTTTAAGCCTAAGTAAAGAAATATGAAAATTACCATCGTATTCTCAAACCGAGACACCCGCGGCTGCGTGGTCAGTTCCTACAAGTTACACTGGTCCCGTGGGAGGTGTTGGTGCCACCCACGGGACCGTTCGGGTGTTGTTTCCAATTTTGACCCTCTAACGCCAGGTTTTTAAGCCTAAGTCTAGAAATATGAAAATTACCATCGCTTTCTCAAACCGAGAGACCCGCGACTGCGTGGTCAGTGCCTACGAGTTACATTGGTCCCGTGGGAGGTGTTGGTGCCACCCTCTGGGACGTTCGGGGGCTGTTTCGAGTTTTTACCCTCTAATGCCATGTTTTTAGGCCTAAGATATGCAAATTACCGTCATATTCCCAAACCGAGAAACTCCCAGCTGCGTGGTCAGTTCCTATAAGTTACGTTGGTCCCGTGGGAGGTGTTGGTGCTACCCACGGGGCCGTTCGGGGGCTGTTTTGAGTTTTCACCCTCTAACGCCATGTTTTTAAGCCTAAGTCTAGAAATATGCAAATTATCATCGTATTATCCAACCAAGAGACCCGCGACTGCTTGGTCAGTTCCTACGAGTTACAATGGTCCCGTGAGAGGTGTTGGTTCCAACCACGAGGACGTTCGGGGGCTTTTTCGAGTTTTCACCTCCTAATGCCATATTTTTAAGCCTAAGTCTAGAAATATGTAAATTACCATCGTATTCTCAAACCGGGAGAGCCGCGGCTGCGTGGTGACCCGTGGGAGGTGCTGGTGCCACCCACGGGGCCGCTCGATGGCTGTTTCAAGTTTTCACCCTCTTACGCAATATTTTTAAGCTTAAGTCTAGAAATATGCAAATTACCATCGTATTCTCAAATCGGGAAACCCGCGACTGCGTGGCCAGTTCCTACGAGGTACATTGGTCCTGTGGGAGGTGTTGGTGCCACCCACGGGGACGTTCGGGGGTTGTTTCGAGTTTTCACCCTCTAACACCATGTTTTTAATTCTAAGTCTTGAAATATGTATATTACCATCGTATTCTCAAACCGAGAGACCCGCGGCTGCGTGGTCAGTTCTTATGAGTTACAATGGTTTCGTGGGAGGTGTTGGTGCCACCCACGGGGACGTTCGGGGTCTGTTTCGAGTTTTCATCCTCTAACGCCATATTTTGAAGCCTAACTCTAGAAATATGCAAATTACCATCGTATTCTAAAACCGAGAGACCCGCGGCTACGTGGTCAGTTCCTACGAGTCACATTGGTCCCGTTAAAGGTGTTGGTGCCTCCCACAGGGCCGTTCGGGGGCTGTTTTGAGTTTTCACCCTCTAACCCCATGTTTTTAAGCCTAAGTCTTGAAATATGTAAATTAACGTCGTATTCTCAAACCGAGAGACCCATGTCTATGTGGTCAGTTCCTACGAGTCACATTGGTCCCGTGGAAGGTGTTGGTGCCTCCCATAAGTCCATTCGAGGGTTGTTTCGAGTTTTCACCCTCTAACGCCATGTTTTTAAGCCTAAGTCTAGAAATATGTAAATTACCATCATTTTCTCAAACCGGGAGACCCGTGGCTGCGTGGTCTGTTCCTATGAGTTACATTGGTCCCGTGGGAGGTGCTGGTGCCACCCACGGGGCCATTCGGAGGCTGTTTAGAGTTTTCACCCTCTAACGCCATATTTTTATGCCTAAGTCTATATATACGCAAATTACCATCGTATTCTCAAACCGAGAGACTCGCGGCTGCGTGGTCAGTTCCTACGAGTTATATTGGTCCCGTGGGAGGTGTTGGTGCCACCCACGGGGCCGTTCGGGGGCTGTTTCGATTTTTCACCCTCTAACGCCATGTTTTTAAGCCTAAGTCTTGAAATATGTAAATTCCCATCGTATTCTCAAACCAGGAGACCGGCGGCTGCATGGTCAGTTCCTACGAGTTACATTGGTCCCGTGGGCGGTGTTGGTGCCACCCACAGGGACGTTCCAGGGCTGTTTCGAGTTTTGACCCTCTAACGCCATATTTTTAAGACTAAATCTAGAAATATTAAAATTGCCGTCGTATTCTAAAACCGGGAGACCCGTAGCTGCGTGGTCTGGTCCTACGAGTTACATTGGTCCCGTGGGATAAGTTGGTGCCACCTACGGGGTGCGTTCGGGGGCTTTTTTGAGTTTTCACCCTCTAAAGCCATGTTTTTAAGCCTAAGTCAAGAAATATGCAAATTATCATCGTATTCTCAAATTGTGAGACCCACGGTTGCGTGCTCAGTTCCTACGAGTTACAATGGTCCCGTGGGAGGTGTTGGTGCCAGCCATGGGACGTTGGGGGGCTGTTTTGAGTTTTCACCCTCGAACGCCATGTGTTTAAGTTTAAGTCTAGCAATATGAAAATTACCATCGTATTCTCAAACTGGGAGACCCTCGGCTGGGTGGTCAGTTCCTACGAGTTACATTGGTCCCGTGAGAGGTGTTGGTGCCACCCACGGAGCCGTTCGGGGACTATTTTGAGTTTTCACCCTCTAACGCCATGTTTTTAAGCCTAAGTCTAGAAATATGCAAATTACCATCGTATTCTTAGACCGGGAGACCCATGGTTGTGTGGTCAGTTCCTACGAGTTACATTGGTCCCGTGGGAGGTGTTGGTGCCACCCACGAGGCCGTTCGGGGGCTGTTTCGAGTTCTCACCCTCTAACACCATGTTTTTAAGCCTAAATCTAGAAATATGAAAATTATCATCGTATTCTCAAACCGACTGACCCGCGGGTGCGTGGGCAGTTCCTACGAGTTACATTGGTCCCGTGGGAGGTGTTGGTGCCACCCATGGGACCGTTCGGGGGCTATTTCGAGTTTTCACCCTGTAACGCCAAGTTTTTAAGTCTAAGTGTAGAAATATGTAAATTACCATCGTATTCTCAAACTGGGAGAATCGCGGCTGCGTGGTGACCCGTGGGATGTGCTGGTGCCACCCATGGGGCCGTTCGAGGGATGTTTCAAGTTTTCACCCTCTTACGCAATGTTTTTATGCTTAAGTCTAGAAATATGCAAATTACCATCGTATTCTCAAATCAGGAAACCCGCGACTACGTGGTCAGTACCTACGAGGTACATTGGTCTTGTGGGAGGTGCTGGTGCCACCCACGGGGACGTTCGGGGGCTGTTTTGAGTTTTCACCCTCTAACACCATGTTTTAAAGTCTAAAACTAGAAATATGGAGATTACCATCGTATTCTCGAACCGGGAGACCCGTGGCTGCGTGGTCAGTTCTTATGAGTTACATTGGTTCCGTGGAAGGTGTTGGTGCCACCCACGGGGACGTTCGGGGGCTGTTTCAAGTTTTCACCCTCTAACGCCACATTTTTAAGCCTAACTCTAGAAATATGAAAATTACTGTCATATTCTAAAACCGAGAGACCCGCGGCTACGTGGTCAGTTCCTACGAGTCACATTGGTCCCGTGGAAGGTGTTGGTGCCTTCCAGAATGCCGTTCGGGGTCTGTTTCATGTTTTCACCCTCTAATGCCATGTTTTTAAGCCTAAGTCTAGAAATATGTAAATTACCATCGTATTCTCAAACCGGGAGAGCAGCGAGTGCGTGGTGACCCGTGGGAGGTGCTGTTGCCACCCACGGGGCCGTTCGGGGGCTTTTTCAAGTTTTCACCCTCTTACGCAATGTTTTTAAGCTTAAGTCTAGAAATATGCAAATTACCATCGTATTCTCAAATCGGGAAACCCGCGACTACGTGGTCAGTTCCTACGAGGTACATTGGTCCTGTGGGAGGTGTTGGTGCCACCCATGGGGACGTTCGGGGGCTCTTTCGAGTTTTCACCCTCTAACACCATGTTTTTAAGTCTAAGTCTAGAAATATGGAAATTACCGTCATATTCTCGAACCGGGAGACCCGTGGCTGCATGGCCAGTTCCTACGAGTCACATTGGTCTTGTGGAAGGTGTTGGTGCCTCCCATAGGGCCTTTGGGGGGCTGTTTCGAGTTTTCACCATTTAACGCCATGTTTTTAAGCCTAAGTCTAGAAATATGTAAATCACCATCGTATTCTCAAACCGGGAGACCCGCAGCTGCGTGGCCAGTTCCTACGAAATACATTGGTCCCATGGGAGGTGCTGGTGCCACCCACGGGGTCGTTCGGAGGCTGTTTTGAGTTTTGACCCTCTAACGCCATGTTTTTAAGCCTAAGTCTAGAAATATGCAAATTACCATCGTATTCTAAAACCGGGAGATCTGCGACTGCGTGGTCAGTTCCTACGAGTTACATTGGTCCCGTGGGAGGTGTTGTTGCCTCCCATAGGGCCGTTCGGGGGCTGTTTCGTGTTTTCACCCTCTACCGCCATGTTTTTAAGCCTAAGTCTACAAATATTTAAATTACCGTTGTATTCTCAAACCGAAAGACCTGCGGCTGCGTGGTCAGTTCCTACGAGTTACTTTGGTCCCGTGGGAGGTGCTGGTACCACCCACGGGGCCGTTTGGGGGCTGTTTCGAGTTTTGACCCTCTAACGCCATGTTTTTAAGCCTAAGTCTAGAAATATGCAAATTACCATCGTATTCTAAAACCGGGAGATCTGCGGCTGCGTGGTCAGTTCCTACGAGTTACATTGGTCCCGTGGGAGGTGTTGTTGCCTTCCACAGGGCCGTTCGGGGGCTGTTTCGTGTTTTCACCCTCTAACGCCATGTTTTTAAGCCTAAGTCTAGAAATATGCAAATTACCATCGTATTCTTAGACCGGGAGACCCATGGCTGTGTGGTCAGTTCCTACGAGTTACATTGGTCCCGTGGGAGGTATTAGTGCCACCCACGGGACCGTTCGGGGGCTGTTTCGAGTTCTCACCCTCTAACGCCATGTTTTTAAGCTTAAGTCTAGAAATATGAAAATTATCATTGTATTCTCAAACCGGGAGACCCGCGGGTGCGTGGTCAGTTCCTATGAGTTACATTGGTCCCGTGGGAGGTGTTTATGCCACCCATGGGGCCGTTCAGGGACTGCTTCGAGTTTTCACCCTCTAACGCCATGTTTTTAAGCCTACGTGTAGAAATACGCAAATTACTGTCGTATTCTCAAATCGAAAGACCCGCGGCTGAGTGGTCAGTTCCTATGAGTTACATTGGTCCCGTGGGAGGTGTTAGTGCCACCACGGGGCCGTTGGGGGCCTGTTTCGAGTTTTCACCCTCTAACACCATGTTTTTTAGCCTAAGTCTAGAAATATGCAAATTACATCGTATTCTCAAACCGGGAGACCCGCGGCTTTTTTGTCAGGTCCTACGAGTTACAATGGCCCGTGGGAGGTGTTGGTTCCACCCACGGGGACGTTCGGGGGCTTTTTCGAGTTTTCACCCCCTAACGCCATGTTTTTAAGCGTAAGTATAGAAGTATGCAAATTACCATCGTATTCTCAAATCGAGAGACCCGCGGCTGCATTGTCAGTTCCTATGAGTTATATTGGTCCCGTGGGAGGTGTTGGTGCCACCCACGAGTACGTTCGGGGGCTGTTTCGAGTTTTTGCCCTCTAACGCCATCTTTTTAAGCCTAAGCCTAGAAATATGCAAATCACCGTCTATTCTCAAACTGGGAGACCCGCGGCAGCGTGGTCAGTTATTACGAGTTACATTGGTCCCGTGGGGGGTGTGGTTGCCAGCCACGGGGACGTTCGGGGACTCTTTCAATTTTTCTCCCTCTAACGACATGTTTTTAAGCCTAAGTTTAAAAATATGCAAATTACCGTCATATTCTCAATCCGGGAGACCCGTGGCTGTGTGGCCAGTTCTTATGAGTTACATTGGTCCCGTGGGTGATGTTGGTACCACCCACGGGGCCATTCGGGGGCCTTTTTGAGTTTTCATCCTCTAATGCCATATTTTTAAGCCTAAGTCTAGAAATATGCAAATTACCATCGTATTCTTAAACCAGGGGACCCGCGGCTGCGTGGTAAGTTTCTACGAGTTACAATGGTCCCGTGGGAGGTGCTGGTGCCACCCACGGGGACTGTTTTGAGTTTTCACCCTCTAACGCCATGTTTTTAAACCTAAGTCTAGAAATATGCAAATTACCATCGTATTCTTAAACTGGGAGACCCGCAGCTGCGTGGTCAGTTCCTATGAGTTACAATGGTCTCGTGGGAGGTGTTGGTGCCACCCACAGGGATGTTCAGGGGATGTTTCGAAGTTTCACCCTCTAACGCCATGTTTTTAACTCTAAGTCTAGAAATATGAATATTACCATCGTATTCTCAAACCGGGAGACCCGCGGCTGCGTGGTCAGTTCCTACGAGTTACATTGGTCTCGAGGGAGGCGTTGGAACCACCCACGGGGCCGTTCGGGGATGTTTCGAGTATTCACCCTCTAACGCCATGTTTTTAAGCCTAAGTCTAGAAATATGCAAATTACCATCGTATTATCAAACCACATGACCCACGATTGTGTGGTCAGTTCCTACGTGTTACATTTGTCCCGTGGGAAGTGTTGTTGCCACCCACGGGGCCGTGCGGGGGTTGTTTCGACTTTTCACCCTCTAACAGCATAGTTTTAAGCCTAAGTCTAGAAATATGCAAATTACCGTTGTATTCTCAAACCGGGAGACCCGCGGCTGCGCGGTCAGTTCCTACGAGTTACATTGGTCCCGTGGGAGGTGTTAGTGCAACCCACGGGGCCGTTCGGTGGCAGTTTCAAGTTTTCACCCTCTAATGACATATTTTTAAGCCCAAGTCTAGAAATATGAAAATTACCATCGTATTCTCAAACCTGGAGACCCGTCGCTGCATGGTCAGTTCTTACGAGTTACATTGGTCCCGTGGGAGGCTTTGGTGCCACCCACAGGGCCGTTCGGGGTCTGTTTTGAGTTTTCACCCTCTAACACCATGTTTTTAAGCCTAACTCTAGAAATATACAAATTACCATCGTATTCTCAAATCGGGAGACCCGCGGCTGCGTGGTCAGTTCCTACGAGTTACCTTGGTCCCACGGGTCGTGTTGGTGCCACCCACAGGACTGTTAGCGGGCTGTTTCGAGTTTTCACCTTCTAACGCCATGTTTTTAAGCCTAAGTCTTGAAATATGCAAATTACCGTCGTATTCTCAAACCAAAAGACCCGCGGCTGAGTGGTCAGTTCCTACGAGTTACATTGGTCCTGTGGGAGGTGTCGGTGTCACCCACGGGGCCGTTCGGGGGCTATTTTGAATTTCACCCTCTAACGCCATATTTTTAAGCCTAAGTCTAGAAATATGCAAATTACCATCGTATTGTCCAACCGGGTGACCCGCGGCTGCTTGGTCAGTTCCTGCGAGTGATAATGGTCCCGTGGGAGGTGTTGGTGCCACCCATGAGGACGTTCGGGGGCTTTTTCGAGTTTTTACCCCCTTACGCCATGTTTTTAAGCATAAGTCTAGAAATAAGCAAATTACCATCTTATTATCAAACCGAGAGACCCGAGGCTGCATTGTCAGTTCCTACGAGTTACATTGGTCACGTGGGAGGTGTTGGTGCCCCCCACGGGGACGTTCAGGGGATGTTTCGAGTTTTCAACCTCTAAGGTCATGTTTTTAAGCCTAAGTTGAGAAAATGCAAATTACCATCGTATTCTCAAACTGGGAGACCCGCAGCTGCGTGGTCAGTTCCTACTAGTTACTTTGGTCCGGTGGGAGGTGTTGGTGCCACTCACGGGGCCGTTCGGGGCTGTTTCGAGTTTTTATATTTTTAAGCCTAACTTTAGAAATATGAAAATTACTATCGTATTCTCAAACCGAGACACCCGGGGCTGCGTGGTCAGTTCCTATGAGTTACATTGGTCCCGTGGGAGGTGTTGGTGCCTCCCACAGGGCCGTTCGGGGGCTGTTTCGAGTTTTCACCCACTAACGCCATATATTTAAGCCTAAGTCTAGAAATATGCAAATTACATCGTATTCTCAAATCGGGTGACCCGCGGCTTTTTGGTCAAGTCCTACGAGTTACAATGTGCCGTGGGAGGTGTTGGTGCCACCCACGGGACGTTCAGGGGCACTTTCGAGTTTTCACCCCCTAACGCCATGTTTTTAATCATAAGTCTAGAAATATGCAAATTACCATCGTATTCTCAAACTGGGAGACCTGCGGCTGCGTGGTCAGTTCCTACAAGTTAAATTGGTCCCGTGGGAGGTGTTGGTGCCACCCACGAGGACGTTCGTGGGCTGTTTCGAGTTTTTACCCTCTAACGCCATGTTTTTAAGCCTAAGCCTAGAAATATGCAAATTATCGCCTATTCTCAAACTGGGAGACCCGCGGCTGCGTGGTAGTTCTTACGAGTTACATTGGTCCCGTGGGAGGTGTTGTTGCCAGCCACGGGGACGTTCGGGGACTGTTTCGAGTTTTCTCCCTCTAACGACACGTTTTTAAGCCTAAGTCTAAAAATATGCAAATTACCATCGTATTCTCAATCCGGGAGACCCGTGGCTGTGTGGTGAGCTCTTATGAGTTACATTGGTCCCGTGGGTGGTGTTGGTACCACCCACGGGGCCGTTCGGGAGCTATTTTGAGTTTTCACCCTCTAACGCCATGTTTTTAAGCCTAAGTCTAGAAATATGCAAATTATCGTCGTATTCTCAAACCAGGAGACCTGCGGCTGCGTGGTTAGTTCCTACGAGTTACAATGGTCCCGTGGGAGGTGTTCGTGCCACCCATGGAGACTGTTTCGAGTTTTCACCCTCTAACGCCATGTTTTTAATCTTAAGTCTAGAAATATGCAATTTATCATCGTATTCTCAGACCGGGAGACCCGCGGTCGCGTGGCCAGTTCCTACGAGTTACATTCGTCCCCTGGGAGGTGTGGGTGCCACCCACGGGGTCTTTCGGGGGCTGTTTTGAGTTTTCACCCTCAAACGCCATATTTTTAAGTCTATGTCTAGACATATACAAATTACCGTCGTATTCTCAAACTGGGAGACCCGCGGTTGCGAGGTCAGTTCCTACGAGTTACATTGGTCCCGTGGGAGGTGTTGGTGCCACCCACGAGGACATTCGGGGACTATTTTGAGTTTTCACCCTCTAACGTCATGTATTTAAGACTAAGTCTAGAAATATGAATATTACCGTCGTATTCTCAAACCGGGAGAACCGCGGCTGTGTGGTCAGTTCCTACGAGTTACATTGGTCTCGTGGGAGGCGTTCGTGCCAACCACGGGGCCGTTCGGGGGCTGTTTCGAGTTTTCTCCCTCTAATGCCATGTTTTTAAGCCTATGTCTAGAAATATGAAAATTATCATCGTACTCTTAAATCGGGAGACCCATGGCTACGTGGTCAGTTCCTACGAGTTACATCAGTCCCGTGGGAGGTGTTGGTGCCACCCACAGGTCCGTTCGGGGCTGTTTCGAGTACTCACCCTCTAACGCCATGTTTTTATGCCTAACTGTAGAAATATGCAAATTACCATTGTATTCTCAAACTAGGTGACCCGCGACTGCGTGGTCAGTTCCTACTAGTTACATTTGTCCCGTGGGAGGTGCTGGTGCCACCCACGGGGCCGTTCGGGGGTTGTTTCGACTTTTCAGCCTCTAACACCATGTTTTTAAGCCTAAGTCTAGAAATATGCAAATTACCATCGTATTATCAAACTGGGAGACCCGCGGCTGCGTGGTCAGTTCCTACGAGTTACATTGGTCCCGTGGGAGGTGTTGGCGCCACCCACGGGGCCGTTCGGGGGCTGTTTTGAGTTTTCACTCTCTAACGCCATATTTTTAAGCATAAGTCTAGAAATAAGCAAATTACTGTCCTATTCTGAAACCGAGAGACCCGCGGCTTCGTAGCCAGTTCCTACGAGTTTCATTGGTCCCGTGGGAGGTGTTGGTACCACCCACGGGGCCGTTCGGGGGCTGTTTCCAGTTTTTACCCTCTAATGCCATATTTTTAAGCCTAAGTCTAGAAATATAAAAATTACAGTCGTATTCTCAAACTGGGAGACCCGTCGCTGCGTGGTCAGTTCTTACGAATTACATTGGTCCCGTGGGAGGCTTTGGTGCCACCTACAGGGCCGTTCAGGGGCTGTTTTGAGTTTTCACCCTCTAACATCGTGTTTTTAAGCCTAAGTCTAGAAATATACAAATTACTATCGTATTCTCAAATCGGGAGACCCGCGGCTACGTGGTCAGTTCCTACGAGTTACCTTGGTCCCACGGGCCGTGTTGGTGCCACCCACAGGACCGTTAGAGGGTTGTTTCGAGTTTTCACCCTCTAACGCCATGTTTTTAAGCCTAAGTCTTGAAATATGCAAATTACCGTCATATTCTCAAATCGGAAGACCCACGGGTGAGTTGTCAGTTCCTACGAGTTACATTGGTCCCGTGGGAGGTGTTGGTGTCACCCACTGGGCCGTTCGGGGGCTATTTCGAATTTCACCCTCTAACGCCATGTTTTTCAGCCTAAGTCTAGAAATATGCAAATTACCATCGTATTATCCAATCGGGAGACCCGTAACTGCTTGGTCAGTTCCTACGAGTGACAATGGTCCCGTGGGAGGTGTTGGTGCCACCCACGAGGACGTTCGGTGGCTTTTTCGAGTTTCCACCCCCTAACGCCATTATTTTAAGCATAAGTCTAGATATAAGCAAATTACCATCTTATTCTCAAACCGGGAGACCCGCGGCTGCGTGGTCAGTTCCTACGACTTACATTGGTCATGTGGGAGGTGTTGGTGCCCCCCACGTGGACGTGTAGGGGTTGTTTCGAGTTTTCAACCTCTAAGGTCATGTTTTTAAGCCTAAGTCAAGAAATATGAAAATTACCATCGTATTCTCAAACCGGGAGACCCGCGGGTGAGTGGTTAGTTCCTAAGAGTTAAATTGGTCTCGTGGGAGGTGTTGGTGCCACCCACGGGGCCGTTCGGGGGCTGTTTCGAGTTTTCACCCTCTAATGCCATGTTTTTAAGCCTAAGTGTAGAAATACGCAAATTACCATCGTATTCTCAAAATTACTGTCGTATTCTCAAACTGGGTTACCCGCAGCTGCGTGGTCTTTTTCTACGAGTTACATTGGTCCCGTGGGAGGTTTTGGTGCCACCCACTGGGACGTTCGGGGCCTCTTTAGAGTTTTCACCCTCTAACGCCATGTTTTTAAGCCTAAGTCTAGAAATATGAAAATTATAGTCGTATTCTCAAACCGGGAGACCCGCGGCTGCGTGGTCTATTCCTACGAGTTACATTGGTCCCGTGGGAGGTGTTGGTGCCACCCACTGGGACGTTCGTGGGCTGTTTTGAGTTTTTACCCTCTAATGCCATGTTTTTATGCCTAAGATATGAAAATTACCATCGTATTCTCAAACCGGGAGAGCCGCGGCTGCGTGGTCAGTTCCTACGAGTGACATTGGTCCTCTGGAAGGTGCTGGTGCCACCCACGGGGAAATTCGGGGGCCTGTTTCGAGTTTTCACCCTTTAACGCCATGTTTTTAAGTCTAAGTCTAGAAATATACAAATTACCATCGTATTATCAAATCGAGAGCCCCGCAACTGCGTGGTCAGTTCCTACGAGTTACATTGGTCCCATGGGAGTTGTACGTGCCACCCACGGGGCCGTTTGGGGGATGTTTCGAGTTTTCACCCTCTAACGCCATGTTTTTAAGACTAAGTCTAGAAATATGAAAATTACCATCGTATTCTCAAACTGGGAGACCCGCGGCTGCATGGCCAGTTCCTACGAGTTACATTGGTACCGTGGGTGGTGTTGCTGACACCCACTGGGACGTTCGGGGTCTGTTTCGAGTTTTTACACTCTATTGCCATGTTTTTAAGCCTAAGATATGGAAATTACCTTCGTATTATCAAACCGGGAGACCCGCAGCTGCGTGATCAGTTCCTACGAGTTACATTGGTCCCGTGGGCGGTGTTGGTGCCACCCACGGGGCTGTTCGGGGGTTGTTTCGAGTTTTCACCCTCTAAAGCCATGTTTTTAAGCCTAAGTCTAGAAATATGCAAATTATCATCGTATTCTCAAACTGTGAGACCCGCGACTGCGTGGTCAGTTCCTACAAGTTACATTGGTCCCGTGGGAGGTGTTGGTGCCACCCACTGGGACGTTCGGGGGCTCTTTAGAGTTTTCACCCTCTAACGCCTTGTTTTTAAGCCTAAGTCTAGAAATATGAAAATTACAGTCGTATTCTCAAACCGGTGACCCGCGGCTGCGTGGTCTATTCCTACGAGTTACATTGGTCCCGTGGGAGGTGTTGGTGCCACCCACTGGGACGTTCGTGGGCTGTTTTGAGTTTTCACCCTCTAACGCCATGTTTTTAAGCCTAAGTCTAGAAATATGAAAATTATTATCGTATTCTCAAACCGGGAGACCCGCGGCTGCGTGGTCTATTCCTACGAGTTACATTGGTCCCGTGGGAGGTGTTGGTGCCGCCCACTGGGACGTTCGTGGGCTATTTTGAGTTTTTACCCTCTAATGCCATGTTTTTTATGCCTAAGATATGCAAATTACCATCGTATTCTCAAATCGGGAGACCCGCGGCTGCGTGGTCAATTCCTACGAGTTACATTGGACCTGTGGGCCCTTTAGGTGCCACTCACGGGGCCGTTCGGGGGCTGTTTAGAGTTTTCACCCTCTAACGCCATTTTTTTAAGCCTAAGTCTAGAAATATGTAAATTATCGTCGTATTCTCAAACCGGGAGAGCCGCGGCTGCGTGGTCAGTTCCTACGAGTTACATTGGTCCCCTGGGAGGTGCTGGTGCCACCCACGGGGAAATTCGGGGGGCTGTTTCGAGTTTTCACCCTTTAACGCCATGTTTTTAAGTCTAAGTCTAGAAATATGCAAATTACCATTAGATTATGAAACCGAGAGACCCGCAACTGCGTGGTCAGTTCCTACGAGTTACATTGGTCCCGTGGGAGTTGTACGTGCCACCCACGGGGCCGTTTGGGGGATGTTTCGAGTTTTCACCCTCTAACGCCATGTTTTTAAGACTAAGTCTAGAAATATGAAAATTACCATCGTATTCTCAAACCGGGAGACCCGCGGCTGCATGGTCAGTTCCTACGAGTTACATTGGTCCCTCGGTGGTGATGGTGACACCCACTGGGACGTTCGGGAGCTGTTTCGAGTTTTCACCGTCTAACGCAATGTTTTTAAGCCTAAGTCTAGAAATATTCAAATTATCATCATACTCTCAAACTGGGAGACCCGCGGCTGCGTGGTCAGTTCCTACGAATTACATTAGTCCCGTGGGAGGTGTTGGTGCCTTCCACGGGGCTGTTCGGGGCTGTTTCTAGTTTTCACCCTCTAACGCCATGTTTTTAATCCTAAGTCTAGAAATATTAAAATTACCGTCGTATTCTCTAAATGGGTTACCCGCAGCTGCGTGGTCTTTTTTCTACGAGTTACATTGGTCCCGTGGGAGGTGTTGGTGCCACCCACTGGGACGTTCGGGGCCTCTTTAGAGTTTTCACCCTCTAACGCCATGTTTTTAAGCCTAAGTCTAGAAATATGAAAATTATAGTCGTATTCTCAAACCGGGAGACCCGCGGCTGCGTGGTCTATTCCTACGAGTTACATTGGTCCCGTGGGAGGTGTTGCTGCCACCCACTGGGACATTCGTGGGCTGTTTTGAGTTTTTACCCTCTAATGCCATGTTTTTATGCCTAAGATATGCAAATTACCATCGTATTCTCAAATCGGGAGACCCGCGGCTGCGTGGTCAGTTCCTACGAGTTACATTGGTCCCGTGGGCCCTTTAGGTGCCACTCACGGGGCCGTTCGGGGGCTGTTTAGAGTTTTCACCCTCTAACGTCATGTTTTTAAGCCTAAGTCTAAAAATATTAAAATTATTATCATATTCTCAAACCGAGAGACTCGCGGTTGCGTGCTCAGTTACTACGAGTTACATTGGTCCCGTGGGAGGTGTTGGTACAACCCATGGGGCCGTTCGGGGGCTGTTTTGAGTTTTCACCCTCTAACGTCATCTTTTTAAGCATAAGTCTAGAAATATGCAAATTACCATCGTATTCTCAAATCAGGAGACCCGCGGCTGCATGGTCACTTCCTACGAGTTACATTGGTCCCGTGGGAGGTGTTGGTGCCACCCACGGGGCCGTTCGGGGGCTGTTTCTAGTTTTCACCCTCTAACACCATCTTTTTAAGCCTAAGTCTAGAAATATGAAAATTAATTTCGTATTCTCAAACCGGGAGACCCGCGGCTGCGTGGTCTGTGCCAACGAGTTGCATTGGTCTCGTGGGAGGTGTTAGTGCCACCCACTGGGACGTTCGGGGGATGTTTTGAGTTTTCACCCTCTAACGCCATGTTTTTAAGCCTAAGATATGAAAATTACCATCGTACTCTAAAATCGGGAGAGTCGCGGCTGCGTGGTCAGTTCCTACGAGTTACATTGGTCCTGTGGGCCGTGGTGGTGCCACCCACGGGCTCGTTTGGGGGCTGTTTCGAGTTTTCAACCACTAATGCAATGTTTTTAAGCCTAAGTCCAGAAATATGCGAATTATCATCGTATTCTCAAATCGGAAGATCCGCGGTTGAGTGGTCAGTTCCTACGAGTTACATTGGTCCCGTGGGAGGTTTTGGTGCCAGACACGGGGCCGTTCGGGGGCTGTTTTGAGTTTTCACCCTCTAACGCCATGTTTTTAAGCCTAAGTCTAGAAATTTGCAAATTACCATCGTATTATCCAACAATGAGACCCGTGGCGGAGTGGTCAGTTCCTACGAGTTACATTGGTCCCGTGGGAGGTGTTGGTGCCACTACGGGGCCGTTCGGGGCCTGTTTCGAGTTTTCACCCTCTAACGCTATGTTTTTAAGCCTATGTCTAGAAATATGAAAATTACATCATATTCTCAAACCGGGAGACCCACGTCTTTTTGGTCAGGTCCTACGAGTTACAATGGCCCGTGGGAGGTGTTGGTGCCACCCACGGGGACGTTCGGGGGCTTTTTCGAGTTTTCATCCCCTAACGCCATGTTTTTAAGCATAAGTTTAAAAATAAGCAAATTACCATCGTATTCTCAATCCGGGAGACCCGCGGTTGAGTGGTCAGTTCCTACGAGTTACATTGGTCCCGTGGGAGGTGTTGGTGCCACCCACGGGGACGTTCGGGGACAGTTTTGAGTTTTCACCCACTACCACCATGTTTTTAAGTCTAAGTCTAGAAATATACAAATTACACCCGTATTCTCAAATCGGGAGACCCGCGGCAGCGTGGTCAGTTCTTCTGAGTTAAATTGGTCCCGTGGGAGGTATTGGTGTCACCCACTGGGCCGTTCGGGGGCAGTTTCGAGTTTTCACCCTCTAACGCCATGTTTTTTAGGCTAATTTTAGAAATATACAAATTACCATCGTATTATCCAATCGGGAGACCCGCGGCTTCTTGGTTAGTTGCTACGAGTTACAATGGTCCCGTGGGTGGTGTTGGTGCCACCCACGAGGACGTTCGGGGTTTTTTTGAGTTTTCACCCCCCTAACGCCATGTTTTTAAGCATAAGTCTAGAAATAAGCAAATTACCATCGTATTCTCAAACCGAGAGACTCGCGGCTACATGGTCTGTTCCTACGAGTTACATTGGTCCCGTGGGAGGTGTTGGTGCCAACCATTGGGACGTTCGTGGGCTGTTTTGAATTTTTACCATCTAATGCCATGTTTATAAGCCTAAGATGTGCAAATTACCATCGTATTCACAAACCGGGAGACCCGCGGCTACGGGGTCAGTTCCTACGAGTTACATTTGTCCCGTCAGCGGTGTTGGTGACACCTACGGGGCTGTTCGGGGCTTGTTTCGAGTATTCAACCTCTAACGCCATGTTTTTAAGCCTAAGTCAAGAAATATTAAAATTAATATCATATTCTCAAACCGGGAGACCCGTGTCTGCATGGTCTGTTCCTACGAGTTACGTTGGTCCCGTAGGAGGTGTTGGTGCCACCCATGGGGCCGTTCGGGGGCTGTTTTGAGTTTTCACCCTCTAACACCATCTTTTTAAGCAAAAGTCTAGAATTATGAAAATTACCATCGTATTCTCAAACCAGGAGACCCGCGGCTGCGTGGTCACTTCCTACGAGTTACATTGGTCCCGTGGGAGGTGTTGGTGCCACCCATGGGGCCGTTCGGGGGCTGTTTCGAGTTTTCACTCGTAACGCCATCTTTTTAAGCCTAAGTCTAAAAATATGCAAATTAATTTTGTATTATCCAACCGGGAGACCCGCGGCTGCATGGTCTATTCCAACGAGTTACAATGGTCTCGTGGGAGGTGTTAGTGCCACCCACTGGGACGTTCGGGGGCTGTTTTGAGTTTTCATCCTCTAACGCCATGTTTTTAAGTATAAGTCTAGAAATTAGCAAATTATTATCGTATTCTCAAATCGGGAAACCCGCGGATGCGTGGTCAGTTCCTACGAGTTACATTGGTCCCGTGGGAGGTGTTAGTGCCACCGATTGGGACGTTCGGGGGCTGTTTTGATTTTTCACCCTCTAACGCCACGTTTTTAAGCCTATGTCTAGCAATATGCAAATTATTGTCGTATTCTGAAACTGGGAGACTCGCGGCTGCGTGGTCAGTTCCTACGAGTTACTTTGGTTCCATGGGAGGTGTTGGTGCCACCCACGAGGCCGTTCGGGGGATGATTCGAGTTTTCACCCTCTAACGCCATATTTTTAAGCCTAACTCTAGAAATATGAAAATTACTGTCGTAATCTCAAACCGAGAGACCCGCGGCTACGTGATCAGTACCTACGAGTTACATTGGTCCCGTGGGAGGTGTTGGTGCCTTCCACAATGCCATTCGGGGGATGTTCTGTGTTTTCACCCTCTAACGCCATGTTTTTAAGACTAAGTCTAGAAATATATAAATTACCATCGTATTCAAAAATCGGGAGAGCCGCGGCTGCGTGGTGACCCGTGGGAGGTGCTGGGGCCACCCACGGGGCCGTTCGGGGGCTGTTTCGAGTTTTCACCCTCTAACGCCATGTTTTTAAGCCTAAGTCTAGAAATATGAAAATTACCATCGTATTCTCAAATCGGGAGACCCGCAACTGCGTGGTCAGTTATTATGAGTTATATTGGTCCCGCGGAAGGTGTTGGTGCCACCCACGGGGACGTTCGGGGACTGTTTTGAGTTTTTACCCTCTAACACCATGTTTTTAAGTCTAAGTCTAGAAATATGCAAATTACCGTTGTATTCTCAAACCGGGAGACCCACGGCTGCGTGGTCAGTTATTACGAGTTACATTGGTTCTGTGGGAGGTGTTGGTGCCACCCACGGGGGCGTTCGAGGCTGTTTCGAGTTTTCACCCTCTAACGCCATATTTTTAAGTCTAACTCTAAAAATATGAAAATTACTGTTGTATTCTCAAACCGAGAGACCCGCGGCTACCTGGTCAGTTCCTACGAGTCACATTGGTCCCGTGGGAGGTGTTGGTGCCTCCCATAGGGTAGTTTGGGGGCTGTTTTGAGTTTTCACCCTCTAACGCCATGTTTTTAAGCCTAAGTCTAGAAATATGTAAATTACCATTGTATTCTCAAACCGAGAGACCCGCGGCAGCGTGGTCAGTTTCTACGAGTTACATTGGTCATATGGGAGGTGTTGGTGCCACCCACGGGGACGTTCGGGGGATGTTTTGAGTTTTCACCCTCTAACGCCATGTTTTTAAGCCTAAGTCTAGAAATATGTAAATTAACGTCGTATTCTCAAAGTTGGAGACCCGCGACTGCGTGGTCAGTTCCTACGAGTTACATTGGTCCCGTGGGAGGTGTTGGTGCCTCCCACAATGCCGTTCGGGAGTTGTTTCGAGTTTTCACCCTCTAACGCCATGTTTTTAAGCCTAAGTCTATAAATATGTAAATTATCATCGTATTCTAAAACCGGGGGAGCCGCGGCTCCATGGTGACCCGTGGGAGGTGCTGGTACCACCCGCGGGGCCGTACGGGGGCTATTTCGAGTTTTCACCCTCTAACGCCATATTTTTAATCCTAAGTCTAGAAATATGAAAATTACCGTCGTATTCTCAAACCGGGTTACCCGCAACTGTGTGGTCTTTTTCTACGAGTTACATTGGTCCCCTGGGAGGTGTTGGTGCCACCCACTGGGACGTTTGGGGGCTCTTTAGAGTTTTCACCCTCTAACGCCATGTTTTAAGCCTAAGTCTAGAAATATGAAAATTACAGTCGTATTCTCAAACCGGGAGACCCGCGGCTGCGTGGTCTATTCCTACGAGTTACATTGGTCCCGTGGGAGGTGTTGGTGCCACCCACTGGGACGTTCGTGGGCTGTTTCGAGTTTTTACCCTCTAATGACATGTTTTTATGCCTAAGATATGCAAATTACCATCGTATTCTCAAACCGGGAGACCCGTGGCTGCGTGGTCAATTCCTACGAGTTACATTGGTCCCGTGGGCCCTTTAGGTGCCACTTACGGGGCCGTTCGGGGGCTGTTTAGAGTTTTCACACTCTAACGCCATGTTTTTAAGCCTAAGTCTAGAAATATGTAAGTTACCGTAGTATTCTCAAACCGGGAGAGCCGCGGCGGCGTGGTCAGTTCCTACAAGTTACATTGGTCCCCTGGGAGGTGCTGGTGCCACCCACGGGGAAATTCGGGGGCCTGTTTTGAGTTTTCACCATTTAACGCCATGTTTTTAAGTCTAAGTCTAGAAATATGCAAATTACCATCGTATTATCAAACCGAGAGACCCACAACTGCGTGGTCAGTTCCTACGAGTTACATTGGTCCCATGGGAGTTGTATGTGCCACCCACGGGGCCGTTTGGGGGATGTTTTGAGTTTTCACCCTCTAACGCCATGTTTTTAAGACTACGTCTAGAAATATGAAAATTACCATCGTATTCTCAAACTGGGAGACCCGCGGCTGCATGGCCAGTTCCTACGAGTTACATTGGTCCCGTGGGTGGTGCTGGTGCCACCCACTGGGACGTTCGGGGGATCTTTAGAGTTTTCACCCTCTAACGCCATGTTTTTAAGCCTAAGTCTAGAAATATGAAAATTACAGTCGTATTCTCAAACCGGGTGACCCGCGTCTGCGTGGTCTATTCCTACGAGTTACATTGGTCCCGTGGGCGGTGTTGGTGCCACCCACTGGGACGTTCGTGGGCTGTTTAAGGTTTTTACCCTCTAATGCCATGTTTTTATGCCTAAGATATGCAAATTACCATCGTATTTTCAAACCGGGAGACCCGCGGCTGCGTGGTCAGTTCCTACGAGTTACATTGGTCCCGTGGGCCCTTTAGGTGCCACTCACGGGGCCGTTCGGGGGTTGTTTTGAGTTTTCACCCTTTAACGCCATGTTTTTAAGCCTAAGTCTAGAAATATGTAAATTACCGTCGTATTCTCAAACCAGGAGAGCCGTAGCGGTGTGGTCAGTTCCTACGAGTTACATTGGTCCCCTGGGAGGTGCTGGTGCCACCCACGGGGAAATTCGGGGGGCTGTTTCGAGTTTTCACCCTTTAACGCCATGTTTTTAAGTCTAAGTCTAGAAATATGCAAATTACCATCAGATTATCAAACCGAGAGACCCGCAACTGTGTGGTCAGTTCCTACGAGTTACATTGGTCCCGTGGGAGTTGTACGTGCCACCCACGGGGCCGTTTGGGGGATGTTTCGAGTTTTCACCCTCTAACGCCATGTTTTTAAGACTAAGTCTAGAAATATGAAAATTACCATCGTATTCTCAAACCGGAGGACCCGCGGCTTCATGGTCAGTTCCTATGAGTTACATTGGTCCCTGGGTGGTGATGGTGACACCGACTGGGACGTTCGGGGGCTGTTTCGAGTTTTTACCCTCTATTGCCATGTTTTTAAGCCTGAGATACGCAAATTACCTTCGTATTATCAAACCGGGAGACCCGCAGCTGCGTGATCAGTTCCTATGAGTTACACTGGTCCCGTGGGCGGTGTTGGTGCCACCCACGGGGCCGTTCGGGGGCTGTTTCGAGTTTTCACCCTCTAACGCCATGTTTTTAAGCCTAAGTCTAGAAATATGCAAATTATCTTCGTATTCTCAAACTGGGAGACCCGCGGCTGCGTGGTCAGTTCCTACGAGTTACATTAGTCCCGTGGGAGGTGTTGGTGACACCCACGGGGCAGTTCGGGGGCTGTTTCGAGTTTTCACCCTCTAACGCCATGTTTTTAATCCTAACTCTAGAAATATTAAAATTATCGTCGTATTCTCAAACCGGGTTACCCGCAGCTGCGTGGTCTTTTTCTACGAGTTACATTGGTCCCGTGGGAGGTTTTGGTGCCACCCACTGGGACGTTCGGGGGCTCTTTAGAGTTTTCACCCTCTAACGCCATGTTTTTAGGCCTAAGTCTAGAAATATGAAAATTACAGTCATATTCTCAAACCGGGAGACCCGCGGCTGCGTGGTCTATTCCTACGAGTTACATTGGTCCCGTGGGAGGTGTTGCTGCCACCCACTGGGACGTTCGTGGGCTGTTTCGAGTTTTTACCCTCTAATGTCATGTTTTTATGCCTAAGATATGCAAATTACCATCGTATTCTCAAACCGGGAGACCCGCGGCTGCGTGGTCAGTTCCTACGAGTTACATTGGTCCCGTGGGCCCTTTAGGTGCCACTCACGGGGCCGTTCGGGGGCTGTTTAGAGTTTTCACCCTCTAACGTCATGTTTTTAAGCCTAAGTCTAGAAATATGTAAATTACCATCGTATTCTCAAACCGAGAGAGCCGCGGCTGCGTGGTCAGTTCCTACGAGTTACATTGGTCCCCTGGGAGGTGCAGGTGCCACCCACGGGGAAATTCGGGGGGCTGTTTCGAGTTTTCACCCTTTAACGCCATGTTTTTAAGTCTAAGTCTAGAAATATGCAAATTACCATCGTCTTATCAAACCGAGAGACCCGCAGCTGCGTGGTCAGTTCCTACGAGTTACATTGGTCCCATCGGAGTTGTACGTGCCACCCACGGGGCCGTTTGGGGGATGTTTGGAGTTTTCACCCTTTAACGCCATGTTTTTAAGACTAAGTCTAGAAATATGAAAATTACCATCGTATTCTCAAACCGGGAGACCCGCGGCTGCATGGCCAATTCCTACGAGTTACATTGGTCCCGTGGGTGGTGTTGGTGACACCCACTGGGACGTTCGGGGGCTGTTTCGAGTTTTTACACTCTATTGCCATGTTTTTAAGCCTAAGATATGGAAATTTCCTTCATATTATCAAATCGGGAGACCTGCAGCTGCGTGATCAGTTCCTGCGAGTTACATTGGTCCCGTGGGCGGTGTTGGTGCCACCCACGGGGCTGTTCGGGGGTTGTTTCGAGTTTTCACCCTCTAACGCCATGTTTTTAAGCCTAAGTCTAGAAATATGCAAATAATCATCGTATTCTCAAACTGGGAGACCCGCGACTGCGTGGTCAGTTCCTACGAGTTACATTGGCCCCGTGGGAGGTGTTGGTGCCACCCACTGGGACGTTCGGGGGATCTTTAGAGTTTTCACCCTCTAACGCCATGTTTTTAAGCCTAAGTCTAGAAATATGAAAATTAAAGTCGTATTCTCAAACCGGGTGACCCGCGGCTGCGTGGTCTATTCCTACGAGTTACATTGGTCCCGTGGGAGGTGTTGGTGCCACCCACTGGGACGTTCGTGGGCTGTTTAAGGTTTTTACCCTCTAATGCCATGTTTTTATGCCTAAGATATGCAAATTACCATCGTATTCTCAAACCGGGAGACCCGCGGCTGCGTGGTCAGTTCCTACGAGTTACATTGGTCCCGTGGGCCCTTTAGGTGCCACTCACGGGGCCGTTCGGGGGCTGTTTAGAGTTTTCACCCTCTAACGCCATGTTTTTAAGCCTAAGTCCAGAAATATGTAAATTACCGTCGTATTCTCAAACCGGGAGAGCCGCGGCGGCGTGGTCAGTTCCTACGAGTTACATTGGTCCTCTGGGAGGTGCTGGTGCCACCCACGGGGAAATTCGGGGGGCTGTTTCGAGTTTTCACCCTTTAACGCCATGTTTTTAAGTCTAAGTCTAGAAATATACAAATTACCATCGTATTATCAAATCGAGAGCCCCGCAACTGCGTGGTCAGTTCCTACGAGTTACATTGGTCCCGTGGGAGTTGTACGTGCCACCCACGGGGCCGTTTGGGGGATGTTTCGAGTTTTCACCCTTTAACGCCATGGTTTTAAGACTAAGTCTAGAAATATGAAAATTACCATCGTATTCTCAAACCGGGAGACCCGCGGTTGCATGGGCTGTTCCTACGAGTTACATTGGTCCCGTGGGTGGTGTTGGTGACACCCACTGGGACGTTCGGGGGCTGTTTAGAGTTTTTACCCTCTATTGCCATGTTTTTAAGCCTGAGATACGCAAATTACCTTCGTATTATCAAACCGGGAGACCCGCAGCTGCGTGATCAGTTCCTAAGAGTTACATTGGTCCCGTGGGCGGTGTTGGTGCCACCCACGGGGCTGTTCGGGGGTTGTTTCGAGTTTTCACCCTCTAACGCCATGTTTTTAAGCCTAAGTCTAGAAATATGCAAATTATCATCGTATTCTCAAACTGGGAGACCCCCGACTGCGTGGTCAGTTCCTACGAGTTACATTGGTCCCGTGGGAGGTGTTGGTGCCACCCACTGGGACGTTCGGGGGCTCTTTAGAGTTTTCACCCTCTAACGCCATGTTTTTAAGCCTAAGTCTAGAAATATGAAAATTAAAGTCGTATTCTCAAACCGGGTGACCCGCGGCTGCGTGGTCTATTCCTACGAGTTACATTGGTCCCGTGGGAGGTGTTGGTGCCACCCACTGGGACGTTCGTGGGCTGTTTAAGGCTTTTACCCTTTAATGCCATGTTTTTATGCCTAAGATATGCAAATTACCATCGTATTCTCAAATCGGGAGACCCGCGGCTACGTGGTCAGTTCCTACGAGTTACATTGGTCCCGTGGGCCCTTTAGGTGCCACTCACGGGGCCGTTCGGGGGCTGTTTGGAGTTTTCACCCTCTAACGCCATGTTTTTAAGCCTAAGTATAGAAATATGTAAATTACCGTCGTATTCTCAAACCGGGAGAGCCGCGGCTGCATGGTCAGTTCCTACGAGTTACATTGGTCCTCTGGAAGGTGCTGGTGCCACCCACGGGGAAATTCGGGGGCCTGTTTTGAGTTTTCACCCTTTAACGCCATGTTTTTAAGTCTAAGTCTAGAAATATACAAATTACCATCGTATTATCAAACCGAGAGACCCGCAACTGCGTGGTCAGTTCCTACGAGTTACATTGGTCCCGTGGGAGTTGTACGTGCCACCCACGGGGCCGTTTGGGGGATGTTTCGAGTTTTCACCCTCTAACGCCATGTTTTTAAGACTAAGTCTAGAAATATGAAAATTACCATCGTATTCTCAAACCGGGAGACTCGCGGCTGCATGATCAGTTCCTAAGAGTTACATTGGTCCCGTGGGCGGTGTTGGTGCCACCCACGGGGCCGTTCGGGGGCTGTTTCGAGTTTTCACCCTCTAACGCAATGTTTTTAAGCCTAAGTCTAGAAATATGCAAATTATCATCATACTCTCAAACTGGGAGACCCGCGGCTGCGTGGTCAGTTCCTACGAATTACATTAGTCCCGTGGGAGGTGTTGGTGCCTTCCACGGGGCTGTTCGGGGCTATTTCTAGTTTTCACCCTCTAACGCCATGTTTTTAATCCTAAGTCTAGAAATATTAAAATTACCGTCGTATTCTCAAAATGGGTTACCCGCAGCTGCGTGGTCTTTTTCTACGAGTTACATTGGTCCCGTGGGAGGTGTTGGTGCCACCCACTGGGACGTTCGGGGCCTCTTTAGAGTTTTCACCCTCTAACGCCATGTTTTTTAGCCTAAGTCTAGAAATATGAAAATTATAGTCGTATTCTCAAACCGGGAGACCCGCGGCTGCGTGGTCTATTCCTACGAGTTACATCGGTCCCGTGGGAGGTGTTGGTGCCACCCACTGGGACGTTCGTGGGCTGTTTTGAGTTTTTACCCTCTAATGCCATGTTTTTATGCCTAAGATATGCAAATTACCATCGTCTTCTCAAATCTGGAGACCCGCGGCTGCGTGGTCAGTTCCTACGAGTTACATTGGTCCCGTGGGCCCTTTAGGTGCCACTCACGGGGCCGTTCGGGGGCTGTTTGGAGTTTTCACCCTCTAACGCCATGTTTTTAAGCCTAAGTCTAGAAATATGTAAATTACCGTCGTATTCTCAAACCGGGAGAGCCGCGGCTGCGTGGTCAGTTCCTACGAGTTACATTGGTCCTCTGGAAGGTGCTGGTGCCACCCACGGGGAAATTCGGGGGCCTGTTTCGAGTTTTCACCCTTTAACGCCATGTTTTTAAGTCTAAGACTAGAAATATACAAATTACCATCGTATTATCAAACCGAGAGACCCGCAACTGCGTGGTCAGTTCCTACGAGTTACATTGGTCCCGTGGGCCCTTTAGGGGCCACTCACGGGGCCGTTCGGGGGCTGTTTAGAGTTTTCACCCTCTAACGCCATGTTTTTAAGCCTAAGTCTAGAAATATGTAAATTATCATCGTATTCTCAAACCGGGAGAGCCGCGGCTGCGTGGTCAGTTCCTACGAGTTACATTGGTCCCGTGGGAGTTGTACGTGCCACCCACGGGGCCGTTTGGGGGATGTTTCGAGTTTTCACCCTCTAACGCCATGTTTTTAAGACTAAGTCTTGAAATATGAAAATTACCATCGTATTCTGAAACCGGGAGACCCGCGGCTTAATGGTCAGTTCCTATGAGTTACATTGGTCCCTGGGTGGTGATAGTGACACCCACTGGGACGTTCGGGGGCTGTTTCGAGTTTTTACCCTCTATTGCCATGTTTTTAAGCCTAAGATACGCAAATTACCTTCGTATTATCAAACCGGGAGACCCGCAGCTGCGTGATCAGTTCCTATGAGTTACACTGGTCCCGTGGGCGGTGTTGGTGCCACCCACGGGGCCGTTCGGGGGCTGTTTCGAGTTTTCACCCTTTAACGCCATGTTTTTAAGCCTAAGTCTAGAAATATGCAAATTATCTTCGTATTCTCAAACTGGGAGACCCGCGGCTGCGTGGTCAGTTCCTACGAGTTACATTAGTCCCGTGGGAGGTGTTGGTGACACCCACGGGGCAGTTCGGGGGCTGTTTCGAGTTTTCACCCTCTAACGCCATGTTTTTAATCCTAACTCTAAAAATATGAAAATTATCGTCGTATTCTCAAACCGAGTTACCCGCAGCTGCGTGGTCTTTTTCTACGAGTTACATTGGTCCCGTGGGAGGTTTTGGTGCCACCCACTGGGACGTTCGGGGGCTCTTTAGAGTTTTCACCCTCTAACGCCATGTTTTTAGGCCTAGGTCTAGAAATATGAAAATTACAGTCATATTCTATAACCGGGAGAGCCGCGGCTGCGTGGTCTATTCCTACGAGTTACATTGGTCCCGTGGGAGGTGTTGCTGCCACCCACTGGGACGTTCGTGGGCTGTTTCGAGTTTTCACCCTCTAATTTTATGTTTTTATGCCTAAGATATGCAAATTACCATCGTATTCTCAAACCGGGAGACCCGCGGCTGTGTGGTCAGTTCCTACGAGTTACATTGCTCCCGTGGGCCCTTTAGGTGCCACTCACGGGGCCGTTCGGGGGCTGTTTAGAGTTTTCACCCTCTAACGTCATGTTTTTAAGCTTAAGTCTAGAAATATGTAAATTACCATCGTATTCTCAAACCGAGAGAGCCGCGGATGCGTGGTCAGTTAGTACGAGTTACATTGGTCCCCTGGGAGGTGCAGGTGCCACCCACGGGGAAATTCGGGGGGCTGTTTCGAGTTTTCACCCTTTAACGCCATGTTTTTAAGTCTAAGTCTAGAAATATACAAATTACCATCGTCTTATCAAACCGAGAGACCCGCAGCTGCGTGGTCAGTTCCTACGAGTTACATTGGTCCCATGGGAGTTGTACGTGCCACCCACGGGGCCGTTTGGGGGATGTTTTGAGTTTTCACCCTTTAACGCCATGTTTTTAAGACTAAGTCTAGAAATATGAAAATTACCATCGTATTCTCAAACCGGGAGACCCGCGGCTGCATGGCCAATTCCTACGAGTTACATTGGTCCCGTGGGTGGTGTTGGTGACACCCACTGGGACGTTCGGGGGCTGTTTCGAGTTTTTACACTCTATTGCCATGTTTTTAAGCCTAAGATATGGAAATTACCTTCGTATTATCAAACCGGGAGACCCGCAGCTGCGTGATCAGTTCCTGCGAGTTACATTGGTCCCGTGGGCGGTGTTGGTGCCACCCACGGGGCTGTTCGGGGGTTGTTTCGAGTTTTCACCCTCTAACGCCATGTTTTTAAGCCTAAGTCTAGAAATATGCAAATTATCATCGTATTCTCAAACTGGGAGACCCGCGACTGCGTGGTCAGTTCCTACGAGTTACATTGGTCCCGTGGGAGGTGTTGGTGCCACCCACTGGGACGTTTGGGGGATCTTTAGAGTTTTCACCCTCTAACGCCATGTTTTTAAGCCTAAGTCTAGAAATATGAAAATTAAAGTCGTATTCTCAAACCGGGTGATCCGCGGCTGCGTGGTCTATTCCTTCGAGTTACATTGGTCCCGTGGGAGGTGTTGGTGCCACCCACTGGGACGTTCGTGGGCTGTTTAAGGTTTTTACCCTCTAATGCCATGTTTTTATGCCTAAGATATGCAAATTACCATCGTATTCTCAAACCGGGAGACCCGCGGCTGCGTGGTCAGTTCCTACGAGTTACATTGGTCCCGTGGGCCCTTTAGGTGCCACTCACGGGGCCGTTCGGGGGCTGTTTAGAGTTTTCACCCTCTAACGCCATGTTTTTAAGCCTAAGTCCAGAAATATGTAAATTACCGTCGTATTCTCAAACCGGGAGAGCCGCGGCGGCATGGTCAGTTCCTACGAGTTACATTGGTCCTCTGGGAGGTGCTGGTGCCACCCACGGGGAAATTCGGGGGGCTGTTTCGAGTTTTCACCCTTTAACGCCATGTTTCTAAGTCTAAGTCTAGAAATATATGAATTACCATCGTATTATCAAACCGAGAGCCCCGCAACTGCGTGGTCAGTTCCTACGAGTTACAATGGTCCCGTGGGAGTTGTACGTGCCACCCACGGGGCCGTTTGGGGGATGTTTCGAGTTTTCACCCTTTAACGCCATGTTTTTAAGACTAAGTCTAGAAATATGAAAATTACCATCGTATTCTCAAACCGGGAGACCCGCGGCTGCATGGGCTGTTCCTACGAGTTACATTGGTCCCGTGGGTGGTGTTGGTGACACCCACTGGGACGTTCGGGGGCTGTTTCGAGTTTTTACACTCTATTGCCATGTTTTTAAGCCTGAGATACGCAAATTACCTTCGTATTATCAAACCGGGAGACCCGCAGCTGCGTGATCAGTTCCTAAGAGTTACATTGGTCCCGTGGGCGGTGTTGGTGCCACCCACGGGGCTGTTCGGGGGTTGTTTCGAGTTTTCACCCTCTAACGCCATGTTTTTAAGCCTAAGTCTAGAAATATGCAAATTATCATCGTATTCTCAAACTGGGAGACCCGCGACTGCGTGGTCAGTTCCTACGAGTTACATTGGTCCCGTGGGAGGTGTTGGTGCCACCCACTGGGACGTTCGGGGGCTCTTTAGAGTTTTCACCCTCTAACGCCATGTTTTTAAGCCTAAGTCTAGAAATATGAAAATTACAGTCGTATTCTCAAACCGGGTGACCCGCGGCTGCGTGGTCTATTCCTACGAGTTACATTGGTCCCGTGGGAGGTGTTGGTGCCACCCACTGGGACGTTCGTGGGCTGTTTAAGGCTTTTACCCTTTAATGCCATGTTTTTATGCCTAAGATATGCAAATTACCATCGTATTCTCAAATCGGGAGACCCGCGGCTACGTGGTCTGTTCCTACGAGTTACATTGGTCCCGTGGGCCCTTTAGGTGCCACTCACGGGGCCGTTCGGGGGCTGTTTGGAGTTTTCAGCCTCTAACGCCATGTTTTTAAGCCTAAGTCTAGAAATATGTAAATTACCGTCGTATTCTCAAACCGGGAGAGCCGCGGCTGCGTGGTCAGTTCCTACGAGTTACATTGGTCCTCTGGAAGGTGCTGGTGCCACCCACGGGGAAATTCGGGGGCCTGTTTCGAGTTTTCACCCTTTAACGCCATGTTTTTAAGTCTAAGTCTAGAAATATACAAATTACCATCGTATTATCAAATCGAGAGACCCGCAACTGCGTGGTCAGTTCCTACGAGTTACATTGGTCCCGTGGGAGTTGTACGTGCCACCCACGGGGCCGTTTGGGGGATGTTTCGAGTTTTCACCCTCTAACGCCATGTTTTTAAGACTAAGTCTAGAAATATGAAAATTACCATCGTATTCTCAAACCGGGAGACCCGCGGCTGCATGGTCAGTTCCTACGAGTTACATTGGTCCCGTGGGTGGTGTTGGTGACACCCACTGGGACGTTCGGGGGCTGTTTCGAGTTTTTACCCTCTATTGCCATGTTTTTAAGCCTGAGATACGCAAATTACCTTCGTATTATCAAACCGGGAGACCCGCAGCTGCGTGATCAGTTCCTAAGAGTTACATTGGTCCCATGGGCGGTGTTGGTGCCACCCACGGGGCCGTTCGGGGGCTGTTTCGAGTTTTCACCCTCTAACGCAATGTTTTTAAGCCTGAGTCTAGAAATATGCAAATTATCATCATACTCTCAAACTGGGAGACCCGCGGCTGCGTGGTCAGTTCCTACGAGTTACATTAGTCCCGTGGGAGGTGTTGGTGCCTTCCACGGGGCTGTTTCGAGTTTTCACCCTCTAACGCCATGTTTTTAATCCTAAGTCTAGAAATATTAAAATTACTGTCGTATTCTCAAACTGGGTTACCCGCAGCTGCGTGGTCTTTTTCTACGAGTTACATTGGTCCCGTGGGAGGTTTTGGTGCCACCCACTGGGTCGTTCGGGGCCTCTTTAGAGTTTTCACCCTCTAACGCCATGTTTTTAAGCCTAAGTCTAGAAATATGAAAATTATAGTCGTATTCTCAAACCGGGAGACCCGCGGCTGCGTGGTCTATTCCTACGAGTTACATTGGTCCCGTGGGAGGTGTTGGTGACACCCACTGGGACGTTCGGGGGCTGTTTCGAGTTTTTACCCTCTATTGCCATGTTTTTAAGCCTGAGATACGCAAATTACCTTCGTATTATCAAACCGGGAGACCCGCAGCTGCGTGATCAGTTCCTAAGAGTTACATTGGTCCCGTGGGCGGTGTTGGTGCCACCCACGGGGCTGTTCGGGGGTTATTTCGAGTTTTCACCCTCTAACGCCATGTTTTAAAGCCTAAGTTTAGAAATATGCAAATTATCATCGTATTCTCAAACTGGGAGACCCGCGACTGCGTGGTCAGTTCCTACGAGTTACATTGGTCCCGTGGGAGGTGTTGGTGCCACCCACTGGGACGTTCGGGGGCTCTTTAGAGTTTTCACCCTCTAACGCCATGTTTTTAAACCTAAGTCTACAAATATGAAAATTACAGTCGTATTCTCAAACCGGGTGACCCGCGGCTGCGTGGTCTATTCCTACGAGTTACATTGGTCCCGTGGGAGGTGTTGGTGCCACCCACTGGGACGTTCGTGGGCTGTTTAAGGCTTTTACCCTTTAATGCCATGTTTTTATGCCTAAGATATGCAAATTACCATCGTATTCTCATATCGGGAGACCCGCGGCTACGTGGTCAGTTCCTACGAGTTACATTGGTCCCGTGGGCCCTTTAGGTGCCACTCACGGGGCCGTTCGGGGGCTGTTTGGAGTTTTCACCCTCTAACGCCATGTTTTTAAGCCTAAGTCTAGAAATATGTAAATTACCGTCGTATTCTCAAACCGGGAGAGCCGCGGCTGCGTGGTCAGTTCCTACGAGTTACATTGGTCCTCTGGAAGGTGCTGGTGCCACCCACGGGGAAATTCGGGGGCCTGTTTCGAGTTTTCACCCTTTAACGCCATGTTTTTAAGTCTAAGTCTAGAAATATACAAGTTACCATCGTATTATCAAATCGATAGACCCGCAACTGCGTGGTCAGTTCCTACGAGTTACATTGGTCCCGTGGGAGTTGTACGTGCCACCCACGGGGCCGTTTGGGGGATGTTTCGAGTTTTCACCCTCTAACGCCATGTTTTTAAGACTAAGTCTAGAAATATGAAAATTACCATCGTATTCTCAAACCGGGAGACCCGCAGCTGCATGGTCAGTTCCTACGAGTTACATTGGTCCCGTGGGTGGTGTTGGTGACACCCACTGGGACGTTCGGGGGCTGTTTCGAGTTTTTACCCTCTTTTGCCATGTTTTTAAGCCTGAGATACACAAATTACCTTCGTATTATCAAACCGGGAGACCCGCAGCTGCGTGATCAGTTCCTAAGAGTTACATTGGTCCCATGGGCGGTGTTGGTGCCACCCACGGGGCCGTTCGGGGGCTGTTTCGAGTTTTCACCCTCTAACGCAATGTTTTTAAGCCTAAGTCTAGAAATATGCAAATTATCATCATACTCTCAAACTGGGAGACCCGCGGCTGCGTGGTCAGTTCCTACGAGTTACATTAGTCCCGTGGGAGGTGTTGGTGCCTTCCACGGGGCTGTTTCGAGTTTTCACCCTCTAACGCCATGTTTTTAATCCTAAGTCTAGAAATATTAAAATTACCGTCGTATTCTCAAACTGGGTTACCCGCAGCTGCGTGGTCTTTTTCTACGAGTTACATTGGTCCCGTGGGAGGTTTTGGTGCCACCCACTGGGACGTTCGGGGCCTCTTTAGAGTTTTCACCCTCTAACGCCATGTTTTTAAGCCTAAGTCTAGAAATATGAAAATTATAGTCGTATTCTCAAACCGGGAGACCCGCGGCTGCGTGGTCTATTCCTACGAGTTACATTGGTCCCGTGGGAGGTGTTGGTGCCACCCACTGGGACGTTCGTGGGCTGTTTTGAGTTTTTACCCTCTAATGCCATGTTTTTATGCCTAAGATATGAAAATTACCATCGTATTCTCAAATCGGGAGACCCGCGGCTGCGTGGTCAGTTCCTACAAGTTACATTGGTCTCGTGGGCCCTTTAGGTGCCACTCACGGGGCCGTTCGGGGGCTATTTAGAGTTTTCACCCTCTAACGCCATGTTTTTAAGCCTAAGTCTAGAAATATGTAAATTATCATCGTATTCTCAAACCGGGAGAGCCGCAGCTGCGTGGTCAGTTCCTACGAGTTACATTGGTCCCCTGGGAGGTGCTGATGCCACCCACGGGGAAATTCGGGGGGCTGTTTCGAGTTTTCACCCTTTAACGCCATGTTTTTAAGTCTAAGTCTAGAAATATGCAAATTACCATCGTCTTATCAAACCGAGAGACCCGCAGCTGCGTGGTCAGTTCCTACGAGTTACATTGGTCCCATCGGAGTTGTACGTGCCACCCACGGGGCCGTTTGGGGGATGTTTGGAGTTTTCACCCTTTAACGCCATGTTTTTAAGACTAAGTCTAGAAATATGCAAATTATCATCATACTCTCAAACTGGGAGACCCGCGGCTGCGTGGTCAGTTCCTACGAGTTACATTGGTCCCGTGGGTGGTGTTGGTGACACCCACTGGGACGTTCGGGGGCTGTTTCGAGTTTTTACCCTCTTTTGCCATGTTTTTAAGCCTGAGATACACAAATTACCTTCGTATTATCAAACCGGGAGACCCGCAGCTGCGTGATCAGTTCCTAAGAGTTACATTGGTCCCATGGGCGGTGTTGGTGCCACCCACGGGGCCGTTCGGGGGCTGTTTCGAGTTTTCACCCTCTAACGCAATGTTTTTAAGCCTAAGTCTAGAAATATGCAAATTATCATCATACTCTCAAACTGGGAGACCCGCGGCTGCGTGGTCAGTTCCTACGAGTTACATTAGTCCCGTGGGAGGTGTTGGTGCCTTCCACGGGGCTGTTTCGAGTTTTCACCCTCTAACGCCATGTTTTTAATCCTAAGTCTAGAAATATTAAAATTACCGTCGTATTCTCAAACTGGGTTACCCGCAGCTGCGTGGTCTTTTTCTACGAGTTACATTGGTCCCGTGGGAGGTTTTGGTGCCACCCACTGGGACGTTCGGGGCCTCTTTAGAGTTTTCACCCTCTAACGCCATGTTTTTAAGCCTAAGTCTAGAAATATGAAAATTATAGTCGTATTCTCAAACCGGGAGACCCGCGGCTGCGTGGTCTATTCCTACGAGTTACATTGGTCCCGTGGGAGGTGTTGGTGCCACCCACTGGGACGTTCGTGGGCTGTTTTGAGTTTTTACCCTCTAATGCCATGTTTTTATGCCTAAGATATGAAAATTACCATCGTATTCTCAAATCGGGAGACCCGCGGCTGCGTGGTCAGTTCCTACAAGTTACATTGGTCTCGTGGGCCCTTTAGGTGCCACTCACGGGGCCGTTCGGGGGCTATTTAGAGTTTTCACCCTCTAACGCCATGTTTTTAAGCCTAAGTCTAGAAATATGTAAATTATCATCGTATTCTCAAACCGGGAGAGCCGCAGCTGCGTGGTCAGTTCCTACGAGTTACATTGGTCCCCTGGGAGGTGCTGATGCCACCCACGGGGAAATTCGGGGGGCTGTTTCGAGTTTTCACCCTTTAACGCCATGTTTTTAAGTCTAAGTCTAGAAATATGCAAATTACCATCAGATTATCAAACCGAGAGACCCACAACTGCGTGGTCAGTTCCTACGAGTTACATTGGTTCCGTGGGAGTTGTACGTGCCACCCACGGGGCCTTTTGGGGGATGATTCGAGTTTTCACCCTCTAACGCCATGTTTTTAAGACTAAGTCTAGAAATATGAAAATTACCATCGTATTCTCAAACCGGGAGACCCGCGGCTGCATGGTCAGTTCTTACGAGTTACATTGGTCCCTGGGTGGTGTTGGTGACACCCACTGGGACGTTCGGGGGATGTTTCGAGTTTTTACCCTCTATTGCCATGTTTTTAAGCCTAAGATACGCAAATTACCTTCGTATTATCAAATCGGGAGACCCGCAGCTGCGTGATCAGTTCCTACGAGTTACACTGGTCCCGTGGGCGGTGTTGGTGCCACCCACGGGGCCGTTCGGGGGCTGTTTCGAGTTTTCACCATCTAACGCCATGTTTTTAAGCCTAAGTCTAGAAATATGCAAATTATGTTCGTATTCTCAAACTGGGAGACCCGCGGCTGCGTGGTCAGTTCCTACGAGTTACATTAGTCCCGTGGGAGGTGTTGGTGACACCCACGGGGCAGTTCGGGGGCTGTTTCGAGTTTTCACCCTCTAACGCCATGTTTTTAATCCTAACTCTAGAAATATGAAAATTATCGTCGTATTCTCAAACCGGGTTACCCGCAGCTGCGTGGTCTTTTTCTACGAGTTACATTGGTCCCGTGGGAGGTTTTGGTGCCACCCACTGGGACGTTCGGGGGCTCTTTAGAGTTTTCACCCTCTAACGCCATGTTTTTAGGCCTAAGTCTAGAAATATGAAAATTACAGTCATATTCTCAAATCGGGAGACCCGCGGCTGCGTGGTCTATTCCTACGAGTTACATTGGTCCCGTGGGAGGTGTTGCTGCCACCCACTGGGACGTTCGTGGGCTGTTTCGAGTTTTTACCCTCTAATGTCATGTTTTTATGCCTAAGATATGCAAATTACCATCGTATTCTCAAACTAGGAGACCCGCGGCTGCGTGGTCAGTTCCTACGAGTTACATTGGTCCCGTGGGCCCTTTAGGTGCCACACACGGGGCCGTTCGGGGGCTGTTTAGAGTTTTCACCCTCTAACGTCATGTTTTTAAGACTAAGTCTAGAAATATGTAAATTACCATCGTATTCTCAAACCGGGAGAGCCGCGGCTACGTGGTCAGTTCCTACGAGTTACATTGGTCCCCTGGGAGGTGCTGGTGCCACCCACAGGGAAATTCGGGGGGCTGTTTCGAGTTTTCACCCTTTAACGCCATGTTTTTAAGTCTAAGTCTAGAAATATGCAAATTACCATCGTCTTATCAAACCGAGAGACCCGCAACTGCGTGGTCCGTTCCTACGAGTTACATTGGTCCCGTGGGATTTATACGTGCCACCCACGGGGCCGTTTGGGGGATGTTTCGAGTTTTCACCCTCTAACGCCATGTTTTTAAGACTAAGTCTATAAATATGAAAATTACCATCGTATTCTCAAATCGGGAGACCCGCGGCTGCATGGTCAGTTCCTACGAGTTACATTGGTCCCGAGGGTGGTGTTGGTGCCACCTACTGGGACGTTCGGGGGCTGTTTCGAGTTTTTACCCTCTATTGCCATGTTTTTAATCCTAAGATATGCAAATTACCTTCGTATTATCAAACCGGGAGACCCGCAGCTGCGTGATCAGTTCCTAAGAGTTACATTGGTCCCGTGGGAGGTGTTGGTGCCACCCACGGGGCCGTTCGGGGGCTGTTTCGAGTTTTCACCCTCTAACGCCATGTTTTTATGCCTAAGTCTAGAAATATGCAAATTATCATCGTATTCTCAAACAGGGAGACCCGCGTCTGCGTGGTCAGTTACTACGAGTTACATTAGTCCCGTGGGAGGTGTTGGTGCCACCCACTGGGACGTTCGGGGGCTGTTTCGAGTTTTTACCCTCTATTGCCATGTTTTTAAGCCTAAGATACGCAAATTACCATCGTATTATCAAACCGGGAGACCTGCAGCTGCGTGATCAGTTCCTACGAGTAACATTGGTCCCGTGGGCGGTGTTGGTGCCACCCACGGGGCCGTTCGGGGGCTGTTTCATGTTTTCACCCTCTAATGCCATGTTTTTAAGCCTAAGTCTTGAAATATGAAAATTACCGTCGTATTCTCAAACCGGGAGAACCGCGGCTGCGTGGTCAGTTCCTACGAGTTACATTGGTCCCGTGGGAGGTGTTGGTACCACCCACTGGGATGTTCGGGGGCTGTTTCGTGTTTTTACCATCTATTGCCATGTTTGTAAGCCTAAGATATGCAAATTACCATCGTATTCTCAAACCGGGAAACCCGCGGCTTCTTGGTCAGTTGTTGGTGCCACCGACGGAGCCGTTCGGTGGCCGTTTCGATTTTTCACCCTCTAACGCCATCTTTTTAAGACTAAGTCTAGAAATATGAAAATTACCATCGTATTCTCAAACCGGGAGACCCGCGGCTGCGTCGTCAGTTCCTATGAGTTACATTGGTCCCGTGGGTGGTGTTGGTGCCACCCACTGGGACGCTCGGGGGCTGTTTCGAGTTTTCACCCTCTAACGCCATGTTTTTAAGCCTAATTATAGAAATATGCAAATTAACACAGTATTATCCAATCGGGAGACCCACGACTGCTTGGTCATATCCTACGAGTTACAATGGTCCCGTGGGAGGTGTTAGTGCCACCCACGAGGACGTTCGGGGGCTTTTTCGAGTTTCACACCATAACGCCATGTTTCTAAGCAAAAGTCTAGAAATTAGCAAATTATTGTCGTATTCTCAAATCTGGAGAACCGCGGCTGCGTGGTCAGTTCCTACGAGTTACATTGGTCCCGTGGGAGGTGTTGGTGCCACCCACTGGGATGTTCGGGGGCTATTTCGTGTTTTTACCATCTATTGCCATGTTTGTAAGCCTAAGATATGCTAATTACCATCGTATTCTCAAACCGGGAAACCCACGGCTTCATGGTCAGTTGTTGGTGCCACCCACGGGGCCGTTCGGGGGATGTTCCGAGTTTTCACCCTCTAACGCCATGTTTTTAAGCCTAAGTCTAGAAATATGTAAATTACCATCGTATTCTCAAACCGGGAGACCCGCGGCTGCGTGGTCAGTTTCTACGAGTTACATTGGTCCCGTGGGAGGTGTTGGTGCCACCCACGGGGACGTTCGGGGGATGTTTTGAGTTTTCACCCTCTAACGCCATATTTTTAAGCCTAAGTCTAGAAATATGTAAATTAACGTCGTATTCTCAAACTTGGAGACCCGCGACTGCGTGGTCAGTTCCTACGAGTTACATTGGTCCCGTGGGAGGTGTTGGTGCCTTCCATAATGCTGTTCGGGGGCTGTTTCGTGTTTTCACCCTCTAACGCGATTATTTTAAGCCTAAGTCTAAAAATATGTAAATTACCATCGTATTCTCAAATCGGGAGATCCGCGGGTGCGTGGTGACCCGTGGGAGGTGCTGGGGCCACCAACGGGGCCGTTCGGGGGCTGTTTCGAGTTTTCACCCTCTAACACCATGCTTTTAAGCCTAAGTCTAGAAATATGAAAATTACCATCGTATTCTCAAATCGGGAGACCCACAACTGCGTGGTCAGTTATTATGAGTTACATTGGTCCCGTGGAAGGTGTTGGTGCCACCCACGGGGACGTTCGGGGACTGTTTTGAGTTTTCACCCTCTAACACCTTGTTTTTAAGTCTAAGTCTAGAAATATGCAAATTACCGTTGTATTCTCAAACCGGGAGACCCACGGGTGCGTGGTCAGTTATTACGAGTTACATTGGTTCCGTGGGAGGTGTTGGTGCCACCCACGGGGGCGTTCGGGGCTTTTTCGAGTTTTCACCCACTAACGCCATATTTTTACGCCTAACTCTAGAAATATGAAAATTACTGTTGTATTCTCAAACCGAGAGACCCGCGGCTACGTGGTCAGTTCCTACGAGTCACATTGGTCCCGTGGGAGGTGTTGGTGCCTCCCACAGGGTAGTGTTGGGGCTGTTTTGAGTTTTCACCCTCTAACGCCATGTTTTTAAGCCTAAGTCTAGAAATATGTAAATTACCATCGTATTCTCAAACCGGGAGACCCGCGGCAGCGTGGTCAGTTTCTACGAGTTACATTGGTTCTGTGGGAGGTGTTGGTGCCACCCACGGGGATGTTCGGGGGATGTTTTGAGTTTTCACCCTCTAACGCCATGTTTTTAAGATTAAATCTAGAAATATGTAAATTAACGTCGTATTCTCAGACCGGGGGAGCCGCGGCTGCATGGTGACCCGTGGGAGGTGCTGGTACCACCCGCAGGGCTGTTCGGGGGCTATTTCGAGTTTTCACCCTCTAACGCCATGTTTTTAATCCTAAGTCTAGAAATATGTAAATTACCGTCGTATTCTCAAACCGGGGTTACCCGCAGCTGTGTGGTCTTTTTCTACGAGTTACATTGGTCCCGTGGGAGGTGTTGGTGCCACCCACTGGGACGTTCGGGGGATCTTTAGAGTTTTCACCCTCTAACGCTATGTTTTTAAGACTAAGTCTAGAAATATGAAAATTACAGTCGTATTCTCAAACCGGGAGACCCGCGGCTGCGTGGTCTATTCCTACGAGTTACATTGGTCCCGTGGGAGGTGTTGCTGCCACCCACTGGGACGTTCGTGGGCTGTTTCAAGTTTTTACCCTCTAATGCCATGTTTTTATGCCTAAGATATGCAAATTACCATCGTATTCTCAAGCCGGGAGACCCGCGGCTGTGTGGTCAGTTCCTACGAGTTACATTGGTCCCGTGGGCCCTTTAGGTGCCACTCACGGGGCCGTTCGGGGGCTGTTTAGAGTTTTCACCCTCTAACGCCATGTTTTTAAGCCTAAGTCTAGAAATTTGTAAATTACCATCGTATTATCCAAGAATGAGACCCGCGGCTGAGTGGTCAGTTCCTACGAGTTACATTGGTCCCCTGGGAGGTGCTGGTGCCACCCACGGGGAAATTCGGGGGGCTGTTTCGAGTTTTCACCCTTTAACTTCATGTTTTTAAGTCTAAGTCTAGAAATATGCAAATTACCATCGTATTCTCAAACCGAGAGACCCGCAACTGCGTGGTCAGTTCTTACGAGTTACATTGGTCTGTGGGAGTTGTACGTGCCACCCACGAGGCCGTTTGGGGGATGTTTTGAGTTTTCACCCTCTAATGCCATGTTTTTAAGACTAAGTCTAGAAATATAAAAATTACCATCGTATTCTCAAACCGGGAGATCCGTGGCTGCATGGTCAGTTCCTACGAGTTACATTGGTCCCGTGGGTGCTGTTGGTGCCACCCACTGGGACGTTCGGGGGCTGTTTCGAGTTTTTACCCTCTATTGCCATGTTTTTAAGCCTAAGATATGCATATTACCTTCGTATTATCAAACCGGGAGACCCGCAGCTGCGTGATCAGTTCCTACGAGTTACATTGGTCCCGTGGGCGGTGTTGGTTCCACCCACGGGGCCGTTCGGAGGCTGTTTCGAGTTTCCACCCTCTAACGCCATGTTTTTAAGCCTAAGTCTAGAAATATGCAAATTATCATCGTATTCTCAAACTGGGAGACCCGCGGATGCGTGGTCAGTTCCAACGAGTTACATTAGTCCCGTGGGAGGTGTTGGTGCCACCCACGGGGCAGTTCGGGGGCTGTTTCGAGTTTTAACCCTCTAACGCCATGTTTTTAAGCCTAAGTCCAGAAATATGAAAATTACCGTCGTATTCTCAAACCGGGCGAACCGCGGCTGCGTGGTCAGTTCCTACGAGTTACATTGGTCCCGTGGGAGGTGTTGGTGCCACCCACTGGGACATTCGGGCGTTGTTTCATGTTTTTACCATCTATTGCCATGTTTGTAAGCCTAAGATATGCAAATTACCATCGTATTCTCAAACTGGGAAACCCGCGGCTTCGTGGTCACTTGTTGGTGCCACCGACGGGGCCGTTCGGTGGCTGTTTCGATTTTTCACCCTATAACGCCATGTTTTTAAGACTAAGTCTAGAAATATGAAAATTACCATCGTATTCTCAAACCGAGAGACCCGCAGCTGCGTGATCAATTCATATGAGTTACATTGGTCCCGTGGGTGGTGTTGGTGCCACCCACTGGGACGCTCGGGGGCAGTTTCGAGTTTTCACCCTCTAACGCCATGTTTTTAAGCCTAAGTCTAGAAATATGCAAATTACCACAGTATTATCCAACCGGGAGACCCACGGCTGCTTGGTCAGTTTCTACGAGTTACAATGGTCCCGTGCGAGGTGTTAGTGCCACCCACTAGGACGTTCGGGGGCTTTTTCGAGTTTCACCCCATAACGCCATGTTTTTAAGCAAAAGTCTAGAAATTAGCGAATTATTGTCGTATTCTCAAATCGGGAGACCCGCGGCTGCGTGGTCAGTTCTTACGAGTTATATTGGTCCCGTGGGAGGTGTTAGTACCACCAACGGGGACGTTCCGGGGCTGTTTTGATTTTTCACCCTCTAATGCCACGTTTTTAAGCCTATGTCTGGCAATATGAAAATTATAGTCGTATTCTGAAACTGGGAGACTCGCGGCTGCGTGGTCAGTTCCTACGAGTTACTTTGGTCCCATGGGAGGTGCTTGTGCCACCCACGAGGCCGTTCGGGGGCTGTTTCGAGTTTTCACCCTCTAACGCCATGTTTTTAAGCCTAACTATAGAAATATGAAAATTACTGTCATAATCTTAAACCGAGAGACCCGCGGCTACGTGGTCAGTTCCTACGAGTTACATTGGTCCCATGGGAGGTGTTGGTGCCTTCCACAATGTCGTTCGGGGGCTGTTTCGTGTTTTCACCCTCTAAGGCCAGGTTTTTAAGCCGAAGTCTAGAAACATATAAATTACCATCGTATTCCCAAATCGGGAGAGCCGCGGCTGCGTGGTGACCCGTGTGAGGTGCTGGGGCCACCCACGGGGCCATTCTGGGGCTGTTTCGAGTTTTCACCCTCCAACGCCATGTTTTTAAGCCTAAGTCTAGAAATATGAAAATTACCATCGTATTCTTAAATCGGGAGACCCGCAACAGCGTGGTCAGTTATTATGAGTTACATTGGTCTCGTGGAAGGTGTTGGTGCCACCCACGGGGACGTTCGGCGGCTGTTTTGAGTTTTCACCCTCTAACACAATGTTTTTAAGTCTAAGTCTAGAAATATGCAAATTACCATTGTATTCTCAAATTGGGAGACCCACGGCTGCGTGGTCAGTTATTACATGTTACATTGGTTCCGTGGGAGGCGTTGGAGCCACCCACGGGGGCGTTCGGGGCTGTTTCGAGTTTTCACCCTCTAACGGCTTATTTTTAAGCCTAACTCTAGAAAAATGAAAATTACTATCGTATTCTCAAACCGAGAGACCCGCGGCTACGTGGTCATTTCCTACGAGTCACATTGGTCCCGTGGGAGGTGTTGGTGCCAACCACAGGGCAGTATGGGGGCTGTTTTGAGTTTTCACCCTCTAACGCCATTTTTTAAGCCTAAGTCTATAAATATGTAAATTACCATCGTATTCTCAAATCGGGAGACCCGCGGCTACGTGGTCAGTTTCTACGAGTTACATTGGTCCCGTGGGAGGTGTTGGTTCCACCCACGGGGACGTTCGGGGGATGTTTTGAGTTTTCACCCTCTAACGCCATGTTTTTAAGCCTAACTATAGAAATATGAAAATTACTGTCATAATCTTAAACCGAGAGACCCGCGGCTACGTGGTCAGTTCCTACGAGTTACATTGGTCCCGTGGGAGGTGTTGGTGCCTTCCACAATGCCGTTCGGGGGCTGTTTCGTGTTTTCACCCTCTAAGGCCAGGTTTTTAAGCCGAAGTCTAGAAACATATAAATTACCATCGTATTCCCAAATCGGGAGAGCCGCGGCTGCGTGGTGACCCGTGTGAGGTGCTGGGGCCACCCACGGGGCCATTCTGGGGCTGTTTCGAGTTTTCACCCTCCAACGCCATGTTTTTAAGCCTAAGTCTAGAAATATGAAAATTACCATCGTATTCTTAAATCGGGAGACCCGCAACAGCGTGGTCAGTTATTATGAGTTACATTGGTCTCGTGGAAGGTGTTGGTGCCACCCACGGGGACGTTCGGCGGCTGTTTTGAGTTTTCACCCTCTAACACAATGTTTTTAAGTCTAAGTCTAGAAATATGCAAATTACCATTGTATTCTCAAACTGGGAGACCCACGGCTGCGTGGTCAGTTATTACATGTTACATTGGTTCCGTGGGAGGCGTTGGAGCCACCCACGGGGGCGTTCGGGGCTGTTTCGAGTTTTCACCCTCTAACGGCTTATTTTTAAGCCTAACTCTAGAAAAATGAAAATTACTATCGTATTCTCAAACCGAGAGACCCGCGGCTACGTGGTCATTTCCTACGAGTCACATTGGTCCCGTGGGAGGTGTTGGTGCCAACCACAGGGCAGTATGGGGGCTGTTTTGAGTTTTCACCCTCTAACGCCATTTTTTAAGCCTAAGTCTAGAAATATGTAAATTACCATCGTATTCTCAAACCGGGAGACCCGCGGCTACGTGTTCAGTTTCTACGAGTTACATTGGTCCCGTGGGAGGTGTTGGTTCCACCCACGGGGACGTTCGGGGGATGTTTTGAGTTTTCACCCTCTAACGCCATGTTTTTAAGCCTAAGTCTAGAAATATGTAAATTAACGTTGTATTCTCAAACTTGGAGGCCCGCGACTGCGTGGTCAGTTCCTACGAGTTACATTGGTCCCGTGGGAGGTGTTGGTGCCTTCCACAATGCCGTTCGGGGGCTGTTTCGTGTTTTCATCCTCTAACGGCATGTTTTTAAGCCTAAGTCTAAAAATATGTAAATTACCATTGTATTCTCAAATCGGGAGAGCTGCGGCTGCGTGGTGACCCGCGGGAGGTGCTCGGGACACCCACGGGGCCGTTCGGGGGCTGTTTCGAGTTTCACCCTCTAACGCCATGTTTTTAAGCCTAAGTCTAGAAATATAAAAATTACCATCGTATTCTCAAATCCGGAGACCCGCAACTGCGTGGTCAGTTATTATGAGTTACATTGGTCCCGTGGAAGGTGTTGGTGCCACCCACGGGGACGTTCGGGAGCTGTTTTTAGTTTTCACCCTCTAACACCATGTTTTTAAGTCTAATTCTAGAAATATGAAAGTTACCGTTGTATTCTCAAACCGGGAGTCCCACAGCTGCATGGTCAGTTATTACGAGTTACATTGGTTCCGTGGGAGGTGTTGATGCCACCCACAGGCGCGTTCGGGGCTGTTTCGAGTTTTCACCCTCTAACGCCATATTTTTAAGCCTAACTCTAGAAATATGAAAATTACTATCGTATTATCAAACCGAGAGACCCGCGGCTACGTGGTCAGTTCCTACGAGTCACATTAGTCCCGTGGGAGGTGCTGGTGCCACCCACGGGGCCGTTTGGGGGCTGTTTCGAGTTTTCACCCTCTAACGCAATGTTTTTAAGCCTAAGTATAGAAATATGTAAATTATCGTCGTATTCCCAAACCGGGAGACCGGCGGCTGCATGGTCAGTTCCTAAGAGTTACATTGGTCTCGTGGGAGGTGTTAATGCCACCCACGGGGACGTTCGGGGGCTGTTTCGAGTTTTGACCCTCTAACGCCATCTTTTTAAGCCTAAGTCTAGAAATATTCAAATTACCATCGTATTCTCAAACCGGGAGACCCGCAGCTGCGTGGTCGGTTCCAACGAGTTACCTTTATCCCGTGGGATAAGTGGGTGCCACCTACCGGGTGCGTTCGGGGTTTTTCTGAGTTTTCACCCTCTAACGCCATGTTTTTAAGCCTGAGTTAAGAAATATGAAAATTGTCATCGTATTATCAAATCGGGAGACCCGAAGCTGCGTGCTCAGTTCCTACGAGTTACAATGGTCCCGTGGGAGGTGTTGGTGCCAGCCATAGGGACGTTGGGGGGCTGTTTCAAGTTTTCATCCTCTAATGCCATGTGTTTAAGCCTAAGTCTAGAAACATGAAAATTACCATCATATTCTCAAACTGGGAGACCCGCGGCTGCGTGGTCAGTTCCTACGAGTTACATTGATCCCGTGAGAGGTGTTGGTGCCACCCACGGGGCCGTTCGGGGACTGTTTTGAGTTTTCACCCTCTAACGCCATGTTTTTAAGCCTAAGCCTAGAAATATGCAAATTACCATTGTGTTCTCAAATCGGGAGACCCATGGCTGCGTGGTCAGTTCCTACGAGTTACATTGGTCCCGTGGGAGGTGTTGTGCCACCCACGGGGCCGTTCGGTGGCTGTTTCGAGTTCTCACCCTCTAACGCCATGTTTTTAAGCCTAAGTCTAGAAATATGAAAATTATCATCCTATTCTCAAACCGGGAGTCCCGCGGGTGCGTGGTCAGTTCCTACCAGTTAAATTGGTCTCGTGAGAGGTGTTGGTGCCACCCACAGGGCCGTTCGGGGGCTGTTTCGAGTTTTCATCCTCTAACGCTATGTTTTTAAGCCTAAGTGTAGAAATACGCAAATTACCATCATATTCTCAAACCAAAAGACCCGCGGCTGAGTCGTCAGTTCCTACGAGTTACATTGGTCCCGTGGGAGGTGTTGGTTCCACCCTTTAACGCCATGTTTTTAAGCCTAAGTGTATAAATATGCAAATTACATCGTATTCTCAAACCGAGAGACCCACGGCTTTTTGGTCAGTTCCTACGAGTTACAATGGCCCGTGGGAGGTGTTGGTGCCACCCACGGGGACGTTCGGGGCTTTTTCGAGTTTTTACCACCTAACGACATATTTTTAAGCATAAGTCTTGAAATATGCAAATTATCGTATTCTCAAACCGGGAGACCCGCTGCTGCGTGGTCAATTCCTACGAGTTAAATTAGTCTCGTGGGAGGTGTTGGTGCCAGCCACGGGGACATTCGGGGACTCTTTCGAGTTTTCTCCCTCTAACGCCATGTTTTTAAGCCTAAGTCTAGAACTATGCAAATTACGTTCGTATTCTCAAACTCGGATACCCGCGAGTGCGTGGTCAGTTCCTACGAGTTACAATGGTCCCGTGGGAGGTGTAGGTGCCACCCACGGGGACGTTCGGGGGCTGTTTTGACTTTTCACTCTCTAATGCCATGTTTTTAATCCTAAGTCTAGAAATATCAAAATTAGCTTCGTATTATCAAACCAGGAGACCCGCGACAGCATGGTCAGTTCCTACGAGTTACATTGGTCCCGTGGGAGGTGTTGCTGCCACCCACGGGGCCGTTCGGTGGTTGTTTTGAGTTTTCACCCTCTAACGCCATGTTTTTAAGTATAATTCTAGAAATATGCAAATTACTGTCGTATTCTCAAACCGGGAGACCCACGACTGCATGGTCAGTTCCTACGAGTTACATTGTTCCTGTGGGAGGTGTTGGTGCCACCCACGGGAACGTTCGGGGACTGTTTTGAGTTTTAACCCTCTAACGCCATGTCTTTTAGACTAAGTCTAGAAATATTCATATTACCGTCGTATTCTCAAATCGGGAGAACCGCGGCTTCGTGGTCAGTTCCTACGAGTTACATTGGTCCCGTGGGAGGCGTTGGTGCCACCCACGGGGCTGTTTCGTGTATTCATACTCTAACGCCATGTTTTTAGGCCTAAGTCTAGAAATACCAAAATTACCGTTGTAATCTCAAACCAGGTGACCCCGACTGCGTGGTCAGTTCCTATGAGTTGCTTTGGTCACGTGGGAGGTGCTGGTGCCACCCACGGGGCCGTTTATGGGCGATTTTGACTTTTCATCCTCTAATGCAATGTTTTTAATCCTAAGTCTAGAAATATGCAAATTACCAACGTATTCTCAAACCGGGAGACCCGCGGCTGCGTGGTAAGTTCCTACGAGTTACATTGGTCCCGTGGGAGGTATTGGTGCCACCCACAGGGCCGTTCGGGGGCTGTTTCGAGTTTTCACCCTCTAACACCATATTTTTAATCCTAAGTCTAGAAATATGCAAATTACTGTCCTATTCTCAAATCGGGAGACCCGCGGCTGCATGTTCAGTTCCTACGAGTTTCATTGGTCCCGTGGGAGGTGTTGGTATCACCCACGGGGCCGTTTGGGGGCTATTTCAAGTTTTTACCCTCTAATGCCATATTTTTAAGCCTAAGTCTAGAAATCTAAAAATTACCGTCGTATTCTCAAACCGGGAGACCCGTGGCTGCGTGGTCCGTTCCTAAGAGTTAAATTGGTCCCGTGGGAGGCTTTGGGTGCACCCACAGGGCTGTTCGGGGGTTGTTTCGAGTTTTCTCCCTCTAACGCCATGTTTTTAAGCATAAGTCTAGAAATATACAAATTACTATCGTATTCTCAAACTGGGAGACTCGTTGTTGCGTGGTCAGTTCCTATGAGTTACATAGGTCCCGAGGGAGGTGTTGGTGCCACCCACAGGGCCGTTTGGGGGCTGTTTCAAGTTTTCACCCTCTAACGCCATGTTTTTAAGCCTAAGTCTTAAAATATGTAAATTACCGTCGTATTTTCAAATTGGGAGACTCGCGATTGTGTGGTCAGTTCCTACGAGTTACATTGGTCCCGTGGGAGGTGTTGGTGCCACCCACGGGGACGTTCGGGGGCAGTTTCGAGTTTTCACCCTCTAATGCCATGTTTTTAAGCCTAAGTCTAGAAATATTCAAATTACCATCGTATTCTCAAATTAGGAGACCCGCGGCTGCGTGGTCAGTTCCTACGAGTTACATTGGTCCCGTGGGTGGTGTTGGTGCCACCCACGGGGACATTTAGGGGTTGTTTTGAGTTTTCACCCTCTAATGCCATGTTTTTAAGCCTAAGTCTAGAAAGATGTAAATTACCATCGTATTCTCAAACCTAGAGACCCACGGTTGCGTGGTCAGTTTCTACGAGTTATAATGGTCCCGTGGGAGGTGTTGGTCCCACGCACGGGGACGTTCGAGGGCTTTTTCGAGTTTTCACTCTCTAACGCCATGTTTTTAAGCCTAAGTCTAAAAATATGCAAATTACCATCGTATTCTCTATCCGGGAGACCTGTGGGTGTGTGGTGAGCTCTTATAAGTTACATTGGTCCCGTGGGAGGTGTTTGTCCCACCCACGAGGACGTTCGAGGGCTTTTTCGAGTTTTCTCCCTCTAACACCATGTTTTTAAGCCTAAGTCTAAAAATATGCAAATTACCATACTAATCTCAAACCGGGAGACCCGCGGCTGTGTGGTCAGTTCCTACGAGTTACAATGGTCCTGTGGGAGGTGTTAGTGCCACCCACGGGGACGTTCAGGGGTTGTTTTGAGTTTTCACCCTCTAATGCCATGTTTTTAAGCCAAAGTCTAGAAATATGCAAATTATCATCGTATTCTCAAACCGGGAGACCCGAGGCTGCGTGGTCAGTTCCTACGAATTACATTGGTCCCGTGGGAGGTGTAGGTGCCACCCACGGGGACATTCGGGGGTTGTTTGGAGTTTTCACCCTCTAACACCATATTTTTACGTCTAAGTCTAGAAATATGTAAATTACCATCGTATTCTCAAATCGGGAGACCCGCGGCTACGTGGTTAGTTCTTATGAGTTACATTGGTCCCGTGTGAGGTGTTGGTGCTACCCATGGGGAAGTTCGGGGCCAGTTTTGAGTTTTCACCCTCTAACGCCATGTTTTTAAGCCTTAGTCTGGAAATATTCATACTACCGTCGTATTCTCAAATCAGGAGACCTGCGGCCGCGTGGTCATTTCCTACGAATTACATTGCTGCCATGGGAGGTGTTGGTGCCACCCACGGGGACGTTCGGGGGCTGTTTCGAGTTTTCACCCTCTAACGCCATATTTTTAAGCCTAAGTCTAGAAATATGCAAATTATCGTCGTATTCTCAAATCGGGAGACCCGCAGCTACGTGGTCTATTCCTACGAGTTACATTGGTCCCGTGGGAGGTGTTGGTGCCACCCACGGGGACGTTCGGGGCCTGTTTCGAGTTTTCACCCTCTAACGCCATGTTTTTTAGCCAAAGATATGTAAATTACTAACGTATTCTCAAACCGGGAGACCCGCGGCTACGTGGTCAGTTCCTACGAGTTACATTGGTCCCGTGGGAGTTGTAAGTGCCACCCACGGGGCCGTTTAGGGGACGTTTCGAGTTTTCACCCTCTAACGCCATGTTTTTAGGCCTAACTCTAGAAATATGAAAATTACTATCGTATTATCAAACCGAGAGAACCGCGGCTACGTGGTCAGTTCCTACGAGTCACATTACTCCCGTGGGATGTGCTGGTGCCACCCACGGGGCCGTTTGGGGGCTGTTTTGAGTTTTCACCATCTAACGCAATGTTTTTAAGCCAAGTATAGAAATATGTAAATTACCGTCGTATTCCCAAACCGGGAGACTGGCGGATGCATGGTCAGTTCCTATGAGTTACATTGGTCTCGTGGGAGGTGTTGATGCCAGCTACGGGGACGTTCGGGGGCTGTTTCGAGTTTTGACCCTCTAACGCCATATTTTTAAGCCTAAGTCTAGAAATATTCAAATTACCATCGTATTCTCAAACCGGGAGACCCGTAGCTGCGTGGTCAGTTCCTTCGAGTTACCTTTGTCCCGTGGGATAAGTGGGTGCCACCTACGGGGTGCGTTCGGGGTTTTTCTGAGTTTTCACCCTCTAACGCCATGTTTTTAAGCCTGAGTTAAGAAATATGAAAATTTTCGTCGTATTATCAAATCGGGAGACCCGCAGCTGCGTGCTCAGTTCCTACGAGTTACAATGGTCCCGTGGGAGGTGTTGGTGCCAGCCATAGGGACGTTGGGGGGCTGTTTCAAGTTTTCATCCTCTAATGCCATGTGTTTAAGCCTAAGTCTAGAAACATGAAAATTACCATCATATTCTCAAACTGGGAGACCCGCGGCTGCGTGGTCAGTTCCTACGAGTTACATTGGTCCCGTGAGAGGTGTTGGTGCCACCCATGGGGCCGTTCGGGGACTGTTTTGAGTTTTCACCCTCTAACGCCATGTTTTTAAGCCTAAGCCTAGAAATATGCAAATTACCATTGTATTCTCAAATCGGGAGACCCATGGCTGCGTGGTCAGTTCCTACGAGTTACATTGGTCCCGTGGGAGGTGTTGTGCCACCCACGGGGCCGTTCGGTGGCTGTTTCGAGTTCTCACCCTCTAACACCATGTTTTTAAGCCTAAGTCTAGAAATATGAAAATTATCATCGTATTCCCAAACCGGGAGTCCCGCGGGTGCGTGGTCAGTTCCTACCAGCTAAATTGGTCCCGTGGGAGGTGTTGGTGCCACCCACAGGGCCGTTCGGGGGCTGTTTCGAGTTTTCATCCTCTAACGCTATGTTTTTAAGCCTAAGTGTAGAAATACGCAAATTACCATCATATTCTCAAATCGAAAGACCCGCGGCTGAGTGGTCAGTTCCTACGAGTTACATTGGTCCCGTGGGAGGTGTTGGTTCCACCCAAGGGGCCGTTCGGGGCCTGTTTCGAGTTTCCACCCTCTAACGCCATGTTTTTAAGCCTAAGTGTATATATATGCAAATTACATCGTATTCTCAAACCGAGAGACCCACGGCTTTTTGGTCAGTTCCTACGAGTTACAATGGCGCGTGGGAGGTGTTGGTGCCACCCACGGGGACGTTCGGGGTTGTTTCGAGTTTTCTCCCCCTAACGCCATATTTTTAAGCATAAGTCTTGAAATATGCAAATTATCGTATTCTCAAACCGGGAGACCCGCTGCTGCGTGGTCAATTCCTACGAGTTAAATTAGTCTCGTGGGAGGTGTTGGTGCCAGCCACGGGGACATTCGGGGACTCTTTCGAGTTTTCTCCCTCTAACGCCATGTTTTTAAGCCTAAGTCTAGAATTAGGCAAATTACGTTCGTATTCTCAAACAAGGATACCCGCGAGTGCGTGGTCAGTTCCTACGAGTTACAATGGTCCCGTGGGAGGTGTAGGTGCCACCCACGGGGACATTCGGGGGCTGTTTTGAGTTTTCACTCTCTAATGCCATGTTTTTAATCCTAAGTCTAGAAATATCAAAATTAGCTTCGTATTCTCAAACCAGGAGACCCGCGGCAGCGTGGTCAGTTCCTACGAGTTACATTGGTCCCATGGGAGGTGTTGCTGCCACCCACGGGGCCGTTCGGTGGTTGTTTTGAGTTTTCACCCTCTAACGCCATGTTTTTAAGTATAATTCTAGAAATATGCAAATTACTGTCATATTCTCAAACCGGGAGACCCACGGCTGCATGCTCAGTTCCTACGAGTTACATTGGTCCTGTGGGAGGTGTTGGGGCCACCCACGGGAACGTTCGGGGACTGTTTTGAGTTTTCACCCTCTAACGCCATGTCTTTAAGACTATGTCTAGAAATATGCATATTACCATCGTATTCTCAAATCGGGAGAACCGCGGCTTCTTGGTCAGTTCCTACAAGTTACATTGGTCCCGTGGGAGGCGTTGGTGCCACCCACGGGGCCGTTCGGGGCTATTTCGTGTATTCATACTCTAACGCCATGTTTTTAGGCCTAAGTCTAGAAATATGAAAATTACCATTGTAATCTCAAACCAGGTGACCCCGACTGTGTGGTCAGTTCCTATGAGTTGCTTTAGTCACGTGGGAGGTGCTGGTGCCACCCACGGGGCCGTTTAGGGGCGATTTTGACTTTTCATCCTCTAATGCAATGTTTTTAAGCCTAAGTCTAGAAATATGCAAATTACCGACGTATTCTCAAACCAAGAGACCCGCGGCTGCGAGGTAAGTTCCTACGAGTTACATTGGTCCCGTGGGAGGTATTGGTGCCACCCACGGGACCGTTCGGGGGCTGTTTCGAGTTTTCACCCTCTAACATCATATTTTTAATCCTAAGTCTAGAAATATGCAAATTACTGTCCTATTCTCAAATCGGGAGACCCGCGGCTGCATGTTCAGTTCCTACGAGTTTCATTGGTCCCGTGGGAGGTGTTGGTATCACCCACGGGGCCGTTTGGGGGCTGTTTCAGGTTTTTACCCTCTAATGCCATATTTTTAAGCCTAAGTCTAGAAATCTAAAAATTACCGTCGTATTCTCAAACCGGGAGACCCGTGGCTGCGTGGTCCGTTCCTACGAGTTACATTGGTCCCGTGGGAGGCTTTGGTTGCACCCACAGGGCTGTTCGGGGGCTTTTTCGAATTTTCGCCCTCTAACGCCATGTTTTTAAGCATAAGTCTAGAAATATACAAATTACTATCGTATTCTCAAACCGGGAGACTCGTTGTTGCGTTGTCAGTTCCTATGAGTTACATAGGTCCCGAGGGAGGTGTTGGTGCCACCCACGGGGCCGTTTGGGGGTTGTTTCGAGTTTTCACCCTCTAACCCCATGTTTTTAAGCCTAAGTCTTGAAACATGTAAATTACCGTCGTATTTTCAAACTGGGAGACCCGCGACTGTGTGGTCAGTTCCTACGAGTTACATTGGTCCCGTGGGAGGTGTTGGTGCCACCCACGGGGACGTTCGGGGGCAGTTTCGAGTTTTCACCCTCTAATGCCATGTTTTAAGCCTAAGTCTAGAAATATTCAAATTACCATCGTATTCTCAAATTAGGAGATCCGCGGCTGCGTGGTCAGTTCCTACGAGTTACATTGATCCCGTGGGAGGTGTTGGTGCCACCCACGGGGACATTTAGGGGTTGTTTTGAGTTTTCACCCTCTAACGCCATGTTTTTAAGCCTAAGTCTAGAAATATGTAAATTACCACCGTATTCTCAAACCTCGAGACCCACGGTTGCGTGGTCAGTTTCTACGAGTTATAATGGTCCCGTGGGAGGTGTTGGTCCCACGCACGGGGACGTTCGAGGCCTTTTTCGAGTTTTCACCCTCTAACGCCATGTTTTTAAGCCTAAGTCTAAAAATATGCAAATTACCATAATATTCTCAAATTGGGAGACCCGCTGCTGCGTGGCCAGTTCCTACGAGTTAAATTAGTCTCGTGGGAGGTGTTGGTGCCACCCACGGGGACGTTCGGGGACTATTTCGAGTTTTCACCCTCTAACAGAATGTTTTTAAGCCTAAGTTTTGAAATATACAAATTACCGTCGTATTATAAAAATGGGAGACACGCGGCTGCGTGGTCAGTTCCTACGAGTTACAATGGTCCCGTGGGAGGTGTAGGTGCCACCCACGGGGACATTCGGGGGCTGTTTCGAGTTTTAACCCTCTAACACCATATTTTTAAGCCTAAGTCTAAAAATATGCAAATTACCATCGTATTCTCAATCCGGGAGACCTGTGGGGGTGGTCAGTTCTTATAAGTTACATTGGTCCCGTGGGAGGTGTTTGTTCCACCCACGAGGACGTTCGAGGGCTTTTTCGAGTTTTCTCCCTCTAACACCATGTTTTTAAGCCTAAGTCTAAAAATATGCAAATTACCATACTAATCTCAAACCGGGAGACCCGCGGCTGTGTGGTCAGTTCCTACGAGTTACAATGGTCCTGTGGGAGGTGTTAGTGCCACCCACGGGGACGTTCGGGGGTTGTTTTGAGTTTTCACCCTCTAATGCCATGTTTTTAAGACAAAGTCTAGAAATATGCAAATTATCATCGTATTCTCAAACCGGGAGACCCGAGGCTGCGTGGTCAGTTCCTACGAATTACATTGGTCCCGTGGGAAGTGTAGGTGCCACCCACGGGGACATTCGGTGGTTGTTTGGAGTTTTCACCCTCTAACACCATATTTTTAAGTCTAAGTCTAGAAATATGTAAATTACCATCGTATTCTCAAATCGGGAGACCCGCGGCTACGTGGTCAGTTCTTATGAGTTACATTGGTCCCGTGGGAGGTGTTGGTGCCACCCATGGGGAAGTTCGGGGCCAGTTTTGAGTTTTCACCCTCTAACGCCATGTTTTTAAGCCTTAGTCTGGAAATATTCATATTACCGTCGTTTTCTCAAATCGGGAGACCTGCGGCCGCGTGGTCATTTCCTACGAATTACATTGCTGCCATGGGAGGTGTTGGTGCCACCCACGGGGACGTTCGGGGGTTGTTTCGAGTTTTCACCCTCTAACGCCATATTTTTAAGCCTAAGTCTAGAAATATGCAAATTATCGTCGTATTCTCAAATCGGGAGACCCGCAGCTACGTGGTCTATTCCTACGAGTTACATTGGTCCCGTGGGAGGTGTTGGTGCCACCCACGGGGACGTTCGGGGCCTGTTTCGAGTTTTCACCCTCTAACGCCATGTTTTTTAGCCAAAGATATGTAAATTACTAACGTATTCTCAAACTGGGAGACCCGCGGCTACGTGGTCAGTTCCTACGAGTTACATTGGTCCCGTGGGAGTTGTAAGTGCCACCCACGGGGTCGTTTGGAAGATGTTTCTAGTTTTCACCCTCTAACGCCATGTTTTTAAGCCTAACTATAGAAATATGAAAATTACTATCGTATTATCAAACCGAGAGACCCGCGGCTACGTGGTCAGTTCCTACGAGTCACATTAGTCCCGTGGGAGGTGCTGGTGCCACCCACGGGGCCGTTTGGGGGCTGTTTTGAGTTTTCACCCTCTAACGCAATGTTTTTAAGCCTAAGTATAGAAATATGTAAATTACCGTCGTATTCCCAAACCGGGAGACCGGAGGCTGCATGGTCAGTTCCTACGAGTTACATTGGTATCGTGGGAGGTGTTGATGCCACCTACGGGGACGTTCGGGGGCTGTTTCGAGTTTTGATCCTCTAACGCCATCTTTTTAAGCCTAAGTCTAGAAATATTCAAATTACCATCGTATTCTCAAACCGGGAGACCCGCAGCTGCGTGGTCAGTTCCTACGAGTTACCTTTGTCCCGTGGGATAAGTGGGTGCCACCTACGGGGTGCGTTCGGGGTTTTTCTGAGTTTTCACCCTCTAACGCCATGTTTTTAAGCCTGAGTTAAGAAATATGAAAATTGTCGTCGTATTATCAAATCGGGAGACCCGCAGCTGCGTGCTCAGTTCCTACGAGTTACAATGGTCCCGTGGGAGGTGTTGGTGCCAGCCATAGGGACGTTGGGGGGCTGTTTTAAGTTTTCATCCTCTAATGCCATGTGTTTAAGCCTAAGTCTAGAAACATGAAAATTACCATCATATTCTCAAACTGGGAGACCCGCGGCTGCGTGGTCAGTTCCTACGAGTTACATTGGTCCCGTGAGAGGTGTTGGTTTCACCCAAGGGGCCGTTCGGGGACTGTTTTGAGTTTTCACCCTCTAACGCCATGTTTTTAAGCCTAAGCCTAGAAATATGCAAATTACCATTGTATTCTCAAATCGGGAGACCCATGGCTGCGTGGTCAGTTCCTACGAGTTACATTGGTCCCGTGGGAGGTGTTGTGCCACCCACGGGGCCGTTCGGTGGCTGTTTCGAGTTCGCACCCTCTAACGCCATGTTTTTAAGCCTAAGTCTAGAAATATGAAAATTATCATCGTATTCTCAAACCGGGAGTCCCGCGGGTGCGTGGTCAGTTCCTACTAGTTAAATTGGTCCCGTGGGAGGTGTTGGTGCCACCCAAAGGGCCGTTCGGGGGCTGTTTCGAGTTTTCATCCTCTAACGCTATGTTTTTAAGCCTAAGTGTAGAAATACGCAAATTACCATCATATTCTCAAACCGAAAGACCCGCGGTTGAGTGGTCAGTTCCTACGAGTTACATTCGTCCCGTGGGAGGTGTTGGTGCCACCCACGGGGCCTTCGGAGCCTGTTTCGAGTTCCTACGAGTTTCATTGGTCTCGTGGGAGGTGTTGGTATCACCCACGGGGCCGTTTGGGGGCTGTTTCAAGTTTTTACCCTCTAATGCCATATTTTTAAGCCTAAGTCTATAAATCTAAAAATTACCGTCGTATTCTCAAAACGGGAGACCCGTGGCTGCGTGGTTCGTTCCTACAAGTTACATTGGTCCCGTGGGAGGCTTTGGTTGCACCCACAGGGCTGTTCGGGGGCTGTTTCGAGGTTTCGCCCTTTAACGCCATGTTTTTAAGCATAAGTCTAGAAATATACAAATTACCATCGTATTCTCAAACCGGGAGACTCGTTGCTGCGTGGTCAGTTCCTATGAGTTACATTGGTCCCGAGGGAGGTGTTGATGCCACCCACGGGGACGTTTGGGGGCTGTTTTGAGTTTTCACCCTCAAACGCCATGTTTTTAAGCCTAAGTCTTGAAATATGTAAATTACCATCGTATTCTCAAACCGGGAGACCCGTAGCTGCGTGGTCAGTTCCTTCGAGTTACCTTTGGTTACGTGGGAGGTGTTGGTGCCACCCATGGGGACGTTCGGGGGCAGTTTCGAGTTTTCACCCTCTAATGCCATGTTTTTAAGCCTAAGTCTAGAAATATTCAAATTACCATCGTATTCTCAAATTAGGAGACCCGCGGATGCGTGGTCAGTTCCTACGAGTTTCATTGGTCCCGTGGGAGGTGTTGGTGCCACCCACGGGGACATTTAGGGGTTGTTTTGAGTTTTCACCCTCTACGCCATGTTTTTAAGCCTAAGTCTAGAAATATGTAAATTACCATCGTATTCTCAAACCTCGAGACCCACGATTGCGTGGTCAGTTTCTACGAGTTGTAATGGTCCCGTGGGAGGTGTTGGTCCCACCCACGGGGACGTTCGAGGGATTTTTCGAGTTTTCACCCTCTAACGCCATGTTTTTAAGCCTAAGTCTATAAATATGCAAATTACCATAGTATTCTCAAACCGGGAGACCCACGGCTGTGTGGTCAGTTCCTACGAGTTACATTGGTCCCGTGGGAGGTGTTGGTGCCACCCACGGGGACGTTCGGGGATTATTTCGGGTTTTCACCCTCTAACGGAATGTTTTTAAGCCTAAGTTTTGAAATATTCAAATTACCGTCGTATTATAAAAATGGGAGACACGCAGCTGCGTGGTCAGTTCCTACAATTTACAATGGTCCCGTGGGAGGTGTTGGTGCCACCCACGGGGACATTCGGGGGCTGTTTCGAGTTTTAACCCTCTAACACCATATTTTTAAACCTAAGTCTAAAAATATGCAAATTACCTGTCGTATTCTCAATCCGGGAGACCTGTGGGTGTGTGGTCAGTTCTTATGAGTTACATTGGTCCCGTGGGAGGTGTTTGTCCCACCCACGGGGACGTTCGAGGGATTTTTCGAGTTTTCACCCTCTAACACCATGTTTTTAAGCCCAAGTCTAAAAATATGCAAATTACCATACTAATCTCAAACCGGGAGACCCGCGGCTGTGTGGTCAGTTCCTACGAGTTACAATGGTCCTGTGGGAGGTGTTAGTGCCACCCACGGGGACGTTCGGGGGTTGTTTTGAGTTTTCACCCTCTAATGCCATGTTTTTAAGCCAAAGTCTGTAAATATGCAAATTATCATCGTATTCTCAAACCGGGAGACCCGCGGCTGCGTGGTCAGTTCCTACGAATTACATTGGTCCCGTGGGAGGTGTAGGTGCCACCCACGAGGACATTCAGGGGCTGTTTCGAGTTTTCACCCTCTAACACCATATTTTTAAGTCTAAGTCTAGAAATATGTAAATTTCCATCGTATTCTCAAATCGGGAGACCCGCGGCTACGTGGTCAGTTCTTATGAGTTACATTGGTCCCATGGGAGGTGTTGGTGCCACCCATGGGGAAGTTCGGGGCCAGTTTTGAGTTTCACCCTCTAACGCCATGTTTTTAAGCCTTAGTCTGGAAATATTCATATTATCGTCGTATTCTTAAATCGGTAGACTTGCGATTGCGTGGTCATTTCCTACGAATTACATTTTTGCCATGGGAGGTGTTGGTGCCACCCACGGGGACGTTCGGGGGCTGTTTCGAGTTTTCACCCTCTAACGCCATGTTTTTAAGCCTAAGTCTATAAATACGCAAATTACCGTCATATTCTCAAATCGGGAGACCCGCGGCTACGTGGTCTATTCCTACGAGTTATATTGGTCCCGTGGGAGGTGTTGGTGCCACCCACAGGGACGTTCAGGGCCTGTTTCGAGTTTTCACCCTCTAACGCCATGTTTTTGAGCCAAAGATATGTAAATTACCAACGTATTCTCAAATCGGGAGACCCGCGGCTACGTGGTCAGTTCCTACGAGTTACATTGGTCCCGTGGGAGTTGTACGTGCCACCCACGGGGCCGTTTGGGGGATATTTCGAGTTTTCACCCTCTAATGCCATGTTTTTAAGACTAAGTCTAGAAATATACAAATTACCATCGTATTCTCTAGCCGGGAGACCCGCGGCTGCGTGATCGATTCCTACGAGTTACATTGGTCCCGTGGGAGGTGTTGGTGCCACCCATGGGGACGTTAGGGGCCTCTTTCGAGTTTTCACCCTCTAACGCCATGTTTTTAAGCCTAAGTCTAGAAATATATAAATTATCGTCATATTCTCACACTGGGAGACCCGCGGCTGCGTGGTCAGTTATTATGAGTTACATTGGTCCCGTGGGAGGTGTTGGTGCGACCCACGGGGCCGTTCGGGGGCTATTTTGAGTTTTCATCCTCTAACGCCATGTTTTTAAGCCTAAGTCTAGAAATATGTAAATTACCATATTATTCTCAAACCGGGAGACCCGCGGATGCGTGGTCAGTTCTTACAAGTTACATTGGTCCCGTGGTAGGTGTTGGTACTACTCACGGGGCTGTTCGGGGGCTGTTTCAAGTTTTCACCCTCTAACGCCATGTTTTTAAGCTTAAGTCTAGAAAGATAAAACTTACCGTCGTATTCTCAAACCGATAAATCCGCGGCTGCGTGGTCAGTTCCTACAAGTTACATTGGTCTCGTGGGAGGCGTTGGTGCCACACATCGGGTCGTTCGGGGGTTGTTTCATGTTTTCACCCTCTAACGCCATGTTTTTAAGCCCAAGTCTAGAAATATGCTAATTATCGTCGTATTCTCAAACCGGGAGACCCGTGACTGCGTGGTCAGTTCCTACGACTTAAATTGATTCCATGGGAGGTGCTGGTACCACCCACGGGGACGTTCGTCGGTTATTTCGAGTTTTCACCCTCTAACGCCATGTTTTTAAGCCTAAGTCTAGAAATATCTAAATTACCATCGTATTCTCAAACCGGGAGACCCGCGGCTGCGTGGTCAGTTCCTACGACTTACATTGGTCCCGTGGAAGGTGTTGGTGCAACCCACGGGGAGGTTCGGGGGCTGTTTCAAGTTTTCACCCTCTAATGCCATGTTTTTAAGCCTAAGTCTAAAAATATTCAAATTATCATCGTATTCTCAAATCGGGAGACCCGCGGCTGCGTGGTCAGTTCCTACGAGTTACATTGGTCCTGTGGGAGGTGTTGGTGCCACCCACGGGGACGTTCGGGGGATGTTTTGAGTTTTCACCCTCTAACGCCATGTTTTTAAGCTTAAGTCTAGAAATATGTAAATTAACATCATATTCTCAAACTTGGAGACCCGCGACTGCGTGGTCAGTTCCTACTAGTTACAATGGTCTCGTGGGAGGTGTTGGTGCCACCCACAGCGACGTTCATGGGCTGTTTCGAGTTTTCACCCTCTAACGCCGTGTTTTTAAGCCTAAATCTAGAAATATGCCAATTACCATCGTATTCTCAAACCGGGAGACCCGCGGCTGCGTGGTCAGTTCCTACGATTTTCATTGGTCCCGTGAGTGGTGTTGGTGCCACCCACGGGGACATTCGGGGACTGTTGTGAGTTTTCACCCTCTAACGCCATGTTTTTAAGCCTAAGTCTAGAAATATGCCAATTATCGTCTTATTCTCAAACCGGGAGACCCGCGACTGCGTGATCAGTTCCTACGAGTTACATTGGTCCCGTGGGAGGTGTTGGTGCCACCCACGGGGACGTTCGGGGGCTATTTCGAGTTTTCACCCTCTAACGCCATGTTTTTAAGCCTAAGTTTAGAAATATTCAAATTACCGTCGTATTCTCAAAACGGGAGACCCGCGGCTGCGTGGTTAGTTCCTATGAGTTACAATGGTCCCGTGGGAGGTGTTGGTGCCACCCACGGGGACGTTCGGGGGTTCTTTCGAGTTTTCACCCTCTAACGCCATGTTTTTAAGCCTAAGTCTAGAAATATTCAAATTACCATCGTATTCTTAAACCGGGAGACCCGCGACTGCGTAGTCAGTTCCTACGAGTTACATTCGCCCCGTGGGAGGTGTTAGTGCCACCCACGGGGACATTCGGGGGCTGTTTCGAGTTTTCACCCTCTAACGCCATGTTTTTTTAAACCTAAATCTAAAAATATGCAAATTACCATCGTATTATCGAACCGGGAGACCTACGGATGCGTGGTCAGTTCCTACGAGTTACAATGGTCCCGTGGGAGGTGTTATGCCACCCACGGGGACGTTCGGGGGCTTTTTTGAGTTTTCATCCTCTAACGCCATGTTTTTAAGCCTAAGTCTAGAAATATGCAAATTATCGTTGTATTCTCAAATCGGGAGAACCGCGGCTGCGTGGTCAGTTCCTACGAGTTACATTGGTCCCGTGGGAGGTGTTGGTGCCACCCATGGGGACGTTCGAGGGCTGTTTCGAGTTTTCACCCTCTAACGCCATGTTTTTAAGCCTAAAACATATCATTTAAATTTTTGGCCATGGTCAATAAGGAAGTTAGTGGTCGGGAATTTCTATTAGTATCAAAGCAACTGTATTTATTTTGTCTAAGAAAGTATATTTAGATTGTGAAATGACGTTCACCTGTAATCAATGCATGCCACTATAATGTCCCTTTCTGCCAACTGCTATCCCAAAAGAGAACCCCAAGCTTTATACCTACATTACCTCGATAGGAATTAACTGAATAGTGTGAAATGAGTCGTCAACAACAATTTGATAAGATCATTCCACGAATACAAAATGTAAAATTGAAAAATAAATGAAAACCAATCCAAGTAGGCAATATGTAAACCTAGATCCGCTTACTTTCAATATGTAAACCAATCCATAGGGAATGCATATATGCTGATGCATATATGTTTGCATATATGCAGATGCATATATGCTACATATATGCAGATGCATATGTGCATATATACTGCATATATGCAGCCTGCATATATGCTGCATATATGCGCCCGCATATATGCATATATGCAGATGCATATATGCGCATATATGCATATATGAAGATATATGCAAGCATATATGCATCTGCATATATGCAAGCATATATGCATCTGCATATATGCTGTTGGGTTTTTAAAACCATACATATAATGTGTTTTTATAAAACATGAACAAATGAATATCGATCCACGTTGTCTAATTTAATAAAATAAAAGGCAAATTTATATCTATAGCGGGAGTTGTCTGACCCGAGATGCTGGCAGAAGATGTCGTTCCCGGATAGGTGCAAAACATTGGAAATATACCTATCAGTTAACGGACGCTTTCACACCGTTGGTTGCTACTATTCATTTCATACTCGAAGAGACGATCTTATTGCCGGTGTAGAAAATGAAGATGATCCTAACAGACATTGTGTCGGGTTTTTGCCTTCTAATGCCATGTTTTTAAGCTCAAGTCTAGAAATACACAAATTATCGTCGTATTCTCAAACCAGCAGTCCCATGATCGTGCGGTCAGTTCCTACACGTTACATTGGTCCCATGTGAGGTGTTGGTGCCACTCGCGGGGTCGTTCGATGGCTATTTTGGGTTTTCATCCTCTAACGCAATTTCTTAAGCTTAAGTCAAGATATTTTTCAAATTATCAACGTATCCTCTAAACGGGGGTCCCATGATCGCGCGGTCAGTTCCTACGAGTTACATTGGTCCCGTGCGAGCTATTGGTGCCACTCACGAGGCCGTTCAGGGGCTGTTTCGGGTTTTCACCCACTAACGCCATGTTTTTAAGCCTAAGTCTAGAAATATGCAAATTATCATCGTATTCTCCAACCGGGGGTCCCATGATCGCGCGATCAGTTCCTATGAGTTACATTGGTCCTATGCGAGGTGTTAGCGCCACTCACGTGGCCGTTCGGAGGTTGTTTCGGCAATTCACCCACTAACGCCATGTTTTTAAGCCTAAGTCTATGAATATGCAAATTATCATCGTATTCTCAAACCAGGGGTCCCGTGATTGCGCGGTCAGTTCCAACGAGTTAAATTGGTCCTGTGCAAGGTGTTGGTGCCACTCACGGGGCCGTTCGGGGGCTGCTTCGGGTTTTTGTCCTCTAAAGACAAACGATAGAAATAAATAAATGAAAATATATTTATTCTAAACAAAAGAACCGATAAATCACCTAAAATTTCCACAAATTGCAGGACATTACACTTAAAAGTAGATGAAATTCATAAATTAAAGTAAAGTGCTAATACAATGTCAATATCATAATAGGATACAAATAAGATTGATGAGGATAAAATAATATTTTGATACTCAATCTTCCTCTAAATCAACTAAAAGATCCTTCAAATTAGGGTTGTCATCAACAGCTGACTGGAACTCTTTTGGAGCCTTTGATGCGTTTACTTCAGTAGTAATACCCTTTGGTGCATGCACAGCAATAGACCAATTGCCATTATTTATGCACTTCGAGTAGAATACCTTCTTTACGTTCTGAAAGGCACAAATAAAAGGCTCCTAGACTATTCGGTCTTTAGTCTTCAGCTTTGATAAATCTACCATAATAAGTTTGGAGTTGGGATCAACTTTGCAAGCATCCGTTGTATCCTCCACCTTTACCTAATCACAGTTGTGAAATTCAAGTAATCAAGTTCTAGTATTTGTTGAATTATCCCATAATAGGTTAGCATCGTATTCTTTGGGTTTTTATCACTTTTGCTAGCGATACAGGTGGTCAAGGCAGAAATTGATATTCCACTGTTTTGCGTCAAAAGCTTTTCCTCATATGGATATGAAATGAAATCAAAACTGCTGGTGTGGAATTTCTTAAACTCTTTCGCACGAAAACTAGGACCTTTTTCTAGGCGTGCAAGCCTGGAAGAGACATCACCTCTTTTTAGAAGATGCATTTATTAGTGAATTTGTATTAGGGCGTGTTTTTACCACACATGAATAAATAACCGCACACATAAGATGTGAAAAGTACCTCTTTTGACACCCATGCCCTAAAGTCAGTTGTCGTTTAATTTCTCCTTTGATTTTGGGCAATTGCGTTCTCGTACTTCCTACCCAAAAATTATAGAGTTTAGATCATAAAATAAAAAATACATATAATCAAAGAAGAAGAATTCAGTAGATACTCACTCTCTCCAGTCTTGGACTTCATCTTGCGATTCGAAGACATGAGGAGTTGCTTGCTCGTATTGTAGGTTTGTGAGTTTCACCTCTTTAGGGTTCCCAAACGATAATTCGTCCTCAAACTCATAAGGTTCCTCTATCACTCGTTCTCCACAAGGATTAAACCTCCTCACCTCTTGTTCTGGCATATGTTCCCTAGCGTATAGCGATCATTCCACCGTTACGTATTCTTCAGCAATCGATCCTCCAATATACCGTGTATTCTTTACATAATCTTTGAAGGTTTTCATCAAGCGCTCAAAAGGATACATCCAACGATACCTCATGGGACCACATAATAAAGCTTCATCGCATAAATGCACAAGCAGGTGGATACTGATATTGAAGAATGATGAAAGAAAATATTTCTCTAATAAATAAAATGCCTCGGCTAAAGTTAATTTCACAGCTTTAATGTGCCCTATGTTTACCACTTTTGCACAAAGTAGGGTAAAACACAAAATGATTTGCATAATTGCCCGACGGAGATCTTTATGTTCAAAGAAGCAATGTCAAAATAACAGCGGGATTAATTGGATGATTACGTCCCAGTCGTGAGACTTTCACTATTTCAAGTCATTTTCTTGGTAGCTTACTACCCTACGTAAATTACCAGAATAACCGGTTGGAGTCTTCAAGTTGAACAACGTGTCTAATAGGATCTTCTTCTCACTAGAAGTCAAAGTGAAAGCAGTCGGGGGGATATAAATTCTTCCTGTCGTTGGATCATTTTTTAACCACAGTCTCTTCTTTATTTTCATATCCTGTAAATCTCTGTGGGCACGCTCTCCATCTTTGGAATGAGATCGACCGAGACATATTCCTATCAAATGTTCTACAACATTCTTCTCTGTGTGCATCACATCAATTATATGCCTTACACGATGATCTTTCTAATACGACAAATAATAAAATATTGATCGCCTGGACCATGGCTTCGCTTTACTAGGGTCGTTCGGATCCTCCCTAGCTTTACGCTTCAGGTTTAAAAACTAGGGGTGTTTGCCTATGTACCTATTCCCCGTAGTCGCAGCCACCGCCTTCTCCTCAATTTGCTCACCAGAAAGTCGAATAGGTGTCGTTTTGTGCTCGTGACCAACAGGCAAAAAGTTAGACTTGTCATTCCTAAAAGGGTGACTGGTCGGCAGAAATCTACGATGACCCGTGTAACTCATCTTACCACTATGTTTAAACCAACAAGCTTCAAATTCCTCCCCACATATGGGACATCCATAATAACCATGAACATTATAATCGGACAAAGTCCCATAAGCAGGAAGATCGTGGATCACCCACATCACCATTGCTTTAAGTGTGAACTCTTCACCCTTATGAGAATCGAACGTCGTCACGCCTTTATCCCACAACTCTTTAAGTTCTTCGATTAATGTTGCTAAGAATATATCAATATCATCACTGGGAGCCTTCAGCCCGAGTATCAACAAAGATAACAATGTGAACTCCTTTCTCATGCATAAGGCCGGAGGAAGACTTAAAGGCGCCATGAGAACTGGCCAATAACTCTGACTAGTACTTAAATTATCGAAAGGGTTAAACCCATCGGTTGAGATTTCAAGACGAATGTTGCACGGTTCCTTTGCAAATTCATATTGTTGTGCATTTGAAATTTTCCAGATGAGTGAATCAACCGGATGACGCATCAAATTCCCACCCACATCGCATCGAGCATGCCATGTCATGGCCTCCGCTATCCACGGTACAGTAAAAAAACGTTTTAACCGTGGCCTAAGTGGAAAATACTTCAAAACCTTTTATGGGACTTGCGAGCACTTGCGATTTTTTGCATGTTTGTCATTTCCATTCTCAGAAACCATATATCTAGGCTCACTGCATACAGGACATTCATCCTTCTCTTCGTGCTCGTTTCGGTACAATATGAAATCATACTTTCAAGCATGAATAGATTTGTATTTCAAACCTAAACCCTTCAAACTCTTCTTCATGGTAGTATAATTGTTTGGTAACATGTTCTCTTTTGGGAGAATTTCTTTAACCCACTTAAGAATTCCGATTACGCTATTACCAGACAAACCAAATTGACTCTTCAAATTATGCAAACCAATCATTGCATATAATACCAAGTGATCTTCATCGTAATCTTTATACAACGGTCTAGCCGCACCGACTTTCAACCGTATGTAGTTTAGCATCAATTTGTTCATTTACTTGGTCATAATGCACATTATTTGTATCCATAGGTTGGTGGTTTTATTAGTTGTGGAGTCCGTAAGCATCATCAATTAAGTCGGTCAATGGACGATGTCTTGGTGAATCATGTACCACTTCTACTCCTTGGGATTCCGTTACACGGTCGGGTGCCGGTAATTCTTCTGGAAAATAAGGTACAACTTTTTCACCATGGTATGTCCATTTTATATAGTCTTGACAGATTCCCCACTTTAGTAAATTCAACTCAACAACTTCCAATGACTTATATTTTCCGTTAATACAATGAGTGAATGGACACGGAATCTTCTCACTTTTAAGATTTTTGGAAGCGTATTTAACAAATTCATAAACGCCCTTTACATAATTATTTGATATCCGATTAGTCTCTCCCATCCACTCTTTGTATTGTTGGAAATTCATGTAATAATCTTCAAATTTAAGTCCTGTGGTAATAGGTTAAAAATATTATTACAACTGAAACAAAAAGAATATTCTTACGACTTAAACAAAAAAAATATCATTACAAACGAAACAAAACCAATATTCTTACAACTGAAACAAAAAAAATATCATTCCAACTGAAGAAAAACCAATATTCTTTCAACTAAAACAAAAAAAATTATTACAACTGAAACGAAAGAAAATATTATTAAATCTTGGCCAACAGATAAACTGGACAAGTAGTAAAATATTTTGCATAATTCCCCAATTCAATCCCATCCCCGTTGTTAACGTACACAGGTACATCTCCGTAGCCATTGTATATTTCATCGACCATTATTTTAGCCTCACCCTTCTCCAAAGGTAGGTGATGTACTAGAGTTCCAGGAACCGTGGAGATGAGTATGCATACGCCAACAAACCTCGAATTGCTCATGTACTTGGTATAGTACTCTTCGCCATAGTCACTGTGAGTTGATGACGATGATCCGAGCCCCATGATTGGCGGAGGTGCAGGGGAGGGGAATATTGGAGGATGAGGCATTTGAGAGGGGAATGTTGGAGGGGAAGGATGTGTGAAACCTTGAGTAGGAAAGGGTAACCTTGAGGAGGCATTGGGGGCCTATAACTTTAAAAAAAAAATCACAAGTTTCCCAATTTGATTTGTCAATAATCCTAGGGAATTTTTAATCTCATGGACATCCCCATCGGTCTTCAATTGGTGCTCCTTTTGGGATGAGATACAATTCTTGACCGAAGAAAGCTCTTCCACAAGAGGTGCAATGTGTTGAAGTTTTGTTTTTGGCATATGTGAGCCAACACCTCTCGTCCTCCCCCTTTTGTCCTTTCCAAAGGTCTGTGTCAGGGCATCATTGTCAAGGTCAAAGTCATCAGTAGGGCTCGAATCGGATTGACTGCTAATGACCTCTATTGATTCCAGTGTCTTAGCCAAGTGCGGCAGGAATTTATTATCTTTGTCTCGTCAAGCATAAAGGAATAAGTTGGACCGATTTGGGTTTTTACCGGCATCTGGACCATCTTTTGTCCTACTCTCCCATTCATTCTTCAAATCCTCATATGATTTGGATCCCAACCTATGGATATCAGTTTTTTGTGCCCTATTTTTTTATTTTGATCCCTCTGGACCAACTTTTTTCCTTCGCCTCATTCTCCAAAAACTTATTCCACTGATCCAACGGCATTTCAACATTGGGAAGCACTCTCTCTCTCTCTCAAAGCCAATATATCTGAGCTCGCTGCCTCTTTCAGAAAATGTTTCTTCCGAAGGTTTCTCCTGTATGTCCTCAATCCTTCAGCAACCCAAGATAGAACCTTATTCTTGGAACGGTCAGGAAATGAGAAATGCTTGCAAAGTTGGTCATGTATGTCATCTTTGACAGCTTGATCAACAAGGTTCCAATTGTATGGTCCACAGACTCCCACGTTCATTTTTCCCAGCGACAAGAACTGGGCTTTAAAGTTCAGCACGTCATTCCTATCACCCGTCGGGTTATTCCTGAGAAGGGAGAAGCCAATAGGCTTCTTTTCATTTGAGCGGGAGGCATCAGGAGTGCTAGATGGGGGTGTTAAAGCAACAAGAGTGCTGGATTGGGGCGTAGGAGCACTTGGAGATGGACTTGGTGAGGAGTGAACCATTGGTGGAGTTGTGAATTGCTCAGCCATTGGCGTTGAGAATCCGAGTTCTGCACGAGATGGTGAACCTCATTGTGGTGTCACCTCGGCACTTGGTACCCTTGGGTTGTTTCCTCTCGACATTATCTACAAAAATTAAAAAATATACGTGACTAAATAATTATAGTAATATGAAATTATAACTAATTAATCAAGCTTAATTAGTTTTATATATATATATATATATAGATAGATAGATAGATAGATAGATAGATAGATAGATAGATAGATAGATAGATAGATAGATAGATAGATAGATAGATAGATAGATAGATAGATAGATAGATAGATAGATAGATAGATAGATAGATAGATAGATAGATAGATACCTTTTCAAAGTAAGACTGTAGAATAAGTTCAATGTGTCTAATCTCCATCCATTTGATATTAGTTTTTAAGAACCTATGAATTTTTGCACGTGGCCAACTAGGAGGAAGGGTATATATGATTGATGTGTAGTTGTCAGTGACATGAACTCGGAATCCCCTATTTCTCAATTTGTTGGCAAGATTCAATTTTACATGCATGTGGCGCGAGACATCACAGTCTATGTCAATGCTCTCTGCACGCAGTTGTATCCATAAAGGGTGGGGTTTTTTTTTCGCCTTCTCCAACAACGTAACCAAGGTTAGGGCTATGTCGGGATTATGTGTGTGAAATATATTTTGTATAACGTCATCCCAGTTTTATGGTAGAGAAAATAGAATATGATCGAACAAGTAATCTTGCAGGATATCAAATCCACGATTTACAAGGTAGTTAAATTGTTCGATCTTTTTATTTTCGTACCTATAAATAGGAGTACCCTCTATATGACGCACGCTAATAAAAGAGTTATGTGTGCGGTCTAATTGCAACCTCTCCCACTCTTGTTGACAGTAATTATCACCGTGCCTCATTTTTCCTTAGAAAAGTATATGAGGGCATGAATATGAGTCCTGCTATTAAGGTTTTGGTTTGAAAGTTATGAGAGTTTAAAAGTATATGTGAAATCCCAACAACAACCCGTCGTAATTGTTTATAACACATATTGTAGTACTTACACACATATTTTAGTACTTATACACATAATGTAGTGCAAAAAATCACGACATGCATATAACCCCTAATATAATATGATGGCACACATATAACCCCCAATAAAATCACGACAAGGTGGATGTAAATTTTTTTACTCATTAAAAATCCATTTAATTATATTTTATCAAAACAAATACACACACGTACAATCTAGGTTTATTGGCATAATCTATACAAACACACACATGCAATCTAGGGTTTATTGACATAATATATACATACACACACATACTATTTAGGGTTTACTAAACCCTAATATTATTTAGCGTTTACACACATACAATCTATACATACACACACATACAATATAGGGTTTATTGACATAAACATACATATACATATAAATCTATACACACACACATACATATAAACATAAATCTATACATACACACACAAACAAATGTAAATCTACACATACATACATTAGATAGAAATCACGAAATCCAAATGAAATCAATACATACCTCAACCTCCAAATGAAATCGCCAAAATCGTCAAAATCGCCAAATGAAAGCAGCGGCCAACTCAACCTCTAAACAAAATAAAAGAAAGCAATGGGGGACTTTTTTTTTAAGACCTGCCACTGGTCACGGCCAAGAGCCGTGACTCCATACGCGCGACCCTTAAAACTAATTGGGTTCTCCAGACCTACCCACTATGCGAGACTGTTTTCCATGCTTGATTGAGAAACGGTCACGGCCCATAGCCGTGACCGTCAATCTGTGATGCACGACCCTTCTCATCAACCCTATAGTGCTTGGATGAGGGATGGTCACGTCCCAAAGCTGTGACCCACACCCAGAAATGGTCACGGCCCTAAGCCGTGACCCTCAATGTGTGTACTCTCTTCTTCTTCATGCCATGGGTCACGGACTTGGACCGTGACCAATCCGCGACCAAGCTTGGAGGGAATTTTGGCGCGAGTTTGACGCTAAGATGGTCACGACCTGGTCACGGCCCAAGTTCGCGACCACCGTGGTCACGGACTTGGGGAGTGACCACTTATAGAGCGTCGATAATTTAGTGTGATAATAAATATGGTCACGCCAAATATTGAGTGGGTCACGGCCCAAGTTCGCGACCAGCTGGTCGCGGACTTGGGCCATGACCCATTGGGCGTGACCATTCGCAGGATTTGGTGTAGTGATGGTGTGATACTTTGTGTAAAAATTTAAAAAAAAAATAGATGATTCTTTGATTCTTTGTTGTCTATTTTGAGTAAAAATTAAAAAAAATCAAAAATATAACTATTTTTTTGTGACATTTTCCATTTTCATATTTGTCTATTTGGGGACATCATAAAAAGGGGGAGAATGATTTATAGGTGATAAAATCTTGTTGATTTATCTATGATTTGCTTAAAGCTTCATTGATCTTTGATTTTTGCATATCATTATATTTCAAACTGTTACGTGTCACGAGTATTTTCTTTTTTTCATGTGTGTAGGTACAAAGTGATATCTATTTAATTGCACACCCTGATGAGAAAAGCTTTGGGAGTTTCTGAAGAGTTGATGTTTTGAAGATGTTGGTGTTTGATTGAAGACATGTCATTTAGTATTCTCATTTGTTTTGGGGAAATTGCATAATTCGGATTTTTTATGTATGTACCGGCATAGACATGGGGATAGATTTGTAAGGACACATTTATCATGTCCGATATCTTACAGTTGTGTATGTCTTACGCCGCTACTTTTGGCACGTCTCTTCACGATCTCACTCGACGGCCTCAATCCGAATTTCAGGAATTAAGCATTCAACGTCTCCATCATGTGTCCCACTTCTGCCTCAATGACTTCACGTTCCACGATTTTAGGCACTTTATGCAAGTGGTATGCAAGAGAAGTCAAAATAGTGAAATAAGGCACAATATGAGAGTTCAAGGGCATTTTCATAATTTTATAGCCACCATCCGGAGGATTGGTCAACTGGAAATTGAAGAGCTCGAGGCCACGAAGATATTGGAAGAAACGGCACCTCAATCTGAGCTACGATGAATAAGTTATGGCCCTTTGAAAATGGAAAAATTTCTTAGAAAAAAGTGACGCAAATATTTATGTCACTTTCTTCACGACTTCCAAGTCCTCGCATTAATCTTTCGGTGTTACTTCTTTGCTTCATTATTTGCCTTACTTTTAAAATAGCCGAGGAGGCCAACTAATAATAATATCCTACTTTGAACACTAACATCCAATCATCATTAACCATATTTATTCATTAATGCATTAACACTTTTTAGTACCTTCAAAATGATTTTACTAGCATTTAAAGTGAAGAAACATTATCTTCCACTAGTTTTTCACATAATTACCAAAATTGCCATTATGCCATTTTTACACCAAAAATGCATCCTTTAAATGGGTTTTCAAAGAAAAAAGCATATCTTTATAAGACCTTACAGCTTTTCTATAATATTTTACTCATTTAATCATAAACTTAAATATTAAAATTTACCATTTTAATGTAGGGTTCAAATATAAGGTTTTAAATGAGTTTTCGACACCATTTTAAGTCATTATCATCACTTTTTAACATCATCAAAATAGGGGCTAAAATTTATCATTCTTTCAAAACATGATGAAATCTATCTATTTCATTTCAAAACATATCATTTATCATGGCTAAAAATTATTCAAGTATATTCACATGAAATGAGGATTTCTACCTAAGAAATCCATGCATATGCATCCTACACATTCATATTCAAGTAGTATACGATTATACCATTTTTTTAAACAATTCTCATGTTCTAATCATTCATTTATACAAGCATGATATTATGAAATTTAATCAATAAAGCTAGTTCATTTTAACACATGAAAAGTATGGGTTTGCATAATAGAAAATACAAGAATTCTCTCCCTCTCTCTCTCTCTCTCTCTCTCTCTCTCTCTCCCATAGGGTTTGCATGGTAACTACTGCTGCCTCCAATGTGGAGGCAACCATCCAACCCCCTCTTTCAATCTTAAAACCCCCAGAAAATCCAAAGAAACTGGTAGTACCCTCTAGATTATTTGGAGATGTAGTTGGCAATCAATCCTCTTCTTCGATTTCATTGAAAGAAGTAGGAAAATTTTGTGGAGAGTCGACAATTTATTTCACTGATGCAGACATCAACAAGCTAACAGCCTCTTTCAAATATTCATTAGTTGGTAAGTTCTCACATGGGAAACCCGTTCTTAATGATATACGTAAAGTTTTTCCTCCTTTGGACTCAAAGCGGCATATAATATTGGACTCATTGATCATAAACATGTGTTTATTCGCTTGTTTCACGAAGAAGATTTCCATAGGGTGTGGCTTAGAGAGACATGGTATATTGAAAAATACCATATGAGAGTTTTTAAGCGGACTCTTGAAATCCATCCTGATGTGGAATCCTTTATTGTTCTTGTTTGGATAAATATGCCTTTACTTCCCATCCATTTGTACAATAAATAAAGCATTTTATCCATTGAAAATGTTGTGGGAACACCTCTAAAGTTGGATAAAGATACATATTCTCTGTTCAAGCCAAGCCTTGCAAGAATATGCGTGGAAGTGGATTTGATTAAAGATCGTCTAAGAAGGGTATGGATTGGTAACAATGATAAGAATATAGGCTATTGGCAATATATAGTCTACAAAGAAATGCCTGAATACTGTCAATTTTGTGCTAAGAAAGGCCATAATTTAGGGAACTCTATCTTTAAGAAGATCGTAGATAATAATAAAGTGGTAGAAGGAGGTTGAAATAAGAATATTCAAAGGGAAGAAGTTACTAAAAAGAAAGAAGCTACAAAAGAATGGGTAGAAAGAAGGTTCAACAACAATGGGAAGGAAGAAGAATTAAGTAAGGTAGAGGAAAGAAGACCTTTTGACATGAAGGAATCACAAAAATTGGAGAAAAATAGTGTAGTAAATGGAGTAATGACTCAAGGACTGCAGAAAAATGAAGTTATCCAAGAAGGATTAAATGAAGCTCAACATGAGATCAAGAATATGGAAGAAATTCAAAATATTACAGTAGTAAGTCACTGTAAAAAAGATGCATTACTAGAAGAAGGTGAATTTGATCCTGCTAGTGACCACGGTGATGATGTAGTTGATACTGAAGATATTGAAGATGTCCTTAATCAGCAGGAGGATCAAGAGCAAGATGAGGAGACATTTGAGGAGGTTATTAGTAGGAAGAGAAGAAGCAAACACAAGAAGGCCATACATAATGCTTATGATCTGGTTTTGCAGTCAGTTAATGAAGAAAAGCATATATCATATTCATTGTCCCCTCATAGGAACTGTACTGGACAAAAAAGAATTTTAAGATCAAACACTAAAGCTTCTCTAGATGCCCAATCCTAATTATTTATTGCTTGATTTGGAATATAAGTGGAATTTCAAAAAAGGTGTTGTAAGGAGACTTAAGAGGTTAGTGAAAATTAACAAAGTGAGCATTCATGCTGTGGTAGAACCTAAGCAGAAAGTTGAAGAGTTGCACAAATTCAAGATCAAATTGGGTTTCAGTTGTGCTGTGGCTAACTGCAATAGAAAATTTTGGTTTTTTACAAAGGAGGACATATCTATTCAACCTTTGTCTTATATGGAGCAATGTCTGACAGTGTTAATTAAAATCCATCAGTTTGCTAAGAACATTACATGTAGCTTTGTCTATGCTAAATGTACAAAGGTTGAAAGAAGGGAGCTTTGGCAGTATTTGACAGATATGGGGTTTGTAGATCTATGGCAAGTTTGTGGGGATTTCAACACAGTGGCATACTCATGGGAGAAAGCAGGAGTTAATCCTATTGATTTGGGATCTTCTTTGGAATTTTTTGAATTTAGAGAAATTAATGGTCTAGAAGACCTAGGTTACATTGGTTCATCTTATACTTGGTTCAACAAGAGGGAAGGTAATGCAAGGATTTGGAGTAGGCTGGATAGATGTTTGTCCAACTAAGAATTTCACAGTTTATGTTCCTCTATCAAAGTAAACTACCTGAACAAGGCTAATTCTGATTATGCTCCTATGGTCCAAGAATTAAAGAGCAATACAGATTTATTAAATTTATTAGAGAGGCCTTTCAGATTTCTTAAATTCTGGACAAAGAAGTTGACATTTAAAGATGTTATAAGGGAGCATTGGGACTCTAATGTATAAAAAAATCCTATTTATGCAGTAGCCCTTAATCTTAAAAACTTAAAGAAATACTTGAGTTGTTGGAGCAGAGATACTTATGGTGATATCTATCAATCAGCTAGGGATGCTGAGGATAAGCTTTTAGCTTCTGAAATAGAGTATGAGCAGGATCATAATGAAGAGAATAGAGAGAATGGGCTAGAGATAATTCTTTTTATGTTCATAAAATAGCAATTGAAGAACAATTTTGTAGCCAAAAATTCAGGAAAAATGGATCGAGGAAGGGATAAAAACACAAGTTTCTTTCATAATTTAGTTAAGTCCAAAAGGAAAAAGATGGTAATCCATAAAATCAAGAATAAATGGGAGGGGGGGCATGGGTGTAAGGTGAAGAAGATATAGATAAAGAAGCCATTATGTATTTTAAGAGTGTTCTTGGAGCTGGAGACCTTTATAGAGAAGATGAAGAGATTTTACATGGCATTCCATCTCTTATTACAAAAGATCAAAACAACAGTCTTAAAGAATTTCCAGATGATGAAGAGTTCTTTGAAGTAGTAAAAGCTTTAAATGGTGATAGTTCCCCTGGCATGGATGGTTATACAGGAGCTTTTTTCACTCCATGTTGGGATATAATAGGGAATGACATTGTAAAGGCAGTAGCGTCTTTTTATGAAGGTATGCACCTTCCTAAGATAGTTACCTCCACTTTAATAGCTCTTGTGCCTAAAAAAGATAATCCCAATACCTTCAATGACATGAGACCTATTAGTTTATGTAACTTCGTCAATAAGACTTTTACTAAGATAATGGTCATAAGACTTAGTAAAGTTCTTCCATTAATAGTATCTCATAACCAGAGTGGATTCATTAACGGGAGAGACATTACTGCAAACATCCTTCTTGCTCAAGAAATGTTTCACATGATTAGTCAGAAAAACATTGGTGGAAATATGGTTTTGAATCTTGACATGGTCAAAGATTATGATAGAGTTTCCTGGACATTTCTTCTTCAAGTTATGAGGAGGTTTGGGTTCTCTGCGAGATGGATTGACATGGTATGGAGAGTTATTTCCAACAACTGGTTCTCAGTTCTTATTAATGGTACATTAAAAGGTTTTTTTAAGTCTGGGAGAGGATTAAAGTAAGGTGATCCATTATCTCCAGGGTGGTTTGTAATTATGACAGAGGCTCTATCTAGAAATCTCAACAGGTTACACTTAATAACTTCTTTTAAAATTTTCAAAACACCTATAGGATGTCCAGAGCTAAACAATTTATCTTTTGCTGATGATATTATCCTCTTTTCATCTGGTGATAAATGATCTTTAACACTTATGATGAAGGTGATAGAGAGATAGATAGATATGAGAAAGTGTCTGGCCAAGAAATCAACAAACAAAAAAGCTCTTTGATAGTATATAATAAGATTAAACCTCCACTTGCTAAAATAATTTCAGAAATGGTGGGAATGAATATAAAATATTCTCCCATTACATATTTAGGATCTCCAATTTACTAGGAAGGAAGAAAGGTGTAATTTTTGAACCTCTGGTAGCCAAAATAAGAGGTAGAATTGGGAGTTGGAAATCAAAGTTGTTGTCTTCAGGTGCTAAAGTCACTCTCATAAAATCTGTTTTATTCACCATGCCTTTATATCTATTGTCTACAGTTCAACCAACTAAATATGTTATTCAAGCTATTGAGAAGATGTTTGCTAATTTCTTTTGGAGTTCTAGTATGGGAGACAATAAACATCATTGGTTCATTTGGGATCGAATATGAGGGCCTATCAAAGAAGGAGGAATTAGTATTAGAAGATTGTATGATATTTGCAAAGCTTTTTCAATGAAGTTGTGGTAGGAGTTCAGAAGCAGAGATTCTTTGTGAGCTAGATTTATGGAAGCCAAATACTATAGTAACTCCCATCCTTGTAAAGTGTCTCAAAGAGGGGTATCCCACACTTGGAAGAGAATGGTTGATATTCGAGGTGAAGTAAAGAAGAATATTAAATGGAGAATATCAGAGGGTAAAGTCAGTGATTTGTGGGATAATTGGGCCAGCATAGGCCCTCTTCATCAATTCACAGATAAAGATGGCTTAATTGAGGTGAAAGAGCTTTAGGATGAAAATAGACAGTGGGACAAAGGGAAGCTATTGCACTATTTCTCTCCAGAGGTATGTCATAAACTAATGGCTGAAAAAAATTAGAAGTGTTAGTTATTTGGATGAGATAGTTTGGACATCTACTTCTCAAGGGAAATTCAAAGTATCTTCTCGATGGAATTCTATAAGGAACCATTACATTTCCTCTTGGGCATTATCTTTTGTTTGGCATAAGGATTTGACTCCTAAACTTTCAGTGCTTATGTGGAAGCTTTTAGGTGGTTTTATGCCTTTAGAGGACAAGTTATATAGTATTGGTTGGAAGGGGCCTTCGAGATGTGTTTGTTGTAGTAATGCCCAAGTGGAAACTTATGATCATTTGTTTGTGGAAGGTGATTTGGCTAAAAGAATTTGGGATCACTACAGTAGCGTTTTGGGAATGGTATTAAACAGGTCTATAGTGAGAGATAGGATTGTTCATTGGTGGATTAATGATCCCAAATCTACCGACGGTAACTTTCACATAATAATTCCCACTCTTATTTGTTGGTTCTTATGGGTTCAAAGAAATGACAGTAGGTTTAATGATGCATTGCCAAATAACCTTTTGTCGATTAATAGAATTAACAAAATAAGCAAATCTATTGTTAAAAGCCTCCCAAATGTTCCTAAAGTTTGTTCCATATATAATGTTCATGATTTCCTCATCCTTCCTCTAAATTTATTCTAGTGCATTGGGTTCATCCCCCAAAAGAGGTGTTCAAGTTAAATACATATGGCTGCTCTAAAGGTAACCCGGGTCCAAGTGAAGGAGGGGGGATATTAAGAAACTATAGAGGAGAAGTTGTTTGGGATTATAGCTCTTTTTTTGGGGTTAAATCAAATATGGAAGAAGAAGCTCAAGCTATTTTGGAAGGCATGTCTCATTATACCGATTTGAAAGATTACCCAATAATTGTTGAATCCGATTCTAAAGTCCTTGTAGATATTCTGAACAGACTAACTACATGCCCCTGGAGAATTAGAGATTTGGTTGAGGATATTTGGAGTATAAGTTAAGGTCTATTTATATCTTTTACTCATGTATATAGAGAGGGTAATACACCAGTTGATCTATTAGCAAACTATGGTGCAGAGATGCAGTCTTCAATCTTTTCCCTTGATATTGATGTGTTCCCTAAAAGGTAGATAAGTGGTAAAGGTAGATAAGTGGAGGCTCCCATCAGTTAGAGCTATTAGATAATTTAGAGGAGTATTCTTATTTTTTGGTTCCAAGTTTTTCTATTTCAATTCTTTGTAAGGGATTTATTATAAAGAAAACCTTTTTTTTATTTTCCTGTAAGTTTTCCTCTTGATCTTGTAAGCCACTTGATGGGGCTATTCCATCTATAGTGATTAATAAAATGTGTGGGGGTCCTGCCCCTATTTGAAAAAAAAAATACAAGAACTAGCAATTTTTTTAATAAGAAATCATCTTTCATCAACATGGGTGTTTTAAGCTTTTGAAAATATAATTTAGGAAGAGGAACACCCTACTTGATTTATGAAGAGGAGATAACTTTGGAGAAGAAAACTTCAAGTCCTCCTAGAATGCTCTTAAACTCTACTCCTATGCTACCATAATCAAGATTTCAAGACACACCAAGTTGCCCCACACCTTGTGTGATGTTTTAATGGAGTTTTGAGCTTCTTTAATGGAGTTTTGAGGAGAGAAAATATGGGCATATGGGTGAGCTACGAAATTTAGAAGTATTTTTGCCCTTAAGGATATAAGAAAAAGGAAGAAGATGGAGGAGTTTATATTTTAACTAGGTTCATGAATCCCTTCACCCTTGTTTATATTAATTTTAATCTTCCCTTTTCAATATTTTGACTCATTTAAGTCTCCTAGGCTTAAAAATATAAGTGAAACACATTTTTCCCAAGTTGGAAAATATAAAAGTCAACTACCCAATAAATGAGCCAACCATACCACCTAAAATAATTTTTTTACTCTAATTTCGACATAAATCTGTCTAAAACGGGGTCTAAACCATTTTTTTAGGATGACGAAGAAGGGAAAGTTTTTCCAAATTAAATTTTACATTTGTTTGCAAAGTTTCAGATTTTTCTGAGCTCTTTCATTTTTTGACAAAAAAAAAGATATATATATATATATATATATATATATATATATTTTGACCCCATTGAAATTTATATGTATTTTATGAGTTTGAATATATGGTCAAATTATGTTTTTACTTACCAAATGTCTTAAATAATTCGTACATAGTTATGTTTTCGCAGTTTCGCATACCGTCGAAAAGTGTTGCATTCTAGTACGCGTGTCCGTGCATCATTTTTTTTTGTCCAAATTGCATAAAACTTTACCAAGGTGCTTAAATAAACCATATAAACACAAATAAATTCTCATGTGAGACATGCAAATGTAGATTTTTTGTTAATGGCACGTTGACATATAAATACGTCGAAATACAAGTACGTAATAAAAAGTGCGGGTATTACATGGCACAATAAGTAATATAGAAAATCAGTCCAGTTGGAGTTAATAGTGGACAAAACATCTTTAACAAAAATTACCAACGTACCCCAAACAACAAAATGACATACCCTTCACGAGTTAAACCCTCATTTCCTTAAGTAACAAGAATTGGTAAGTGGTATGTATACCCTCATTTCTAGCAGCAAAAAAAAATTGGTAACTGGTATGTATTCCTCATTTTCATTAATTTGTCCTCTTTAATTTCTTCATTATAGATAATCTATCCCTAGACTATTGTATGCTTTTTTTAATTTTAGTATTTTTTTATTAAATGTTGTTTCAAATCTCTATTTCATTCAATGTTATTAAATGTCGTTTCAGAGGACATGGTTGGGGGGCGGGCCGACTGACCACTTTTACTATTTTTTTCAATGAGTTTGATCGTGATATTCAGTGTACTTGTCAGTTGTTTGAATTTAGAGGAATAATATGCAGGCATGCTATTGTTGTTTTCATTAACAATAACATTCACATTATCCTCGAAAAATATATCCTTCGGCGTTGGAGGAAAGATGCGAAGAGATATCACACTAAGGTAAAAATTTTGTACTCGGATTGGACTTTGAATCCCGAGAATGAGCGTTTCAATAAAATGTGCAATGAATTTTATAAAGCCGCAGACTTAGCGATGGACAACGAAGACAAAACAAAAATTGTTATGAAATGGACGAAGCAACTTATTAATGATTTGAAGAAAACTGAAGTAGCTTGGAAGAGAAAGAGGACCAATAGTCGTCCATTCCCTTAGAGTTGTCCAATAGTCATCCATTCCAAGGGTCGTGCATTGGCATTAAGGCTTAATGCCAAAACTAAAGCCTTAATGCCAATGCACGACTGGCAATATGACTTGATTTTGGGGTTTCAAAATGAGTTTTATCTATTTTACTAGTATCCTTAGATTGAGTTTTGACTTGTAAAATAGTTTTTTGTTTATACCCTTAGAGTTGTTTCTTTATCATAGCATTTGTGGAGATTAAGAGGTTCCACTCAAAACATCGCCTAATAAATCAAAGATGTATATATGTGTTTCCCAAAATATGACATTATATCGTGTCACTATAATTTAAATACGGGTGAGAACATCCAAAGACATGACACAAAATTGATCCAAAATTGACACAATATGTTGAGTATGTCGGTCCTTTTTTATACAAAATTAGGTCATGGTTGTGTCAAACTTATAAGTCGTGAAGTCATGTCAATTTTGTCTTGTTGTGATAATCGTGTTTTTACTCGTGTTATCATTCCTATATATGCATTTATTTATGTTCAACTAAGTGTAAAATTTAAGAATCGTGTTAGTCGTGTCATTTCATGTTTTCAACGGGTTGTGTTCATGCCATTTACTATAACATGAATTCATATTGTGTCGTGTTTCAAAAACCTTTGTCGTGTTGCATTTTCCAAAACAGGCCTAAAAAATATGAATTTTCACGTTAAGTATATCGATTAACATGACACTAATATGCGTGTGATTGAATTTCTAAAACACCCGTATTTGGTGAAAGGAGGATAAAAGATAAAAAATTATAATTGAAAGTGGAAAGATTACTTTTCCTTTCTAGCGCACTAAATTGTGTATCGCTCAGTAGACAGAAAATATAAGAAAATATGAGCATTAAATAGTCATCTGACCTTGTAGTAATATATTAATACATCCAAATATTGAATTTAAGAATATATATATCCAAAAAAATGTATATTTTAGTTTTTCTTGATTCCTACGAAACACAAAAGACGACTTTAAAAAACAATCACCTTTCCTCCTTCCAACCAAATCAAAATAAGATGAAGATGGTTTGGTTCCTTTTTTGTATAGAAAGTTAATTCAATTTTCCTTGCTTCCCATTAAAGGGATCATGTAAAGAAAGTTATCAACTTTCAATTTTCCTTTCTTCCAAATAAATGGATCATAAGTAGTCATTATTATCGATTTGGTTACCAAATGCTCCAACTAATTGAGAGAGTTACATTTTTAAAGTGAATCAACTTAGGGCACTTGCTTTGCCTACTTTCGATTCATCAAGAAAAGGTGAACTAAGAAATCACATACACTTTTTCTATACAATAAGATTTGATTTGTTAATTATGTTTAAAAAAATGTACTAGTCATAATTCGGGACAAATTGAGTATTACGGGTGTCAATTCTAGACAAGATACGAAATAACACAAAATTAATTTGAAATTAACACGATAAGTCTTATTTACATAAAACATGTCATCATCGGTCATTTCAAAATATTTTTTTCTCAAAAAGTCTTATTACACATGTATTAAATATCGAGGCATGTATCAACTACGTCATATATATATATATATATATATATATATATATATATATATATATATATATATATATATATATATAGAGAGAGAGAGAGAGAGAGAGAGAATCTATTAAAGTAAAAATATTTTTTTATTGAAGTTGTGAAAGGAAACAAAAACCAATATGACATAGTTGAGTGCATGATAAAAATCGCATGCACTTTTTATTTCTTTGATAATCTCAGACCTTCGCATAAGTTCCCCATAAAAGTTAAACAAGAGTCCTAAAAAGTTTAATTACCAAAAGGCCAGAGCCAACTCCAATAAGAAGATTCCTCCTCCTCCTCCTCCTTATGTTCGTTCTCATCAGCGTTATAAGATTGAAAAATTTTCTCCAGCAGCTTAAGCCCATACTCTAAAACTCCAAATCCTAGCATTTGCCCGATGGCTATAACCACCACCAGCAAACATGTGATTGTCATGCAAGTTCTTCCCCCACAACCCATCTTTTCTCTATATATATAGATCTGAAATAAAGTTCAATATATGGGTGTATCAAGAATTTTAATCTACGTGTATATATAAGAATGAAATTTGGTTTGTGGGTTGGGACTTTACCTTGTAAGTATGTGAATAGCATTTGGATATGAAATATAGATGGGGTGAAATATAAGAGTCCTATTATATATAGGGCAGGTTTAGAGACGGGATTGGATTGAGACAAGGAGTTGAGTGTGGTAGATGGAGAGATTTTTAGAACTTAAAACTCTTTGAATCCCTTACTCTAACAAATAAAACGTAACAAACAAACTCTTTGAATCCCTTACTCCATTAAGGCTTCAGTCCAATAGTCGTCCATGCCAGTCGTGCATTGGCACTAATTCGATTAATTCTATTTCATATTTGGTGACTTTTAATTCTGTTTCGTATTTGGTGGATTTTGCTGAATAACTTAATTATATTTCTAAACTTTCATAAGTTTGGTACTCACTCTCTCTTAATAATTCCCACCCAACTCATGGGCCAATCCGAGACTTTTATTTTAATAGTATATAACATATTTTTTAAGTGGTTGTGGTTTGTATGAGGAATAACTATTAACTTCCTTATTAGTCAATAAATAGTACATATACTGTACTACGTGGAGGTAGATCCTTCAAAAATACGTTATCAAAAGATGGTTGATTTGTTTAAGTCGAGATAATCTTCTAAAGTTCAAAGTAACAGTGGTTGGTAAGGAAGTAAATGACAACTTTATAATTTTTCACAATACTCTTCTTTTAATAAATCAAAGACTGTTTTGATAGCTGAGAACAACCATTGTCTAATTACTTTATTAAATTCAGTTATCCTTCATTGTTTTTTGTAAGTCAATGTCTTCCAAGACCATTTTTATTTATAAAAAGTAGGGGTGACATATCTTATTTTGAACTATGTTGTCATTTGATACGACATGAGCGGGCTTAATTTTTTAACACAACTTGATTTATACACAAAAAAATACAAAACATCAACCCTTATTAACTTTTAATTCCTGAGGGCGATCTTGAAAGTCAAGTTCATCCTACAACAATTCTAAAATTTGTAGTATTCAAAACTTAAATTGGTTATATATGCCAAGACATCATTAGTCGTTAACGCAATTACAAAAATTGGCTAACAAAAGCCAACTATTTATAGGTTATAGGTCGGATCACATCTTCACTCACAAACCCATGTGGGACAACCTAAACTAATTGAAGTTTTCCAAGCATCACATAGATTTTATAGCTCGTCTAGACAACTTTTTTTAGTTCTCAATCGATGTAGGATTTGTCCTCCCTGGCAGCATGTTGAGTCGTTGTTGAGTCGATGAATATATATATATATAAATTAGGTTTTAGTCTTACGCTATGCGCGAGGTTTTTGCAGATCTATGATATTCTTTATATATGAAAAGGAACACATATATTTCATTACGTGAGAATAATAGCAAAACAAACTTCGAAATGTAAATACATTCGAATATTTCAACTTCAGGTTGAATTGAAATGTAGTAGCAATGAGATAGGCTCGATAAATTGACTTTGACTTATAAATAGTGGATCATCCAACCAAAAACCAATTGCGAATGGGTGGAGGGGTGAATGTGTCTAATTTTTCCATGTGAGACTTTATGCCTCAACATGCCCCATCACGTGTGGAGTTACTTCAGCCTAACACGTGGACATATTTTTATGAATAATGTTGCTCTACCCGACCCCACGTACATACTTAGTACAGGGTGCCTAGGTGGACAACACTAACAAAGCAAAAAAATACATCTTTTGCTTTAAAAAAAATGCTAAGATGATGTGAAATGAGATAAAAAAAAATTATTACAATAATAATTTTGTTTTTTTAATTATTATTTTTGTTTTAAAAACAAATAGTTTTAACTCATTTAGTCCCTTAAACACCCATTTAACGAATATTCTCTTATTTTACAGGCCGCACGAGTGGCACCGATTATTTTTAAACTTATTTTTTTAATTAGCCTGACACTATCTCTCGGGTTGTCTAGTATTATTCTTTTGCTTTTTAAAAAAATATATTTTTAACTCATTTTGTTCCTTAAACACACATTTACTCATTATTCTCTTGTTTTAAAGGTCTGCGTCAACAGCACCTCTTATTTTTAAACTTAATTTTTTAAAATTATATTTAACTCGTGTAGTCCGTCAAACATCCATTTATCCAATGTTCTCTTATTTCTAAAGGTCTGCGCCAGCGACACACTTTATTTTTAAACTTAATTTTTTAAAATTATTTTTAACTCATTTAGTCTTTCAAATAACCATTTACCCAACATTGTACTATTTTTAAAGGTTCGTGCCAGCGGCACCCCTTATTTTTAAACTTGTTTTTTTATTTATTTTTAAATCATTTAATCCCTCAAACGTCCATTAACCAATATTCCATTATTTTTAAAGGCCGCGCCAGCGACACCCTTTATTTTTAAACTTAATTTTTATTTGAATTTTACAATATTTAAAACAATTTTATTATTTCTTAAAACTGTTTAAAAATGTAAAAAAAAGTTTTTTTTTATTTATACTAAACTAACTTTTATTGTTTATAACAGTTTTTCTAAAAAAAAAATATTTGTTATATTAAAATAGTGTTTTTTAACAATATATTTTTTCTAATTTGTGAAAAATATTTTTTTCGAAAATAAAAAACAAAAACAAAAACCTTATTAAAACTATACGATATTTTCTCAGAAAGAAAAACAAGCATCCAATAAAATAGTGCCACCTATCAATGTGTACTAAGTGTGTGCTAAAGGCCGGTAAATCTAGCAGCACTCTATTTTTATTGGGTGACGTGTAATAATTGGATCATTGTGTCATGAATAATTTGCTCTCATATTATGTTATATCAAATTATCTAACCAAAAATCAATTGACAACGAGTGAAGAGGCTCTATAATCTTATATACTATTGTGCAAATCTCTAATTTTCCCTGTTTTAAAGCAAATAAAACATGGCAAAAACAAATAAAATTGAAACCCCACCGGTATGGTAAAAACGCATATTTTATACTTAGAAACCCCAACCCTGTTTTAAAGCAACAACTAATTAAAATTGAAAACCCAAATTACCGAACGGCATTAATGAAGATGGTGCTCTCTAAGAGATGGGTTTGCTTATGGTTTTGGGTGGTTTTACAAAGAACTTATCTAACAAAGAACTTGTTCAGCACAATGATTAAAGAGAGGTACAGGTAACAAAAAGAAAACATAAACAATAGAGAAGAAAGGTAAGGGTTACCTCGGATGACACAACCTTCTCCAACAAAGAGATGAAATGGACAATGCATATATCTCTCTAATGAGTTTCGCTTCTATAAAAGAGAGAGAAGGCAAAAGGTTAGAAGAGGATCGGTTTATATAAAAGAGAGAGAAGGCAAAAGGTTAGAAGAGGAATGGGTTGGGAAGAAGAATGGATAGTTGACAAAAAATGGAAGAAATGGAATTAAAAGAAAAATGCTTTTTGAAAAGGAACGGACGGTTTTGTGGTATAATGAGAGGAGAGAGAATGATAATATTAATTGGAATGGGTAAGTATTAACACCTCTATTCTATTGTTTTAGGTATATAATAGATATTAGTATTGAAGATATTGCACTTTAACTATAAATACATGGATACATGTGACAAACAATCTCTAAGATGCGCCAAATTTATATATATATATATATATATAGATAGATAGATAGATAGATAGATAGATAGATAGATAGATTTTAACCTCAAAATATAAAATTTAATGGTGCTACCCCTTTTTTTAAGAGTAATTTACCCTTCAACTCAAAGTATAATTGTGGTACCCCTTCATTTTATACTTCTACAAAAAGTTGAATTTATTATTTATATATGAAAAATATACCCAAGTTCATTAATACACATTGACTTTACATATTATTATAAACCCATCAACGTCAAACTATATATTTGACATTGTTTACTAAAAATATAATAAAAAATCATAGTTATATATTAAAAATATATTTTTATATTATTAATATTATTTATTAGTATATATTATGTTGATATACATTATCATAGTCGTGTCTAATCGTGTCCTAAATCGTGTTAATTTAGGTTAATTTAGTATCTAATTTTAAACACGAACACGACTTGACTTTGTGCGAAAAAACACAAACACGACAAGTTGTGTAAATTTCGTATCGTGTCGTCTCGTTTCCAATATGTTTACCCCTAATAAAAAATTGTTATCTACAAATTAATGTGATTTTGTGTATTGTTAAATTAAAACGTGAAACAATGTTATTGTTGTAATGGAAAATTAGATTAATAGAAAACTTACAAACGAAGAAGACACTCTCTGCATAAGACAAAATTCGCCCCCGCTAATGGTGCTTACGGCTGAAATCAATGGGCGTTTGCCTTTCAGAATAAAATGATATTCGACACGTGTAAGAAGCACTTGAATGTGCGTGTTCCATTAACCAATTATATTTAGTACTTACTCCGACCCGATCAGGATAAAATATTTCTCTCTTAAATAAAATGAAGACAAGTCTTGTATAAATAGACAATAATGGGTTCTTTCATGAAAATATGTGTTTTTTATTAATAGTCATTTTAAAGGATTTTTCAAGAACATTCATAACTAATATTGAACAGTTGCGACCTTTAGTGATGATTTCAAAAAATGATCTCTAAATTTAGCGAACATGAACAACCTTTAGTGACAGTTAAAAAACGTCTCGTGAGGATAGCAAATAAATTGCTAGTTAGTTTTATTTTAGTCCTATTTTCTTAGTCAAATATTATTTAAGTCATATTGACTTTTATTTAACTATATTGGTCGTATTTTTAAACTAAATTGTATATTGTACCCATTAAACCCAAGCTTACACATCTAACCCACTTGAACAATACATCACCGCTTTCTAATTTTCCACCTCCAGCTCACTCTTTCTCTCTTCTCTTTCTCTCGGATCACAATAGATCTTCGATTTGTTATAAATATGTGTGTGTGAGTGTGTATATATGTGTGCAGTTGTGTGTGTGTGTGTGTATATATATGTGTGTGTGTGTGTGTGTGTGTGTGTGTGTGTGTGTGTGTGTGTGTGTGTGTTTGAGTCCATCTATAGTTGTGTGTGTGTGTATGTGTATATCTGTATGCATGTGTGTATATCTATATATTTGTGTGAGTGTGTGTATATGTCAATATATTTGTACGAGTGAGTGTATATATCTCTATGCGTGTGTGTGTGTGTGTATATATATGTGTGTGTGTGTATGTATTTTAATAAAAGAGAGAGAAACAAGCACAGAGTGTTACGGATGTTTTTTTTTGCTACTGAGTATTTTTGTGTGTTCTGTAATTTATATGTATTCTAAGTAAATATTTACTTAGAGTGAAAATATTTACTTTTGAACTTAAAAATTGAATATTTACTACTCCAACCATATCTACTTATGATGTACCTGGGTTTGTTTGGCCTATTCTGTAATCCTTGTCGCTGATGGTTATGGCCACCGTAAAGTAGAAAGGAAAGCCTTAGTGTGCTAGTAGCAAACAAAGGAGAAAACAGAGTCTTGAGTGACTACCTTTTCTTGCTAACTTGATGGCGAACTCCACTATAAAGGAGTCGGCTTCAAAGTTAGACATATTTACAAATAAGGGGAGAAGATTAAGAACAAAGTGGAGAATAAGAATATTTTCAATAATATAATTAGTATTAGTTTGTTGTGATAGAACATATCCACAATAACTTGATTTTCTTATTTTAGTAAATATGTACACTTACACTAAATATTTATTATGTATGTTCGGTGTGTATATATTTGTTTGGTGTATATATATGTGTGTGTGTTCTGATAAGAGAGAGACATACTGAAGAATGTATGTTTTATGTTGGGTTTGGTATTGTATTGTGCATATGGAAGCATTATGAGTAAATATTTACTTTAGATTCATATATTTACATCACTCTAAGAGAGTAAGTATATACACTCTAAAGTAGATATTTACTAAGAATGAGAAGAACGTGGAGAAAAGAAGAACAATAAGGAGAAAAATGTCCAGATTTTACACTCAGAGTCAATATTTTGACTAAGTCTTCTTCATTTCTTCTTCTTCTTCTTCTTCTTCTTCTTCTTCTTCTTCTTCTTCTTCTTCTTCTTCTTCTTCTTCTTCTATTCAATATAACGGCGGTGGAGATAGTGGGAGCGTCGGTGGGTAGGTTGTAAGAACTATGATGGTTGTTGTACTACGGAGGTGGATATAATTGTGGTTGTGGTGGCGGATCTGGTGGTGATGGCAGCGGAAGGTGGTGAGGGTGGTAACGGGGACAACATGCGGTGATGGCGGCAGTAAGTGGTGGTGGTAGCAAGGGCAGGTGGTGGCGATGGCGATGGCGGTTGCATTAGGTGGTGGTGGTGGTGGCGGTGGTGACCTTCTTAGATTGATCGTAGTTGATAAATGGGAGAATTAATTTAGGGGGAGTATTTACTTCATATTGCAATTCATATTTTTATATTCCCTATGTGTTTGATAGTTTGCTTAAGTGTGCAAGAATTCTTTTAAGTGGTAACCTTCATCGGAAAAACTATTGATCCTTGGGTCTTGAGTCAAGTATTCAGTGGGATGTTTCATGTCAGCTTGACGGCCCTTTAGGATTTTTATGTTGGTTTTTGTCCTGGAATAGCCAAAGGAGGAGATTTGTAAGGACATAATTCTCCGATTGAGTCTTAATATAGTTTTGGCTCAATTCCGAACAAAAACGTTTAAGTCATAGGATAGTTTTAAATTGTATTCATTTAAGTCTGTGACGAGATAGTTGAAGACGTAAGTGGTCAAGATATTAAAGCTTCATCAAATGTCATGTGTATTGTGCCTCGTTTCTACGTCATCAACTTGGTTCCATTGCTCCTAAGGTATGAATGCATGTTAAATATATATAGGAGCTTGGAACAATATTTATATGGGTGTACTTTGTTTTTAAACTGCTGCTTATTTTTAGAAAGTTTCTTTAAAACTTTAAAATAAAGTTTATGGGCTAAAACTAAATTTTTATACTTTCTGGAAGTTCGTTTGATATTTTCGTTCGAACGAGTTTTTCGTTCGAATGAGGTTTGCCAATGAGTTCCCTAATTGGCCACTGGAATATCATTTAAATTGTCATTCGAACGAGAATGTTGTTTCGAACGAGAAGTCCAATGAGTTTACTGATGACTTCATATTATATACACTGGAAAATCATTATAAGGGTCGTTCGAAGAATTCGTTCGAATGAAAACCTCGTTCGAACGAGATTTGGCGGGAACAATTTATTTGACAGTTTTTCCATGTTTTCCACTTCTTTAACCACTAATTTTTTGACAGAATAATTAAGTGCGGGAACCAAAATTTTAGAAGTAACTTTTTCATATCCTTACATCTCCTAGAGAGAGTTTTAGAGAGTTTCAATTCCAAAAAGAAAAAGTTCAAGTTTGAGTGTTTGTTTTTTAAGAAAAAATCTTTAAACACTTTTGGTTCACCCATTTGTTTGGTTTATCCAAGTTCCTTTATATATATACATTGCTCGGAGTTTTGGCACCGATTTATATCTACCATTGGAAGAGTTTGGGTTTACTTCTGAATCCCTCAAAGAAGAAGAAGTTTGTTTTGGTTGAGGCATTCTCACACGGTGAAAGGCACTATGTGTGGTTGACGGTTATTCCTAGAGCCTCATTGGTGGATTCCAAGGTTCTGGTGGAGTCCGGGATTGTCAACTAAGCGAAGGCAGGTACAAGAAGGAGCATCGGGCTTGAAAGGAGTCGATTCGAGTGTTGTAAGTCTTTTTTCTTGTACTTGTAAAATACCATACTTAGTGGACTTAAGGCTAGGACCATCCGAGATTTTTTTCCGTTGTGGGTTTTTCCTCATACATCGCAGCGTAGTGATTTATTGTTTATTTTATCTTTCGCAGAATTCACCTTAGATGCATGCTTAGGTAAAAAGATAAAATATGGTTTAAATCACTACTTGTTTAATTTGGCGCAAATTAACTTTGGGTAATGTTTAATTAATTTAGTTCAAGTCATTTAATTTAATTTGATAAAATTTGGTTTGGCCTAAGATTGCAAAAATGATTCATTAATATTGTTAGGAAAATTTCTTGGACTTGGATTGAGTTAATTATGTTTAAGTGAAAATGTATTTCTTGTTTAATTAAATTTCACTTTGTGTTTTGTTTAATTTTAATTTGACAGAAATTAAAATTTGTTTAAGTTGAATCATCTCGCTTCCACAACTATTTGATAAGACTTTAAAAATTGGGGGTACTCACGTTCTCAAATAACTAATTTAAACATGATAATGCATAAGGTGTTAAGAACATTTAAAGCATATGGACAACAAAAGCATAACTAATCCATACAAAGAGTACAAAATACCAACTAAGACGCAAGAAAATGATACCAATATGATACATAAGGTATTAAGCATGTGATATCAACAAGAATGCACGAAGATAGATACCAATAATGAAGTAGAAGTATAGATGGACTAGAAAGAAAGGCAAATACAAAAGAAAATATCATATACACACACACACACACACACACACACACACACACACACACACACACACACACACATATATATATATATATATATATATATATAAACACCACACATGACACAAAATAAAAATAAGCTTTTCACATTTGTATGGCAAAAATGTGTCATATGGAAACGGAAGTGTAGGGGTGTGAACTAGTAATAATTAAATTTAGACCCAAACATTTAAAACATGTTCATGGAGTTCTCATTTGATTGCAAACTTTATCACATTTGAATATAACCTCATGTGACAATATAAATTGAACTCAATGAACAAACATACACAACGCATAAAAGCCTAGAATTTTGAGGATTCTACAAACCAATAGAGTCATGACATTGAAAGTACAACTAGGATAAACGAACATTGTGCAAACCGTTGATATACCGTCCATTCTTCCTCAATAAACATATATAGTTTTTGGATGAATATATCAAATAAAATTAGGCCTAGGCAATTATTTTTCTTTCGAATGCCATTATTCTATTTTTAGGCCTTTGGACCACGTATTTCTTTTAGGTCCATTTCAAACGGTGGCTTACTATTCGCAAAGAATAATAAATCCTTTCTGAGCCCTTCCACGTGAACATTTATGTATAACATTTTTATATCTCACAAATATCACGTGCAACGGATTTTGACATGCACTAGTCCTCCTAGGTCACAAATATGTAGATGACAAGATTGGAAGGAGAACGCCTCACAAGGCTCAAATATAACATGTGACGATTAAATTTCAAACGAGCTCGTGGATGTGTGAATAGAGGCATATAAAAATAGAATCCATTTAAGCAATACAAAATCCAACTACTCCATGTAAGCATGGTAAAGAACATTTTAAGGATTGACAATCTTAACCAAAAGTTCTAGCCACATGAGAGCGAAAAAAATAGGGATTCTAACACAAATATATGTCGCATAAAATGTGTCAAACTAAAATACACACAAAATAAAAAAAATCTTTTTGAGTTTTTGAAATTTTTAACTAAAAATAAAAATATATACTCAAAAGATAAAACAAAGTCATTTGTATTTTTCATTAAGCTTAGATAACTCATAATATAAAACACAAATGATAAACAAAAATCTTTTTGTATTTTCATTTAATGCAAAATAAAATGAAAGAATTATAATACGAAAGATAAACAAAATTCATAATTCTAGCAGGTGATTAAGCATGGAGCGTAGACTAGAAAATGATTAAACAAGCATACATTTAGCATGATAATATAGCATGAAGTACAAAAGCTAAAGTATGCAAACAACTAACACATTCAACCTTTAGATTTAGCGAGGGAGGAAGCATGCGAAAGTAAATGAGAATCAAAAATCCTATTTTGTAAAGCTATCAAGTCGGATATCCTAACCCAAACTAATGATGAGTGACTATCTCGGGGTGTAGGAATCTTGGATACCTCGGTTGCCTTATGTAGGGATTTTCTAGGACCTCGTTTAAAATCAAAACAAAATTTCCTAAAATGACCTTTTCGACCACAATGTGCACAAGTAAAAACACGTCGAAGGTTGGTCCCTAAGGATTGATCATTAAAGGCTTTCCTAGATGATTCTCCTAAAAATGGGTTTTGTCTTTATGAGTTAATTCATTACAAGTATAGAAGCCTAAACCACAAGTGTCATTTTTTATTTGGACCGTGCCTTAGATTTTATCTAGTTTTTCGGACCTACACTCCAAATTAAACTTGACTTTGCTGGAGTCTTTTAGTTCATTTTCTAATTCTAAAATTTTAGAATCTAATAAAACATTTTTCTCTTCAAACTCGAGAAGTTCCTTTTTCAAGGATTCCATTAAACCCCTAGGGCTATCTCTCTTTCCTTCTATATATTCTAGCTTCTCTCGAAGAGATATCTCTCGTGACCTAAGGTCTTCAACCAACTCCCTATCAACAACCTTGGCACGCTCTCTTAAACACGCTTCTAACTTCAAATTATCTCTTTTCAATTTAATAGATTCTTCATATAATTCTTGAAAATAATTTTGAAGTTCACTCACATCAACCTCTTCATTTTCACTCTCTCTCTCTTTCACTCTCACAACCATAAAAAATAAGGGACACATAAACTTTGACCTCAGAAGTGTCATGTGTTTGTATATCTTCATGAGAAGATTCATTATCGGTGCTCACATAATCCATGTTCTTCTTTAATAACTCCATCGCCTTTCGTACTTCGTCTACCTAGTGAAAATCATATACGTAAGTACAAGAATTTGTTAAAAGTAAGGAAATGTGTGAAAACTTAAAATTACAACAGATGTTTTCGTCAATTTTGACTACCAGAAAGCTGGGTTCTGCATGATAGGTTGGGACTTGGACATGAACCACTGCATGTAGTCTATGCTATAGTCCCAAGGGCACGATACGAGGATCGTTCTCGACTTCTTCGATAAAAGGTGGTCCTGTCAGTTTTTCTGGTACCATTTCTGCATGTCGAATTTCACCTTGTATCGGATAGCCTTGTTTCCCCTCTTGTTCATTACCAGTGTCATGGGCTCGCGGGGTATGATTTTTAGCCAATTGAATAGTCTCAAACATCATTCCGGGTAGTATGGCTCCGCAATAACAAAACGTATGATGATTCCTCTATAAAAAGCTACGTCGGGAAGTGGATATGGATCCCTAGCATCTTTATAGGGATCCGAAAATACCTACACACAAATAAAATGTAATTGAGAATTTAAATTATGAGAATATTTTAGTTTAAAGAAAATGTAATTGACTTACATTCTCTGAACCGATTCATATGCCATAAGCAACATGGTCCCTGAAATGTTTCAATTGGATTAGATAGTTAGGACCCTCATAAGCCGCGATCGATGATCCAGCTTCGGCAACCTTCTTTTTGTTATACTGAGCGGTCGTCTTATGTAGAATGCTTAATGAGTTAATTGATGGCCTGATGGCATCAACATCCCCCTCATTAATAATTCCATCATCATGATCCTTCGGAGCCCGATCCTTCGGAGCCTCATCAATGCCCTCATCAACATTGCCCTCAATAGGAGCATCATCATCATCATCCTTCAGAGACTTAAATGACCCCCACAACTATCTCCATATGTCCCTCCAAAACGATCTCCACATAAGCCTCGAAATGACCCTCCTGGCCCTGTGCAACAGACAAAGCGTGAATCTCTCACTACAAGAAAGCACCTTTTTATGACGTTTTTTTAGTGTCATAAAATGGCTTTTACGACCATTTATTTTTTAATCAAAATCATCATAAGTTTGGGTGTCATAATTGATATCATAAAAACTATCATATTAGGTTAAGAGTTATACAAAACAGTCATATTCGCTACAAAAATAATCATATCTGCTACAAAAATAGTCATAATGTACTCTACAAGCTATTATATTTGGTATAAAAATCGTCATGATAGATAATTTTCAAATATTTAAAAAGTTCATATAAAATATTTCATGACACGAGGGTTTAATATAAACGGTCATAAATTAAACATATAAGAAAAAAAAATTAGTAACCAATATTAATGTCGTAGTCAACAAAGAAATATAAACACAAATCAAAATGCATAGAAACATAAAAACTATCTTGAATTTTTTTGTATTCGAACTCATGTACATTTAAAATGCACCAAACCAAGTCATTTGTCCATGCCAAAAAAATAGTAGGACACAACTAGATATACCCACCATGTACATCATTGACAAAACAAATAATGACCTACTACATGTATCATAGCTAGTTATACCCACTATGTACATCATTAAAAAAATGTCTCCAAAAAAATATACATCCTAAAATCACATGTATATATCCTAAATTCTGCCATTGCTTCCTAAAGTTATCGATATTTTTCTTTCGTCTTCTATTCTTGATGAAGTCTGGACTCTAATTCTTCAACATGTTATTTTGATCCCCATCTAGGGATATGAATATAACTTTTAATAAGTCCCTTGAGTTACTCTGGAGTACCAAGTTCCAAGGTTAAGAAGCCTAAAGTCCCTTGAGTTACCAAGCTTCCATCATGGACTTGCTTCTTCAAAGTGTCCTATAATAAAGAAAATTATCAAGAGTGTTGTTAAACAAAATTCTTTTCAATCCTCATATGTAGTATATATTCAAATTTATAAAGATTATACAAAAAATGTGTTTTCATAATTTTTGAAAGAAACTCACAACTTTTTCACCAACTTCCTCGGTTGCATCGTCTTGATATTCTCCATTTCTCGATTATCGGGCGGTTACCCACATTAGAGACCTATCATCCTCATCGAATGCATCTTCATTTTTCTTTTTTTGTTACTAATTATAAAATAAAATATAAGAAATTAAGCACACAACATAAAATCCCCACAATGAATTGATTATGGTTGTATACTCTACAAATAATACAAGAATTCAACCACATGCCATAATTTCCTCAAGACATGCATACCCCAACTTTCTAAGCTTGTGGTTGAACTTATTATTTGCTCGCCTTTCTCATTGTACATCACTTAATTTCAATGCATTTAATATATAGCGAATGTAAGAATTTAATGGCACCGTTGATAAATGTCATACATTTACATAATAAAAAAAATTAATTTCATTTAAGAAAGAGTATATCATTATGAACAATCAAATGAAAATCAAAATTTGAGATAAATAAGTTGAGAATAAACTATAAGCAAGCCACAATTTATCTATTTACACCCCCACCCACCCACACAGAGCAAACAAAGAAGTTTTACCTTGGTTTACTGCAACAACTTCCTCATTGCTTAGAATTTCAAATGTCTATGCAATCAGGTTTCTGACATCATAACCAATCAGAAACTGTACCTGCACATAAAAGCAACGCAATCAAGTTTGCAAACCATAAAAAAATTAGACTAACAAATGTTAAATGACTCTACGAGAATAGGTAACATATCTTTTTACGCATCATTTAAGACACTGGAACCATAAGTCGGGTCGATGTTCTTTTTCAATAAATGCCAAGAGATAGCCAATAAGAGACCAAGAAAAAGTTATAAATTACCAATATTCAGAATCTTAAGCTGGGCACAGATTGAGACAATGGTGACTAAGCATAACTAAACCATATTACCCTATAAACAACAAGCATATGACCTACAAGATATGGGTTACAATATATACTTTGAGCCTAAAAGTTTCTTAGATGCTTTTCTTTTCTTAGAGACTACACTGCCGCCTGATGATTTTTCTACAAGTAATGTCTCTTCCAACTAGACTTCTTCAACCTCTTCCTGTTCAGTTTGGCAGCCTCCAGTTTCATTCTCAAACTCCTCATTAGCTAAAAGTGGAAAGCCAGTATGTAAAGGTTGCATCTCCACAATTTTTATTCCCTTAATTGAGTCAGTCGCATCACCTACTTGATTAATATCAGACGATGATCCTCATTTCTTTTGCACACCGATAAAAACAAATACCTGTTACATTTCAATTATCATACAATTCGTTGATAATTGGTAAGGAATAATATCGCTGCAAAACTGATATTTAAACTGACCTGCCTTAATTAACATACTCTGTTATAACGCATTTGCTGAAGAATATTTTGACATGTAGGTAGTGCTTTGCTTTAGATCATCTGCATCATGCCCATTCATTTTTTTTAGTTTCTGTACAGGGAGAAATTTTCACGTTCTAGTGAGCTTTTATATAAAATGGTATTCAACATCAGGCCTTCAACAATAGCAAAAACAAAATAACAGAAGTAATCGACTGAATAAACCATTTAGAATATAAAGAAACCACAAATGATTCATGAGCTGAAGCAATAGAGTAATGTAAAGTAAAACTAACAAACTAAGTTTGTTAGAAACTAAGTTTTTTAGAAATTACAGATCATTGCCACAATAATTTAGGACACCTTTCTTGTACACCGTCCATAGTGACGTATCAGTACTTCCAGTCACATAACCTCTAATAATAAATTCGTGTATATATCAGTACAATTGATATGGTGAGCCCTAGTGGCACCGATAAACTAATGATTGCCATTTCATCAAGGTTTTCCCCTTTGCCTCCTAACTATAATACAGACACAAATACACATGTCCATAAAAATGTTGAGGCAACTCTTATAAGATTTCATAATAACTTGGAATATGGATTGAAAAGCAAAAACACTAATGAAGTAAGCTGGGGCCAAACCGGTGAACTTTTAAATGTCTAGTGTTGAGCCGTGAGACAAGGTCACTGAGGGACCCCAAGTTCAAACCAAGTTTGTTATTGGACTGTCCTTTATTTGTATCCATCTAAGTTAGACGCATTATTTTATTAACTCTCTCATATACAAAACACCAAGACTAGGCCTTATTTCACTTTGTTCTTTAATATGTCAGTGATTTCCTCATCATTGTAACCTTACTTTCTTAAACACTTGTGTAATTAGCATTATATTCATGTCTAGTGTCCCTTGAAAGCGAGATACCACATAAACATTATTGAAACATGAACTACAAAATATAGTATTTATGACACATAATAATAATAATAATTAAGTGATCAAGACAAATATATCTCATATTCTTTCAACAATAATAATTGGATTAGTAGGTTTGTTGAAGTGTATTTATATCAGAAATAGTCGCGAGACACAAAATAAGAATGATAACGTGTACAATAATATCACCTTTTATCCATGAATGACAACCTTAGCCTCCCCTTGGATTACCATTTACTTCTTGCCACCAAGATTCAAGCTCATAGGAGCAAGGTGACCTGGTTGAGTGAAATCAATCATGATATCAATGAACTCCTCGGGCTTAAATTACAAAAAAAATGTGCAAAATAAATTAACTAACAAATTCAGTTATTAACTAATAGTAAAAACATGTAATTTATGGACAAGCTAATCACGTTATGATATTGTGATGTCTATAATGTATAGAAAAATCCCTTTTAAACAAAAAATAAAATATTTGAATCAACTATAAGCACGTATTCAAGAGGAAAAATATATTCAAATTGATACATTGTGAACATGATTTATATGACTTTGTGGATAGTCTAATACGTATTCCAATGGATGATCTTTTCATTATTTTCATATTTGAAGTTGGTCTCAATCCCTTTTCAATAAGCTTAATAGGACTGATATAATTTCTATTTGGCCTGGGGATATTAGTACCAAGAAGCTTATCATAGTAGTTTGTGCTCCCAAGGTGAAAAAAAGTAGGGTTTAAAAATGCCAGGCACTATAACATGGTTTCCTTGCTCAAGTTTGAGTAGGATGCTAGAATACTTGGTGGTCCACCTTCATGAAGATCATATTGAAGGTGGATGCTTCAACGACTATTAGATGCTGTAAATCCTCCATATGGACTGATAGTAAACCTTCTCTAACCCTAATCAAGCTTCAAAACAAATGGGTTATTAAAAATAATAGGATAGTTAACTTGTGGAATGATAACTGGATTGGAAGGTCTTTAGCTATTGAGATGCATACACCAGAAGACATTAGAGTGAAACTGTCATATAAAGTCTGACAGTGTATGGATCACACGTATACAGTTGGCAACAATAAAAGTCTTCATGTGGTAGTTAGACAAGTTCATGATGGGGAGACCAAATACTGAACATTACATTGGCAACATTTGTAAAAAATTATAAGAAGATAGGCCATTAATCTTCTATATTGGGATGTACATTTTGGTTAGCTGGTGCGAGATTTATATTCCCAACACATCCTATCACGTGTGTCGAACTGGCCAAATATGTCGACATATTATATTTAATGATGTGGAGTACTAGGCATTGGGCAACGAAATAACCATCGCTGAAGTCATGTTTACAAGATTTATAATGATCCAATCAAATTATAATGCATGTTGTAGTCCGCAACATAAGTGTTCCATTTGAGTTTCATGCTAAAATTTCAATACAAACACCTAGGTATTTTCAAGAGAATGATTTGAATACAAACTTTTATTCCTTTTATATCTTTATAATTCTATGAGAAAAATAGTTAATTAAAACAAATAACAATCTTAGTATTTGAAATCCCTTTGACACTTTTGAATGAAAGGCATGCTAAACCTCCTGCTTGATATAAACTTTTGTATGAAGGTGCAAGCAGAGTTTGTGAAGCCAAAAAAATGCTTCTTTATTATCATTGGGGAAAAATGGAAAATATTTGGATAAGGAAGTGTCCCCATTACCTATAAAGAATTTTGACTTCTCTCTTGAGGATAAACGTTCAAATGAAAATACCCCATTTCAATGTTCTGCAAATAGTTTGATCCGTCCTATGCTTCGAGATGGTGAACAATTTGTCTACTCTTTTGTAAACCATTAAACTCTACAAGATCATCATGAAGTACAAGAGACGACCTCCAATTGTGTTATAGCCAAAAGAAAAGAAGATTATTTAGCTGTACACAATGATAACATTACATCTAATACACCGGATAAGGAGATTAGAAATTCCATTACCAATAGCGCTCACGATGTAAGTACTCCATCAAGTTTTACGCCTCTAAAGGATCATCAGGCTCTTAACATCAGGCTTCTTTATGAAATATGAAGTATATATATGAAAAAAGGAATATAAAATTTTTACCCATGATAGGTATGTTATTGTCTTTTAAACAAATCAAGTTTTGCGCCTCTATAACTGGGTTCGATGCATGTTGGGGTTTGGAAAGTTTCAGCTGTTTAATGACATTTTATCATTTTTTGTAGATTAATATGACCATAATATTTTTCATAATTCTCTTCGATTAGTTTAGCATGGTATGTGTGGCTCCACTCCAGCCTTTAATAAGATATAGGTTTAGTAAGAGATCTTATTGTGAACAGACATTGATAGACAATAAAATTCCTAGTATACTCTGTTACCGTATGCAAAGATTTTTTTGAACTACGATAATTATGAGTTGTAATATGTGACTTAATTTTTCTCAATAATTTCTATTTCCAACAACATACAAAAGTTTTTGTGTGTACTGAATGTTGGGAATACCACATAATAAATATTTGTAACACTCTTTCATCCACATTTTGGTTTGAAAAAAATTAAACTCTTCCAATACTTCAATAAAATTTAATAAAAATGACCAAAACTCCCCCACCAAAAGAAAATTAATGATCTCAAGGCATTGTTTATTTATTACATTTAAAAACTTGTATAACGGTTTCGTTATTTTTTCTTATTTTTCCGTGATTCCCTCTTGAACAACATTCAATGAATACTTTCAACAATGAAGCTTTCTTGAAATTCACTTAAAAGGAAATGTCTTTGAGTAATGGATTTCAAATGATCTTTTTAATCGATGAGAGATATGATTGAGACGTGTGTGAGTTGGTTTTCAAGAAAGCTAGAGGTATTAGAGATCGGGGGGGTTATTTTTGCTATTATGTTTTTTGAACGATATTTTGGTTGGGGTTACATTTGTTAAAACACACCACAATAACATTTTAAAATTTTAGATCATATCCAAGGCATTGCAGCATTTTGCTCCACCAAAATGCTTTAATGACATTTTCTCTGGCAAAATGGGTTGCTTCTCCAGAGTATCAACATAGGTTACCTTCCCACGAAAAAACAAATGATGCACACCTTGGTAACCCACGAAATTTAATTTATCGCGGGACTAACTGCCAGTTTTAGCAACTACTGTTTGTTGTGTGTAACAACTAGTTTTTTAAATTCACTACAAATAATAAAAATAATTTAACTTTAATTATAAGTTGTGAAATTTGATCTACTTTTTTTAGATAATGTCTTCATCTAGTGATTCCCTCAATAAATTTCTCGATGAGTCATTGGGTGACGACGATTATGATCAACAAATGCTACGCTTGATGGGGAGTGCAATTCTTCAATTTTTAAAGATCGACACACAATACAATGCGTCATGTCAGTGGGGATTTATACCCGATTGAAAGGTCATCGATAAAAATATGAAAGATTGTTACTCCATATTCTTGATGGGATATCATCTTATATAGAGAATTTGTAAGGAATTAAGACACGCATGAAAAATGAGAGTTTTATTGATGTCCATAAAATGTTAGTGGCTCTTTGAATTCTCACATATGGATGCTTAGTCAATTCAATTGACGCGTATGTTTTACTAAGGAGATCACATAATTAAGAAGAATAAAAGATTTTACGAGGAGGTGTACGTCATATATTTGACTCATTACATGGGAAATTGGTCACAAAAGGGGAGCAACATGGTTTCTTAGGCATGCTAGGTTGCATAGACTGCATGCACTGGGAGTAGAAAAAATATTTGGTGGATTGGATAGGGACACATCAAGATCACCAAAAGAAGATTACGAGCATAATGGAATTTGTAGATGACCACAACCTCTAATTTTGGCATGCATGTTTTGATATGAAAGAGGCAAATAACGATTTGAGTGTTCTCGATCAATCAGATGTTTTCGAGGAGCGAATACACGATAAGGGACCTTTATGAAATTAAGTTATCAATGAACGATCGTATGATATGGAAAATTACCCTTTAAACATTATATACCTGAAATAGTCCACCTTTGTCCAAATAATTGCACAATCGCAGACCAAAAAAATACTTCACATAATGTCAAGGGGATAAAAAGGATATGGAATGAGCTATTGATGTTTTACAATCTCCTTCATTATTTTCAAAGGCCCAACTCGTCTTGGGTGTCATGATGATTTATGGAGAATCGTGATGACCCGTATCATTCTTTACAACATTATCGTAGGAGATGAACGGGAAAAACCTGATCTTTCATTGTGGTAACCCAAAGACCGAGAAGGCGTACTAGAGCCCGTGGAGTTTCTCAAACACGATGAGACATATAGTTCATATAAAATATTTTCATAAGATAAGATCGCCTTCATGACTCCACAACACATGTAGCTTTTCACTATAACGGTTAAATAAAGACAAAACATAAAAAAAAGATAAATAAATAAAAACATAAATAATAAAATAAAAAATAAAAAGGAGGGCCTTCCACGGAGTTCCAATTGGGGTGCGTCCCTTGGCCAAGGCAGTTGGTCTGTTGCCCTAATCATAACTATGTTGCTTCTGAAGTAACTTGTTTGGAATCACATTGACATTTTTTACATTGCATTAGAGAATCAAAAAGAGAAAAATGGTGTCATAAAATAGCATTAGACCATCTTTAAGGTGATCCACCTGCATAGTGATTTTGGTCCTACAGAGAATGGAGAAAACTAATTAATTATTCCCAAACAAGTTGTTTAAGTGCAACAAATGTTTGTTCACACAGCAGACCAACTGTCGTGGGCAGGTCGTGCGACAAGTGGAATGCAGCGACAAATCTATGTATTACGATGCAGTCTCTTGGCACCTCATTCTAGGTGACTACAATACCTACTTTTCATATTTTTACACATTTTTTATGTAAATAAACAATTTTTTTTTATTTTTTTAAATATCATAATTAAATAGTATTAGCAATATCAACCCACACTTAAAGAGATTACCATATTCTCCTGTTATGGGCTGAAGGGCCCAAACAAGGATTAAAACTGGGCTGAAAAATGAGTTCGTATGGGTGGAAGTGGGCAATCCATTGTAATTTTTAAATGCCTTAAGACTCGGGACTTGAGCATTGTTGTGAAAGTTATTATTAATAAGGGTTAGGAGTTGAGAACCTACTCTCTCTCTCTCTCTCTCTCTCTCTCTCTCTCTCTCTCTCTCAACGAATGGAATAAAAATGCAAATGACAAAATTGATAAAGACTGGAATAAAAGTGAAACCCACAGCTTGTAACCCAACTCGCCTATTACCATAACATATATTTAGCCTACTCAAATCTGGAACAACCTATATTTGTTCCGCACAACCCACCAAAATTCACCCATTTTCCAGTACTATAATTAAACATGTCAATAAACTTTTAAAATCAAAACAATTTTGTTTGAAAAAAAATTAGAGTTACCTTGTCCTGATATTGCAACTGTCGCGGGGTGAGACAAGAGACAAAAGGAATGTTACAAGAAGATTGAATATGTCCAACGTCTCGGAGCAAACTAATTTTTGGGAGGTGCAAACTAATATTGAAGTATTTTGGTCTTATTGCGGGACATAATTCATGGTGAAACAAATAATGGGAACTATCTAATGGAAACGTTCATATATGACCCATATGTGAAAGCCCGTAAAAAATCATCTAGGGTACATTATTACCTTGCTTTAATCCTATGTATGACTTATTTGCCTTTGTAAATATTCTTTAACCTATATTTTAATATCTAATGATTCAGTTTTAACATACTTTAAATACAATAGTTAACATTTAATAAAATTTGAAAGAAACTTTTATTATTTTACAAGTGTTAATTTTAAAATGTTTTTTTTTCAAAAAAATACGGTTAGAGTTTCAAAAAATAATCAATAACGCCAATACCCATACAAAAATATTTAAAATATTAGGCTTTTTTGACATAGCCCTTGCAATAATACCGTATTTAGACTTAACCCCACCCCCACGTCCAAAATAGGATATAACCTCTGGAATCCAATGTTGTTACTTTTTCATTAAAAAAATTCAACAATTAGTATTTTGACTTAGTCCCTTAAAAAATTTCGACAATAATGCCCTCCTCTTCTTCACCCTTTAGTTTCTTCTCCAAATCACTATCCCTAACCATAGTTTCTAAAACCTAAAATTTGACGTTATCTTATCCACCATCAAGTGTGAGTCGACAAACACAAAAAAACCTTCACTATGTGCCCACTAAACACCCTCAATGCAAAAGAATTTTGAAACTATGATTGGTTGTCAAACCTTCCATTTCGCTCATCACCACCAACAAAGTAAAGAGCCATAATCAACAATAAATTTTGAAGGCATAATCTCAGTAAGATAAGGAAAACTAAAATGCAATTGGAAAGAAAAAAGGTTCGCCTAAATACCCAAACCATTGCAAATATCAAGTCTAACTGTATGGCAACCTGGAAACCAATATGAGTGTAGTGTCGAATTAAACAAATCTAACTTGCCCTCTTATGTAATGAACTCATATACATAAAATTAATTAGTAAAATTACATAAAAAATCACAATTGAAGACTTGAAAGTGGCAACTTAAACCATTTATCTTCACATCCACCCAACTTGAAAAAAAAAGGCTTGATATACTAAACCAACCAAGAATGCCAAAAAATACCTGGTGTTCTCAAGAGTAATATATGCAACTATGAACTACAAAACACAAAAAGAACAATTAGAAGACTAACTCAATATAATTTCACTTATTTCATGAAAAATATAGTTTCAAATGGAAATTTTAAAATAACTTCAAAACACCACCCAAGAGTCAATCCGTATGATACTCCACCAACTCAATATAAATCATATAAGCAATCAGTCATGACTTTTATTACAACAAACTCAATATAACTATTCTAACTTTTATGTATGTACCTTTAATTTACTAAATCAATGGAAGCTAGTGTTTAATTATTGGATGACTGGATGGATGCCTAAATCAACACATTATAATTCAACCTTATCGGCGTAATTATCGGATGCCTAAATGGGCATGAGAAAGAAATTTCATCTAATAAATTCAATCCCATGAGTGCTTATTTCCAAATATCCTGCAATGATTAAACAAAAAAACATTGTTTTTCACCATAGTCTACTACATTAATATAATTACTAACATGTTCATACAGAAAATGAGGAGAACATATAATCAACGCAAGGAGATTTAACCTAATCACTCCACCCCCACCCCCGCCCCCTTTTCTTAAAACTAAACAATGGAGCTAGAATGGATCTTCTTGTGAAAATTCACTATAACCGTAAGCTCTACCTATGCTCCCAAACAAGATTTAGAAGGACGACCAACATTACTAATATAAGAATTTTAAAACCCATTCAAATTAAAAGCAGATTGTTTTCAGAACGACACTAGTGGCATCACATTGAAATAAAAGAAATTACTCTCTAATCACCCATATTTATATTCATACTTACATCTTACACTATTAATAATAAGAAAATTTACTAAACTATGACCCTAACATGATTTCCTGACTCTATACAAATCAGAAGAAAAGAAATACTAGCCTTTTCTATTTCAGCCCTATACACAATTTAGCTCATTATACCTCCAATTAAGACCTCAATTTAGCATATGGAAAGCTTTTTCAACTCCAATCCAATTAGTTCTGATCATATCAATCTCTGCAAGATATATAATCCAACTCTTAAGTTAGAATACCTTATATACGTACACACACACACACACACACACACACACACACACACATATATATATATATATATATATATATATATATATATATATATATATATATATATATATATATAAAGAGAGAGAGAGAGAGAGAGAGAGAGAGAGAGAGAGAGAGAGTAGAACCTCTATCAGGTACTCAGAATAATTAGATAATCATATCTACCTCTGCACGAAATGCAATTAGATTTCCTAATGTTATCCATCAAAATGAGCACAACAAAAAATAAAATAAAATATCTTTTGAATTCACCTCCTAACCGAAGGAATTTAGATTTTGCATTAGAAACCCTAAATCTTACATATGAAATGAGAAATCAAACTCTATAAACCAAAACTTTAAATGAGAGAGAGTACCTGATAACGACAAAAATAGAAAGACATTGGGAACGAAGGGTAATTTTGGGTGTCATGGAATGAGGAGTGTTGATGTGATTTTGGTTAGGAGTTTGACTTCGATTTTGGGAGGGCTATGACTTTCGAGAAAAAAATTACAATTTGAGAAGGAGGGAATGACTACGCCTGTTTTTCATTACGCGCGCATTCAAAAAAATTTGTGAAAAAAAAATTGTCATATATAGTATACTTATTAGATACGCATTTAGACTTTTTATTAAAAACAGTCATAATAGATTACAGATATTTAGTCTCAATTTTAAATATTTATATGTATCCATTTTTATGTTTTTAATTTTTTAGTCGTTGGTCCTATTGTAATAAGTGTAGGACTCATCTCATTTCTGCAGAGATAAAGAGAGGCGGTTACAAGACGGTTGAGGGAAGTTTTGAGTAGTTGTGGGACTAAATACAATTTAAAAAATACATGGGAGGGGAGTCTAAAAAAACTTTGGTTATGAGACTAAACACAAAAAAATACTAAATACGATTGTTATATTTAAACTAACATTAATAAATATATAATGACACTTTATTTTAAAATGTCTTATAGTCATTTTCTAAAAATGTCATAAAAAGTATTTTTCTTGTAGTGTCTTCCCGGCGCTTCCTCTAAAAAACAATAACCGACTTGCTCTTGAAATGGGAGTAGCATATACCTTTATCAATTGATGACCTGCATTAAAACAAAGTGATAACAATGAGAATGAATACAATGACATAGGTAAACTAATGAGTACAACCATAGATAAAAAGACAATGAATAAAATGACATAGAATACATTAACATAGAAGACAATGACATATCATGTATACAATGTTAATACAGTGAATATAGTGAGTAATATGTTAATAAAATAAATATATTTTGCCATGTATTCATTGTTCAATGTACAATAAATAAAATTAATGTCATGTATAAAACGTTAATATAGTGAATACATTTTGTATACAATGATTTCAATGTCATTTATGTCATGTATACAATGCTCCTATTATTAATGTGTATAAAGTGAATACATTCCCATACAGTTAATACAACTCTTAGAATGCATTCGGTATATGTAAAACGAGAATGGATTTATACCTCTGGATATTTGACTCAAATGAATTTATTTTATTATTCTTACTTTGACTCGGCATACATATGATGAACAACTGATCAATGCTCTTGGGACTTAACCCAAAGCTTTGGTTTGACATATATATGTCGAGGAATTAAAGGTATCTTGAGGTAAATCCAATGAATGGAACTAGGTTAAACTAAGAACTGGAGTCATTATAAATAAACGAACCAGATCCATTCTCGTGGCTTTAGTGTATTCGGCTAGCAAAGACCCGGTTACGATATCTGTAACAGTCAAGTATAATATGAGTGGGAGACCTGGCTGCGAAGGCATGAGTATCGGAGGTCGAGTGAGGTATTTCTTGATTCGATCAAACACTTATTGGCAGGTCACATACCAGACTCTAGTTGAATCCTTTTAGAGAAGTTTAAAAATGGGTTCACAAATAAAAGTTAGTTGGCTGATGAACCAATTGATGAACTGTAGTTTATTCAGGAATCCTCAAACTTCCTTCTTCGTCCGTGGTGGTGGCATCTCAAATACGATTTTTAGCTTGGTAGGGCCTTTTTCGATTCCCTTCTCACCGACCATAAACCCTAAGAATTTTCCTTTTATGATGTCAGAAACATATTTCTATGGATTTAGCGGGATCTGATATTATCGTAACCACTCAAATACCTTTTGGAAGGTGAGAATATGACCTTCCCGAGTCTTAGACTTAATGATCATTTCATCCACATAGACTTTGACCTCCATATTAATAATCTTAGGCAGGATGGTTGTGGCAGCCTTTTGGTAGGTAGCCCCAGCGTTCTTGAGTCTGAATGGTCTGACAGTGTATCAGAAAGTTCCCCATGGAGTGATGAAGTCGATTTTCTCCTGATAGTCAGGTTCATCTTGATCTGGTTATATCCTATAAATCCATCGACAAATGATTTAAGGTCATGGATAGACATGTTGTCCATAATCATGTCGATGTTGGATAATGAGTAATCATCTTTAGGGGATGCTTTATTCAAATACCGATAGTCGATGCACATGCAAACTTTTCCTTTCGATTTCGACATGGGGACAATGTTGGCGAGCCATGTTGGGTATTTGGCTATGCGAATGAAACCCACACTTAACTAGTTTGACCACTTCCTCTTAGACTTTAATAGACCATTCAGAACGGAGTTTTCTTAACTTCTGCTTGACTAGGTTGCATTCTGGGAATGTCAAAATCTCATGTTGAGCTATTTTCGGGTCAATGTCAAGCATGTCATCATATGACCATGGAAAGATGTCCATGAATTCTTTCAGTAGTTCTTTAAATTGCGCACACTCCTGCTCATTAAGGGTGTACCATATTCTAATCTCACACTGGTGGCTACTAAAATCGAGATTAATAACAACAGTCTTATCACCATTAATTTGAATGCAAAATTATGTTGTTTGTTATTTTCCTTATTAAGATCAGTTAAGAATTTTTATTTGCAAAATCATCATCATCAAAAGTTTGATTAGAATTAAGAAAATTAATATAAGGCATAAGAAGATACTCAAAATCCTCGTTTATTACATTTTCAAAAAAAGCATCGTTGAGAACCTCATCAAAAGTGTTCTCAGTTACATTCATATTAGGAAAAGGGAAAACATGAATATGTGAAGAGAATTGAATAGAGTAAACAACAAGGTTGGGTTGAACTTAAGCATGTTGGACATGTATGACATTCTAGTTGAGGAGATGCATACCAATAACTATGATCTGAGTAAACGAGTTCCATGGCATAACATTTGAGTCGTCAGGCAGATACTTAGCCCCTCTTATCTTCAAGTTAAAGGATTATTCAAAGTCACTATCCTATGAATCTTTGTTAATTATTGTGGCTTGGTCGGTGAGAGGTTGCACTTTATGTTTGCAGTCTTCAGCCCAAAAGTTACTATCTTAAAAGAATATTTCCAACCCCGATTTCATCTTCTTATCAATATGATCGTACCACGATTTAGGGAATCCACAGAAGGGGAATTCTTCACCCTCCTTGATAAATCTTTTATTAAAAGAATCTTCTGAAATAGTTTTTTCACTCTCTAACCTTCTTTTCAGTCGTGATTGACAAAGTTCTTTGAGTTCATCCAGAGAAGGTTGGTAACTTAGGCCACATAAGGGAAATATCTCTTTCAGTACTATAGGGTCACTAATTCCTGGCATAAAGTGCGTGCTCTTAAACATCTGAATCACATTGACATTTCCATGACGGTTGTGTTTTGGACAGACTCGGTCTTTGAAGTTGTCTCCTACTGGGATGGGGAGTGGATAAATTTTGAAACAAGAGAAAAGCATGTCATTGGTCCTATACTAAATCTCCAATACTAGGTTGCTAGTGCTGACATTGTCTATACTATCTTCATCCCCCCAAATGGTGATAAAATGGCCTTTAGCAAAGAACTTGAGTTTCTGATGAAGAGAAGAAGATACTCCTCGGATGCTATAGAGCCAAGGGCGACTCAGGAGTAGGTTGCAGAAAGTAAGTATGTCAATGACTTGGAATTATGTCAGGGAGTTGATAGGGACCGCCCGTAGTGCGAGTTTTGTGGAACCCATTACTTCTCGATAAGTGTTGTCAAAAGCACACACGGTGATAAAGGTAGGAGTGAGATCACTAACTTTCAGTCCCAAACAATTGAGGGTTCTGAGTGGACAGACATTGAGAGCATATCTATTATTGACACTTGATAGTGGGAGTATCTTTCCTAAGACTTCGATGGAGATATTGAGAGCATAATTGTGATTAGGTTCGAACTTCGGTATTTCTTCTTCTGAAAAGGAGAGGGGTCTGAAAGAGAGCAATGACCTAACCATATTCACGGCATCTTCTGGAGTGTTAGAGGGAGAAACTATAGTGCCTATGATGAGCTTTATCAAGGAATTTCGGTGCAGCTTGGAGGACCTGAAGAGTCCCCATAGGGTGATATGGGCTTAGGTTTTCTTGAGATGATTAAGGAATTTTCTTTCTTCAATGGTCATTTATGGCATTGGGAGCTCTTTAATAATTTACTTTGCTTTGTTTCAGGTTTCATAAGGAATCGTATATTTATAGTACTGCCCTGATCGGGTCATGTAGTTCATTGAGGTGGGGAAGAATAAAAACCCCGTGGCTTCATCTGTTTCGGGCTGAATAGACACTTTATTGATTTACCCCAAAAAATCCTCAAAGGATATCATTCCACATAAGTTGTCAATTAGACTGTCCTCTTCATGATTTGATTCATCGTCTGAATTATCAAAGTCATCCCCTCATTCAGTGGCGACTATGTCTTCTTATTAAGAATAATTGATACACTTGACAACCTTAACGACTTCATCGTATAAGTCTTCCCACTCATTGGGGAAATGCAAGTGTGAAGGGACCAACCATCCCTAATGTTTCAAGGCAGTGAGAAAATCAGAGATGTTGCAGATTTCCTTCATCTGATGTAACATATTGGCCATGATTAGTACCATATCATCTAGACTCACGTCTTTAATAAGCACTACCCATTTGTATGATTCTCGAGTCTCGAGTCCACTTTCAGGCTTTCATAAACAAGCCACTGAATTTTTGGTAGTCGATGGACATCTCGATGGGAAATTTTAGCCCAAATTATAGAGTTGGTTTGACACATGAGGTAGCTCCATGCATTCTCCCTCAGACCGGGTGTGGACCACAATGCAGACCCTTATAAGGAGTGATAGAGCTTGATTATTAAGTTATGTAGGGTACATGAGAAAGGTTGGGCAATCCTTGAGAGGTTTAGTTAACATAGTGGGGATGATGGGTGCTTTGATGGGCATGATTTAGGTAGAAGAGTCAAATTTTGGGTCACTTTATAAGAAGATGGCATTCGTCCCAGTTCCATGTGTTTGAAAATGGTTGTGAGTGGTATTGGGTTTCGAATTATGTGGCAGGGAGATAATACCCCGGTCAGTCAAACCTTGGATCACATTTTTTAGATGAAAGCACTAATCAGTGGTATGACCTACGGATTGGTGAAAGTCACAAAGGACATCAGACTTGAAGTTTTTAGGGAGTGAATTTGGTAAAGGATAGGGGTCCAATGGTTGTATGATATTTTGGGTTAATAGGGCCCGGTAAGATTTATATAGGGGAGCATGGAGTTCAGTGTACTCTTTTTTAGAAGGATTGGGGCGACTTTTGAGTGCCCAAGAAGTAGCAGGTTGAGAAGTATTATTGATGGTTGATATTATAGAACTAGCAGGCGCCTCATAATTTCAGGTGGTGAACTGTCCGATCACATTCTTCAGTTCAGATTATACTTTGGTGACACCTTCTTCGATATTCACACTAGCCTCTTGGAGTGCTTGGAGGTCTCAATCAACTTTCCTTTAATAGATGCTCATATATGGGGTAAGAAATACTTCTTCACAATGTTGACTCGTTCTTCCTAGGAGGTCCTGTTGGTTTTAGTGACAACTTTCTCTCTCCACCTTCCAATACAGATACTAGATGATTCCTGAGGATTCTATTTTAGCAGCTCTAGGTCTTGGAACACGACCTCTAACTCTTCATTATTCTTGTACTGAGACATGAATTTTAGGTCCACATATTCCCAAATATGGATTCTGGATTCTTCAAGAGATAATAACCATCAGAGGGCACTTTCTTTCAAGGCCTGCCAAGAGATTTGGTCCATTATCTCTTCGGAGGCACCAATAAGGGTCATGGCTCGGTGATAGCGTCAGTGGTTCACAATTGGGGGTCTGCTTCCCCAGAATTTGTCAATGTTTGGCATCTTGAACTTTTCTGGTAGTGTAGCTTTGGGATAAGGAGACATATGGGCGTAATCCATGTAGTTCTCGAATATCTTGACTTGGTCGAACTTTTTGAATAGTAATTTCAATTCTTCCTCGACCTTGTTCATTTCCTCTTCTTTGGGATCCACTGGTATTAGCAGATTAGCCTCTTGCTCGACAAGGTTTTGAATTAGGAGTTGAGCAGGTGATGACCCATTTGCAGGCGGGGAATGCAGGACATGTTGGTATTCTTCTGGGACCCAAACAGGCTCAGGAGTGGGTGGGTCCATTACATGAGGAAAGAGGACCTCGAGTTCCTCAGGAATCTGTGCTCGATGTCGTTACATTTCTTAGGCCTTGGTTTGAAGGTTGTCAATATTGGCGCTGAGTTGGGTAAGTACGACAATCATATATTGCTGAACATTCGATGCTTGTTCAGTGTTCTCCATGAAGATCTTGTGCAGGTAGATCCGAAACTCGGATGAAGTAGTAGAAGAAGCGATGGAGCTTCAGGGCGAAAGACCAAATCCAATAGGGATTCCGGGTCAAAATTAAGTATGCAATCGACGTGAAAGGGAAAACAGTTTGAACTTATTTTTGAAAGAAGGAATGAGAGTTTATTTTTATTTTTTTTAAATGGAGGAAAAAAATGTTTTTGGTATTTTGGTTTTTGCAAATGAGGGAAAGAGGAGAGGAATCTCAGGATCATCATCATCATCATCATCATCATCATCATCATCATTATTATTATTATTATTATTATTATTATTATTATTATTATTATTATTATTATTATTATTTTCAAGTTTTCAATTCTATTAAGTTTGCCGAAATTCAAGAAAAATTTTGGATGGTACCCAAGCCATGGAAAATAAGGTTTGAAAATATGTAAGACACGGTTTGATTTGTTTCCAGGCTCACGGACAGGGTCCTATTTTGAAAAAAGTCAAAATAGTGTGTAAATTGGGGCGGTATGCCGACCCGAAATTTTAATAGTGTTTTGCATGGTAATCAGCAAACAAAATATGATTGCCCTAGGTTTGACGCGTACATAAGGTTTATGCATTTGTTGGGCTAGTGGAAGGATTCCCCACTTTGGCATGACTTCGACGGTATACCTCTTGCCTATAAGGGAAATCATTCATCAGTACGCGTGAACAAGCCATTTAATATACCTGAGTGTACCTGAAGTCCCTCATGATATACCTCATGGGGACGGTACATGTGAGAGAGAATTCAATAAACTTGATGTATGTGAACGAGTTCCCTACTATATACCTCTCGTCATGAGTTTGGTTAATCGGTATGATGCGGGGGGAACTGTTCGATATACGTTGAAGGTATGAGGCTAATGGAAGGTGAGAATCATATCTCATAGGTTAACTATGCCTCGTAGGACCAACATCCATCACAAAGTGAGCCCCAGTACGGGACAAAATTTTGGTCAATATTTTCATGCTCTAGTGATGTAGTGTGCAAGAATGCATGAGTTTTAACTAATATATTATGGAGAGAGGGTTTTATTTTTTATTTACATGATGAGTAAAGGGAGTACAACACTAATGAGGGAGAATATATAAGAATCATGAAAAGTAAATCTAGCATGGATCATGGAGACTATACTATGCATAGTGGCGGGGATATGTACATGTGAGTGAGTGATATGTGAATATTTACAAGAGAGTGTGTGGTAGTGAGCCTATGCATGGATAAACCGCAAGTGGTGTGTAAGATGTGTAAGTGACATTGCGATATATACAAGTGTGAAAAATGTGTGTGTATGCTAGTTAAGCCTAAGCATGGATAATATAAGTGGTTCTCGGAGCATGTGAGTGGGAGTAAACTATATACAATTGTAAGTGTGTGAACGTGGAGAATATATACAAGCTTGGGAAGTGTATAAATGAGTGCAAAAAGTGATATATACGCAAGGAGGGAGCATGATAGATATAAGCATGAGGTAGATATACACAAAAAGTAAAGAGATGAGTAAAGGGAACATATAGGTAGGAGCATATGCACACATGAATAAAAGAATAACACCCATGTAGAAATAGAGTCAAGTCTTTTTAAAATGCAAAACATCCCCAGCACAGTCGCCATTGTGGCCATCTTGCGGCTTCGTTTTTGGATTCCCTCCAGCGTGTGCATGGGGTTGTGCCCTTTCTTGGGGTTCTCGACCATCTTCAATGCGGGGGATAATGTGTATAGATAAAGTCACCAACTTATTTTTCACAAAACACGAAAAATAAATGTCACCGCCTCAAGACAAAGGCATCAATGACAATACTGATGCTTGCTAAATCAAGTAGTTTGAAGGTCGGGGACTAAGTTATGGAATGGGAAGGTGTTAAACATCCATTTCACCCTTTTGGTCTCTCTCGGGCCTGTGTTAATATTCTCATATTAGAATTTGCGAAGTGTTTGCTCATGTACATAATATAGGTGAAGAATGGAGTCATTCAACTCGCATCATGTAAGAGGACGAAGTTAATTCATCGTCATGAGTGTTTAAAAAAATAAGAATTCAAAATATAATATGAGTGTTTGTCGAATCAGAAGTCTCAATGGAAGAGAAAATGTATATGTCGGACGCAACACATGCATATGACATTCATAAAGAATAAATGTATATGATATGAAAGAAATATTATAAACATGCATGAATCAGGACCTAAATCTTGGGATTAACCTAAGACTCCTATGTAGCCCATAAGGCATCAAAGTCTATGTAGTTTGAAGATACCATAGGGTGGGGTTCAATCCATAAATGAAAATAGGGGATTTCTCTTATGTATATGTGTAGAGAGAAACATGCTTTAAGAGTGAGAATATGTGGTGAGAATCCCTCTTTTGGAATTTATTGATAAACCCATTTTTTTTTGTCTTCACTTAACAATTTATTTTTTGTCTTTGGTTTTTTTAATGAAAATTTAGTATGTGAAAATACTACCAATAAAGGTTTGAGATTAATATATGTTATGTGATAAATAAAAAGGCTAAAGTAGAAATAAAGCAAATAATACTAAAATGAGAGAATTAGAGATAAGGATGGGAAATTGGACTTTCTTATGAACGCTTGATACTGATCTTGGATGTAGATATGCTGATCTTAAAATGGTATGAAAGTGGTATGGACAGTTGGGGTAAGTGATTGAAACACACCCAACAAGGATGGCCAGACTAAAAAAATCCTATTTTTGTATTTTTCAATTTATTAAAGATTGAATTTTTAAATAAATACACCCAATTAAACTTAGCACCGATTTCAAAAACTTTTCTGGTGGAAAATTAATTTGTCAAATTTCATCTTTTATCTTAAATCATGCATCTAAGGTAATGGAAGATAAAATAAATAAATGAATCCATAAGATGCCAATGTACGAGGAAAACCACAAAGGAAAAAATCTTAGACAGTCCAGCCAACAGATCACTATGATATGGTTTTACAAATCATAGACAGTAGACTTACACAATGACTCGATACCCCACAAGCCTTGATGCTCTCATATTTTCAACCAATCCTCCACAGTGCAATGCAGAAGTCCACCCATGTAAGCTGCCATAGCACAAGATTTCACGGGCACCTCGGTATCCAGCGATCAAGCTCAGCAACAGTTAAACACCGTAATCAGCACGTACGTAGTCCACCGTACGAAACAAATTCTCTCAAGATGAAAGAAAAAAAATTTGGTGCCCAAACAAGATCTCAAAGCATATGAATTATGAATCTTGGATCTTGAAATGTAAAGGGTGAAACTTAGGGCTTGGAAGTTTTGTAAACAGGTGTAGAAACATTTTTGGCCAAAAGTTCTTAAAATTTTTGAGTCCTTAATGCCTTAAATAGAAAAACACAAATTTTCAAGCAGCATCTCGTTCGAACGAGAATAGCATCTCATTTGAATGAAAACCTCAAGTCGTTTGAATGATAATGCAATCTCGTTTGAAACCAGCTTCTAACAAGAAGTCACTGTATAGTGGTACAACCTCGTTAAATGTTCGTTTGATCCTTGCTTCGAACGAAAATGAAAAGCCATTCTAACAAGATGTAAAACTCGTTCTAACAAACTAAAACTCGGGAAAACAAATTCTTTAAATATATATAAAAAAATAGTTACAAACATTTTAAACAAAACAAACACCCTTAATAAAAATTCCAAGGACTCATAATTAATACGCATCCATACCTGTGAGATCCTCGGTATACGTAAAGAAAAACGTGGCACTAAACTCGGCATGACATATCCAATCTTTGAAGCTTGGCCTCTACGTCTTCATTAAACATCTTCATAGGCTTATGGAATCACAAAGATACAGTCTATCCTATGGCTCAAACGTTTTTTTTCTGAATTAAGCCAATTACATACAAATTGACTTGATTGGAATATCTATGCTTTCTAGTGATTGCAATATCTATGCTTTCTAGTGATTGACACTATTGTGTCTAAACCCCATGGTAAACCCCATGGTAAAAAATCACTAGAAAGCATAGGATTGACACTATTGTGTCTAAACCCCATGGTAAAAAATTTTAAAATCATTAAATTATTTTTCTTAGCAAACAAAAAATGATAAGTTCTACATGTACATAACCAGAAGAAGTGCATAAACTTTGAAAAAATATTTCTTTATAAATATAAAAACCAAAGAAACAAGATTTAATTCACTTTGTCTTCCCAAATCAAATCTCAAAAACCCTATCTATTCAAAATTTCAACATTTTTTATAAAAAAAAAAATAGAAACATCACACAAATTCAACATGCAAAGAAAATAACCAATCGAACATGAATTTATAGCACCAGGAATAGTTTTGTGCACATGCTCCAAAAACTCTAACAGCCCGTCTCTATACGCATCGGTCTTAAAGTTTTTATTATTTATCCATTATTTATTTATCCTCAACGACATTCTAATGAACACGTGAATTTAGAATGTGTTACTGAGATTCTTTGTTTCTAAAAAATTCTCAGAGTTGGGATAAATAAAATGAGTTTGGTCTCCCGATCATCTAAATTAAAACATTGTATAGTAGTGGCTACTACCTAATTTAATCATCAAAGCAGAGAGGTGATGGGCAGGTGTCAATAAAAAAATCGGCCCTTATGACAGTTGTCAATACCCTTCATCGTACATTAATTCATAAAAATAATATAAAAATTATGGTGTTAGATACCATACGATTATTATTAGATACCATGACTCAAATACTTTACGGATTAGTAAAATATATATGCGAGTACAAGAATTTTCACAATAGAATTCCACAAAATAATCACAAGGAACAGAAAGTAAAGATCACACACTCAACAACGATATACATGGTTCGGTAACTTGCCTACTTCCATGGAGAGGTTACTGTTTTATTATAGTGTCTCCCAATGCTCGAGAATACATCCCATTGCCCCGGGTCAGGGTATATAAAAGTAAGAGATTGAGTTCTTCAAGGAACTCAATTAATATGTGGATAATTCATGGTGTACCTGAATATCTGCTCTGAGATTGTTGGTAACCTCTTTGAATATATCTGTGAGTGTTCTAATGTGTTTCAAATACATGCAAGTAAATTATATTCGAATTTGGGTTGGGCAGCGCTTTTGGCAATCCAGGCTGGTCGGCTACTCTCATGGGCCATACGGAATGGGTCCCCACAATTACCCTTAAAATTTTGGGCCTCATGAACTTTGGGCCAATATTTTTTAATGAATTAAAGGCCCATAAATTGAAACATTTATCTTTACTGTCGGCTGGAATTTTGGTGGATTTTCTTAACTTACAGGGTACGCTCCCGTTGGGCCAAACACCATGGCATAATTGTTATTTTAGAGAGTTGGTGAGCCTGCAGTTATCCGAGCAGTAATATGAAGTACCAAAATCATCCTAGGAAGTCGTGTTCATTATTGGCGTTGGGTTTCAAACCAGAGGTTTATCTCCTTTATCAGTTCAGTTCGGATTCCTTACTTCATTGCTAAGCATTCCAGAGCTTCTCTTCTCCAACGTCCCTTTTCTTCAAAACTTTGTCAATCCTTGTAAGTCCTAGTTCTCTCTTTTTCAGTCTTTCACTTTTCTATTTATCTTCTTCTTCTGTTACTGCAATTAGGGTTCTTCTTCTCTTAGTGCGTCCATGGCAAAACTTGATAATAAGTCGATTACCGAGTTAGGGAGTCATATAACATTCTTGATTGGGTGGATATCAACTGTGCCCTTTTTCCTAAAATTTTCATGACATTGAAGGGGGGAATTGGATTCACACCCTCCTAATAACCCTGTAGGGTTTAACATTTCCCCCAAACCACATGTTATATAGGTTCTTCTAATATTTTAAAATTTTTCCTGCCCAGTGTGCCCCCAACATATGAAAGATAGTTAGCGGAGTTTATAGAAAAAATACCCCTTATGGGACAAAGCTGGTCCTTGTTGAGATCCTCTACTATTATGTGTGGTCGCGAACCAGGGATGGCCTTATGTATTTAAAGACCATGAAGGTTGAGAGGGTCATTGTGGTGAACCTTCTCGACTCCCAAAAAGATTTTTGGGAATATGGTTTCATTACTAGAAGCTAGAAACTTCCTCCTACTCGTAAGGGAAAAAGGCACCGGGGACCTATAATTTTTTATTTTAGAGAGGACCAAATAGGTCACTTCTTCTTTTCTTTCTTTGACCATGCAGTTCTACTTTCTGACTCCTATTCTTTTAGCTAATGTTATTCTTCCTTTACTTTGTAGTTCATATTAAAAATCAAAAGCCTGACATAAGATGTTGATGATCTTCTTAAGTATTGGAATATCAAGGAAAGGCTACCTGACGGCGAACACCCAAGGTCGATGGCCTACATGTGGGAATAAAATAATACGACCACTAATTTTATTGCTCGTCCGATCAACAAGGTCCTAAACTTAAAGGCTCCTAAGGTTGGTCCTTCTGACCCAATCATGATAGAAGACGAAGAAGAGGAATTAGAAGAAGAGGAAGAGGGAGTGGAAGAAGAAGAAGAAGAAGAAGAAGAAGAAGAAGAAGAAGAAGAAGAAGAAGAAGAAGAAGAAGAAGAAGAAGAAGAAGAAGAAGAAGAAGAAGAAGAAGAAGAAGAAGAAGAAGAAGAAGAAGAAGAAGAAGAAGAATGAAGAGGAGGAAGAGGAAAAAGACATGGCTCCCTTGATTAATAGGAGAAATTTGATACTAAACTATGATGAAGATCAGACAACCTTATCTAATCGACTAAAATCTTTGAAATCTTCAAGATTGGCTCCCTTGGGGTTAGCGGTTTGAGTCCATCCAACAGTGGGAAGCAAAAGGAGAAAGAGATGAAGAGGAAGAGAATATAAATGAGAGAGAGAGAGAGAGTGAGGAAGATAAGAAGAGAGAAAAAAAGAAGAAATTGGCTAAGAAGAAGCTGGTCTTGAGGCCCTCTTGAGGCTGAGGGGGTCAGCGTTGGTGATTTCCCCTCCCTTGTCCCCAATCTACTAAAGGGGGCAGTGCTCGCTACTGATCGCGAGCATTCTATAAGGTTGGGATCACCCCATCTTGCCTTTATGTCTGCACAAGGGATTCCCCTGGTAAGTCTCTTCTTGTTTTCCTCTAAATTTACACTCTTTATGTGTCTTTCCTTCTTCGTACTGACTCGTTATTTTCTCTGATCGTGCTATTTTTATCTGACTTCACCACCCTTTTGGATAGCCATGCCAATAAGTCCAGAAGTGCCCAAGAGCTGAAAGATGCTCTAGAAAAAGGAAAAGAAGGCTATTTTTACTGCTTACCTATCATGGGAGTAAGAGAAGGAGAAGCCAACGAAGGACCTTACTAACCTTGAAGCATCCCAGAAGGTGGTGGTTGCCCAAAAAGAGGATCTGGATGAAGAGAATCAGAACTTGTCCAGCAAAATACAAAAGGTGAAGGAGGGGACCCCTAGGAGAAGGATGTTAGCTATCTTAAGGGCTTCAACAAAGCATATGATGACAATGAGCTTTAGCTCACCTACGATAAGAAATTCGTCTTTAAAAAAGGTTGGGGCCAGGCTCTGAAAGTGGCAGGGACCCCTACTGGATCTGAGTTGTTCGATCTCCATTCTCCTGGGCCTGACCCTTTTGAAGAAGAAAAAAAGGGAGCTGGTCAGCCATCCGATCATGTTGAGGGCATACCAACTGAGGTAAGTATGGATGCTGGTCTAGAGCAGGGTGCCACTGACAAGGGGAAGGCCATTCTCGAGGTTGAGCAGGTGAAGGAACGAGGCGTGTAAACTAGGGATTTTTTTCCTTATAGACTAATATTTTATATCCTTAAAGCATGTAGTTTTTTATTTCTCTAACTGTACTGGCCCTCACCCCCATATATATTAATAGCAAGAGAATTTTATTCAGCTTATGGCCTTTTTTCTTTTTTACCATATACTCATGATTTGATCATTGTTTATTTGTAGTCTGATGCGAACTACAACTCCCTAACTCGCATTTGGGGATAACATCAGTGCAAAAGCTTGCGAGGCATTTGTGAAGATTTTTAAGTCCCTGAGGGTTAACATAGATAAGTATAAGAATTAGTCTGAACTAGTCGCCCGGATGAAGGATGGTCTTCAAGCCAAGGAGAAGATCGAGGCTTTAGTCTAGGGTGAGGTAAATTCTCTGAGATTCAAACACATACAAACCTCAAAAGTCATCCAAGTGAGTGAAATGCTTCAGGCTAATAACGGAGCTTTGAGGAAGGAGGTCACTGGGCTAAAAGCATTTGTGGTCGTGATTAAGGAGGATGTTAAGAGGTAGAGGTGTTAATTAAAATTGAACCTTGAGAAGCCTGGGCAGAAGGTTACAATGCTAGTTGGGAAGATGCCCCAGTAAGGCTCAAGGAGGCAAAGGAAACTTCCTTTACTCGAGGGTGGCTAAGTGCCCTTAAGGAGGTGAAGAAGCCCAAGGATTTCAAACTGTGGTATAAATACCAAATCGAATGTGCGGACTACAGCCATAATCCTCTCTCAAAGGATGTAGAATGGATCCCAACTGACGCCATCCCTATCCAACTTTTAGAGCAAGATCTTGATAAAGATGTGGAGGAGATCATCGCAAAACCAGATGATGGTCAAAGAGCGCTCGTTATAGAATATCTTGCTCGCCGTCCTGGGCCATTGTAGGTCCTTGTGTATTTTTGGTCTCACCATATTATAATTTCATACTTTTATTAACAAAGATCTTTAGTTATTAACCTTTTCCATATTTTGAACATGTTATTACTAAACATGTGTTAATAATATGTTGCTTATGCTTGAATTGGAAAGAGTTATTGCTCGTTAACTAATCAACATATTTGCCGACCAAATAATACTGATTGACCATCTTAGTACCTTTGTTGTTCAAGTGGACTGGTACTTAGGTTTATCACTCTGAGCTTCTTAGTTAACTAAATGCTATTAAGAACTAGTTCGAGCCACATGTTATTATGTGTTTGAACATTCTTCCAGTCCAATAGACCTTTGCAGTGTCATTCCATTTACTTTACCTTTTAGGTTGTGTCGTCACACTCCCTTAAGACTAAGTAAGATAATGGCGAGAATGTAACTAGTAAATGGGCCATCCACCCGAGCAGGCTTTTTGCGACCAACAAAATCGATGACCAACCTAAGTTGGATTTTTTTAAGGATACCCTATAAGGCTTTTGTTACTATCAAGGCAAATCATAAGGTCTACTGTGTTTGTATTAATGACCTAATGGTTGTAGTAATTGGAACACTTTTATTGACTTGATATAACTACTACAAGCCCTACTCGGTACGTGAGATTCCCTGATTGAAAAAAGTTAAGCAACTTGTTGTGATCCCAAGAGTTAAACTTATGTACGAAGGAGATATCATTTAGAAAAATTATGTATCAATGAAATGCGATCAAGAAAATTTAAACAACCAATGTATAATATCTAAATGCAAGGGCTAACTAGCCCTTATTAATTGAATACTATCTAACGGGCAACATAAGTTTGAAAATGAAAATTTGGTTAAACTAAATGTTCTATCAAAATATAAAGAAGACTAAAAGTAAAACTTATTGAGATTGGTTGTGTTTCAGGCTCTTGGTATCTCCCTTCCCTCCAGCATTTCCAAGTGATATGATACTTCAAGGTCATCCCTAATTACTCTGAAGGGTCCTTCCAAATTTGGTCATAATTTGACATCTGATGGTTTTACAGAACTATCGAGGACTTTCCATAGGACGTAATATCCTACCAGAAGCCTCATCGAATTGACGTTCTTGCTATACTGCCTGACCAGTCGCTATTGGTAGGAATCCAACTTGATCAAGGCTAGATCTTTTTGCTCGTCTTCTAAGTCAAGCTCAATGCGTAAGGCATCATCTTTAAGCCTTGGTTGACCAGGGTAGTTTTCATAGTTGGGAAACCTGCTTCGAGTGGGATAATCGCTTTCATTCCATAAGCAAGTGCGAAGCGTGTTTCTCCAATTGATCTCCTAGGAGTGGTATGGTAAGCCCACAGAACATGAGGGAACTCATCCACTCAAGCACCTTTAGCTCTTTCAACCTTTTTCTCACTCCATCGAGCATGGTTTTGTTGGAAGCCTCTTCATGTCCTTTACTTTGGGGATACACCATAGAATTGAAGTGGTACTTAATACCATGTTCATCACAGAAACCTAAAAAGAAACTAATTTTAAATTATGTGACGTTGTCGGTGAAGATAGTTCTTGGTATCCAAAGCATGTTATGATGTTTCTCTAGATGAACTTGGTCATATCTGAGTCGCGAATGTTCGCGAGTGGTTCTGCCTCTACCCATTTAGTGAAGTAATCTATGCTAACTAGCAAATACTTTAGATTTACAAAAGTGGTAGGTAGTGGTCCCACTATATATAGTCCCCATTGCACGAATGACCATGGGCTTGTTAGTGGTTTCAAGTCGCTAGCGGGCTGGTGGATCATGGGAGAATTCTTCTGACATTTTTCACACTTGCGAACGTAGGCACCTGCGTCCTTTTACATATGAGGCCACCAGTAACCCTCCTTAATTGCTCGAAAAGATAGTGATCTTCCTCCTATGTGACTCCTATAAATTCCCTTATGAATCTCTTTAAATACTTGCTTGGCATCATGTGGGTGAACTCGCTAGAAATAAGGGCTAGTGAATGACCTCTTGTAGAATTTTCCTTCTGGGCAAAGGTAAAAGTGGGCAGCCTTGACCCTTACCTGATGGTCCATCCTCTTATCATCGGGCAATATGTCGCTCCGTAGATAATTTATGATGGGATCCATCCAACTGGGGGCCGTATTAGTGAGGAGGATTTACTCAGTTATGACTGTTTGGTTAATACTTGGTTGTGCGAGGAAATCTCTCAGAATGGTTCTCTTTAGGTCAGAGTTAATTGTTGAGCTTAAGGTCGCTAAGGCGTCAGTGTAAATGTTATGTCCCTAAGGGAATTGTTGAATGTTTACTTTCTCAAATCCCGCTATAAGCCCTCTTACCACAGTGAGGTAGGCTGCCATTCTATTATTTTTGGCATTGAAGTCCCCGCTCACTTGCTGAGAGACCAGTTTGGAATTGTCGAATATGTGAAGGCGCTTTGCCCCTAGCAGTTGGGCCTTGCGCAAGCCAGCAATCATTGCTTCATACTCAGCTTCATTATTGGAGGCCTAAAATCCCAACTTGATTCCTTGCTCGATTATAGCATTTTCTGGAGTGATGAGAACGATACATACTCCTGCCCCTTTGGAATTGGAGGCTCCATCAATATATAGGGTTCAGTCCTTAAACTGTACTTCCTTATTTATTAACTACCCCGCTTCCAGTTAGTTAATTGGCTGGTCTCCTGTAAATTCAATAATAAAGTCTACTAGGACTTGTCCCTTAATCGTTGTTCTTAGTTAGAAGTGGATGTTGAATCTCCCAAGTTTTACTGGCCACTTTGAAATTTGTTCGGAGAGGTCGGCTTTCTGAAGAACAACCTTGAAGGGATATGAAGTGATTACGATTATTGAGTGGGCTTTAAAGTAATGTTTTCGCTTCCTCGAGGAGATCACCAATGCATAGGTGAGTTTCCATAGATGCAGGTACCGCTGCTCCTGCTCTGTGTTTAGAATTGTCTTGCTAGTATAATAAACTGAATCCTGACCTCCTTCCTTTTCACAGACCAAAGCAGAGCTTAGAACGTGGTCTGATACTATAAGGTAAAGATACAGTGGGTCTCTATTACTTAGAATTACCAACATGGGTGGTTTACAAAGGTACGATTTGAGTTGTTCCAAAGCTTTCAAACAGTTATCATTCCATATAAGGCCTTTGTCCTCCTTCAGGAGCTAAAAGAATAGTCGGCATCATTTTGAAGACTTGGAGATGAAGCGATTGAGTGTCGCGAGCATACCAATGACCTTTTGAACATATTGTAAATTCTGAGGAGGATGGACTCTTATGATAGCATCGATATAATCTGAATTGGCCTCAATTCCTTTTTTTACTGACTCGATAGCCCAAGAACTTTCCTGATTGGACACCAAACGAACACTTACTTGCATTAAGCTTCGTCCAGTACTTTCTAAGGATCTCAAATATTCTGTTTAAATCTGTGAGGTGGTCGCCTTTGTACTTGCTTTTGACTAGCATATCATCAATGTAGACCTCCATTGTGTCCCCCATCTGTCTCTTGAACATCTTGGTGACCATCCTCTGATAAGTCACCCCTATTTTTTTTAAACCGAACGTTATAAACTTATAGCAATATAACCCAATAGTGGTTATAAAAGACGTTTTATCCTGATCAAGTCCAAATAAAGGAATATGATGGTAGGTAGAGTATGCGTCTAGAAAGCTCATTCTTTAGTGTGTTGACGTAATGTCAACCAATTGATCTTTTTAGGAAGTGGGAAGTTGTCTTTTGGACATGCTATATTAAGGTCTGTGAAATCAATACAAACTCTCCAACTGCCATTACTCTTGCGTACCACTATTGGGTTAGACAACCATTCGGGAAACTGAATATTCCCTGATGGATCCTGTATTCATTATCTTTCCTACTTCGTTCTGCACTACTTTAGCCTTCTCCGGGGCTGTTTAGCGAGCCTTTTGAGTGATCATCTTGAAGGCCAGATCGACATACAGGCGATGGCAGGCTACTTTGGGATCAATTACCGGCAAATTAGATGGTTCTCAAGCGAAAACATCTAGATGGATTTTAGGAAAGGCAATCAATTCTTCCTTCTCTTAGTCGGTAAGCGTGGCTCCAATAAAAAAAATTCTCTTTGGCAAGTTGTCATCATCCTCAACTTCTTCCAAGCTTTCAGTGACCCTGTCGATGGGGTGTACCCTAGTTTCCTCCACCCCTTATCGGTCATACTGTAATTTTATTTTGGAGGCTAAATTCCCTCCTGGGCTTCCTCCTGAGCATACTTTATCTCCTTCTTCTTTTCTTTCTTGGGGTGAATGGCTGCGATGTAGCATTTCCTGGTTGTGGCCTGGTTACCATGAATTTTGACCACGCCCCTATCGGTAACACATTTTAACTTTTGGTGATAGGTGGATGGTACAGATTTCATGGCATGCAGACAGCCTCTGCCTAGGATGGCGTGATATGGGGACTCAATGTCCACTACTAAAAACTTAATTATCTTTGAGATGTTTCCCCCTGACTGGCAGGACTATCTTTCTCAACAACATCATGATTCTTCCTGCAAAGTCAATCAACGGAACTGTGGCTTCCTTAAGGTTGGCGATGGTCATATTTAACTTTTGGAACAACTCCAGGTACATCACTTCTGATGAATTCCCCTAGTCCACGAGCATCTTGTCAACGTCCCAATTAGCTATTCTTAGGGTGATCACAATGCATCATGATGTGGGGTTCTAACCCCATTTAAATCTTCCTCGGTAAAAACTATATGCTTGGTGTAATCGACGTCCTATGGTCATCGGCGTTTAATTGGCAGGGTTAATCTGAAATGCCTTCATGACAGCGGTAACCTTCTTCAGCTCCATCCGAATAGCATTTCCTTAGATTTACTTAAGATCAGATGCCCCATGGATTACTGCGAACTCATGTCCTGTATCATCGTCAAGGACATTGTCCAACTTCTAGTAACCATTAGTTGCGACCTCATTTACTTTCTTTTTAATGTACTCATTGAGGTGCCTAGTTTGGGAGATCTCCTCCAGATGTGACTTCAGATCCTTATAAGTTTCGGTCCTATGTCCGCCTCCTTGTGGAATGCGCATCTCAGCGCATTGTGTCTTTTTATTGGGTCACCACCCATCTTTTTTAGGCCACTTGATGAACGATTGGTCTTTAATCTTTCTCAAAATCTTATAAATGGGCCCCTTGAATACTCTATTAAGAGCCTATAATACCTTGGAGGAATTATTCTTGTTCCCGTTCTTGGATCCATTCTTGCCCCCTTCTTATTCCCCTTCTTTGGAGCATCAATCTTCTCTGCTCCCTTGTTTGCCTTTGTTCGACCGTTGTCCCCTGCATTAGAGTGAACCACGTCCTCCACCTTGGCATAGTTCTCCATTCGAGCTATGAGGTCGTCAATGGTGCTGGCCTTTTTCTTAGTCAGGACTGGTGTAACAAAGAGGTGGTCAAAAAATAGATTTTGAAAGATGAAACGACAACCTACTCTGAGAAATCCTCAACCTTGTTGAAGACATCCCAATACCTTTTGGCATAATCGTGAAGGATCTTCTCCAGATTTTTCTTTATCGTGAGTAGTGCATCCATCTATTTATAGTGCGAGCTGCTGGTTATGAAGCAATCAGTGAAGGCTTCTGCTAGAGCCTTGAAGTTCCTCATCGACCTATGAGGCAGTTTCTCAAATCACTTATGTGATACATTATATAGGCTAGAAGGAAATATCTTGCACATTAGTGCATCGTTCTGTCTCCATAAGGTCATCGTTTGTATATATTGTCGGACGTGGTCTATGGGATCTATCTTTTCGTCGTAAATTTTGAACCGAGGAATGAAAAACTTCTTCGAGGGCTCCTCTTCTTAGATCAACCTTAAGAAAGGGGATTTCATCTGGGTATTGAGCACCCTCCCGGATAACTCTCTGGTGGATGGGGATCCATGATGGACTGGATGTTGATCCATCTCTCTACGGACCAAAATCATAATATCTTCGTTGTGTCCATCATTGCTCATGTGGCGTCTCTCTGGTTGGCCACTATTTGATAGATCATGCTCTAATCTTCCACGTTCAGGTGTATCTTAGTCCTGCCTGGAGATCCTCCCTCGGTTGTTAATATTACTCACTTGAGGACTAGGAGTCCTTTCACGGTGCTTCCTTATGTTCCTATGAAGATCTCTCTCCATTCTTTCAAGCCGCCTCTGAAGGCGAGCATTCTCTTCCATTTTGAGGCTTGTATCATCCTCTTATTCTTGAAGCCTGGCTACATAAGCGTCGACTGACCTGGAGATCTGAGTAGACCTAGGTGGTCCTTAGTTTTCTTCAAATGGATGCCTTTTTTGGCAAAACTTGGGGTTTGTATGCTGGAGAATCTCTAACCTGACCCTAGGGGGAATTGGATCTTCTTGCACATCGTCAACTTGAAAGATATTGCTATTATGGTGAGACATTATGGGCTTTCTATTTGTGAAGGTTTTTACAGGAATAGAAATTGGTTCCCATAGATGGCGCTAATTATGAGTACAAGAATTATCATTATTAAATTCCACAAAACAATCACAAGGAACAGAAAGTAAAGACCGCACACAAAACAATAATATATGTGGTTCGAAAACTCGCCTACATCCACGGAGAAGTTACTATTTTATTATAGTGTCTCTCAATGCTCAAGAATACATCCCATTGCCCCGGGTCAGGGTTTATAATTTATAGGTACATAAAAGTAAGAGATTGAGTTATTTAAGGAACTCAATTAAAACGTGGATAATTCGTGGTGTACCTGAATATCTCCTCCGAGATTTCTGATAACCTCTCTGAATATATATGTGAGTGTTCTAATGTTTTTCAAATACATGCAAGTAAATTATATTCTAATTTGGTTCGGGCAGCGCTTTGGACAATCCAAGCATGTAGGTTACTCTCATGGGCCATACGGAATGGGTCCCCATAATATATCATTCAAAAAATTAGAAATTTTGAACAGGATGGATTGGTAAAATAAATAAACTTCAATTATAAGAATGTGCCATAGATCATGCATACGTTAATTAACTACAATAAACTTCATATGTTCAATAAAACTGTTTTGGAACCCTATTAACAAGGTAATTCTGTTGCAACCAAATTGATTACTGAAATAAAATTACTTCTTTGAAAAACCAGAGAGAAAGAAAACCAAAAAAACTTCTGGAAATTAGGAATATATTTATTCCCTATCTTTCATGATCTTCTTCTGTAACATCGAAAAAACCCATAAACCTAAGTGCTTGTTATATAAAATAAAAAATAATCACTCTCCCAACCATAAAAAAATAAATTTTAACTAAAAAAATTTCATAACAGATATAGTTGGGGGGGGGGGGGGGGGGTAGATTGAGTTAGTGCTTTAATTAAAAGTGTCATATATATCATAAAATAAATTTTAATTCAAAATATACTCAAAACCCCCTCCAAATAATAACCGTTGAAGATACAAATCAAGGATTTAATAAAGGATTTGTGTGCAGGGTTCAGTGTGTATAGGTTTAAATTAAGCTGGGACTTTATATAGATATAGTGGGTTTAATTAAAAGGACCCAATAATAACCATTGAAATACCTGGTTTTGTTAGACTCTGAATTTGTTCCATTCGATTTTGAGTTGGAGCAGGAGGTTTGCGTATTGTGAGAATGGAGATAGGGCTTTGTATATGGTGAATATATAAATAGAAAAAGAGTGATTAAGGTGAGGAGATGAAAAATAAATGTAAACAATATATTAACAAGGGAAAGTGAATAATAGCACTAAAATAACAAGTTTGAATTAATAGGACTTGGGCATTCTGTGAAGCTTGAATTCTAACTTTGATGGTGATGTAAGTTGATTTTGGTGGTGTAATGGTGGTAAGGTGAGGAATAAAAGGTGAGGTGTGTAGATGATGTAATAGAATGTGGGAAGTATGTTTTGAAAGGGATGTGTAAAAGACTACGCACAGATTTCGAGGCAGAGCTTTCTTGGGATCTAGAAAGAGGGTCCCTTCAAATAAGGTAATGACTCCCATAAATAGGAAAACTCTAGGGTTATGGGCTCTGGTGATTGGAATAGACCTAGGCCTGCCTATCGGCATACCCTCTAACTTGGGGGCCAAGTAAAGTTTCCCTACGTTGATAGGCATAGGGCAAGGGGTGACTATAGATAGTCCAAACGAACTTTTTCAAAAAAAAAATGGGCATAAAATGTAAATCGTAAGTTCAAATCAGGCACGATCGGGACCATTAGAAAGAGAATTCAAATATTTTCAAAAGTTCATTAGAAAAATCTCACGTCCAAAAGTTGATTCAGGATCGGTCGATGAACTTTGTATTAGGGTTTCGGGGGCAAACGTCAAGTAAATGCGACCCGTGAGGCATTTTTATGCCTGGTATGTACCGTTATAAAGGGTATTCAGATTCCTATGAATGTTCATTCGGCTACCCTTGGTTCCGAGATTTAACCAGACTCAAATGGAGCTTGAAAACATATGACAGTCTCTTGATTAGGGTTTCGAAGGGAAAAGGCAAGTAAATGGAAATCATAAGGCAGATTCGTACATGGTATGGACCGCTAGAAAGGGACTCAAAGCCCGTTGAAAGCCCTTGGTTCCGAAAGTTGAGCGGAGTTAAACGGAGCTCGAAAACGTCTGGTGGTCTCTAGATTAGGGTTCTAAAGGAAAAATGCAACTAAATGTGAATAGTAAGGAAGATTTGCACACAGTATGGACCGTTAGAAAGGTTATTCAGATACCTATGAAAGTTTTTTCAGTTACCCTTGATTACGAGAGTTTATTGGAGTTAAACGGGAATAAAAAGTGTCTGGTGGTCTCTAGGGTTCTGAAGAGAAAAGACAATAAATGTGAACCGTAAAGAGGATTTGCACACATAATGGACGGTTAGAAAGAGTATTTTAAGCCTTATGAAAGTTTATTCGGTGACTCTTGGTTTCGAGAGTTGACCGGAGTCAAACGGAGCTCGAAAGCGTATGATAATATCTAGATTAGGGTTTTGAAGGGAAAAGGCAAGTATATGTGAATTGTAAGGTTGATTCGCGCATGATATGGACGGTTACAAAGGGTATTCGTAGCCTTATGAAAGTTCATTCGATCTCTCTCTCTCTCTCTCTCTCTCTCTCTCTCTCTCTCCGGAGTCTAACAGAGCTCGAAAGTATCCAGTGGTCTCTAAATTAGGGTTTCGAAGGGAGGATTGGGGTCTGATGATAAGATAACCAAATATATTCTAGACTTTCAATGTCTCATTAAATGCATGTAAGGGGTATATTTTTACTATTAATGGATTCTTACCATATACCATTAAAACATCATGGTTATAAGCATAATAATAAACTAGGAAAATTTTGATCTCATTTCCAACATAAATTCTCTCTCTCATGTTTCAAATTGTTCAAATTTAATTATTTTGAAATATGAGTTTTAGAGCATTTAAGAATTTTGATGAAACCTAATAAAACAATTTCAGGCCAAGTACTGATAGTTTCAAAATTAATGTTCGTATATTGACGATGGAAAAAAAATAACTAAATCTACCATACACAATCACATTTACAAAAGCATACATAAGCCTTAAAAAATAAGAGAGAAAATATTGAAAAAAAATAATTTGCACAAAAACATGATAACACAACTTAACATATACTATACAATTTCCCAGTAAGAAAGAAAATTAACTTAAACTAGTTAGTAAATAGTTTTAATCAATGATAACATCTCTGTGGACCCAGAAAATAAAAAGGGAATGAAATAAGAAAAAAAAAAAGCACCTCTTTGTGGCCAAAAATATCATCTCAATAAAAAAATTATAATAATACTTTAAAAAACAAAAATATATGACTCAATATGAAATAGAAACATCTTTCAAAATTAAACCAAAGTAGGTAAACAAATGCTTTCAAACAATTTCAAATCACTTCATAATGAACAAAAGCTTTGGTGGAAGCACTTGTATGCTAATTTTCGCGTAAGCAAGAGTTAAGCCACTTGACTCAGTGGCGAATCCAGGAATTTAGGTGAAGTGGGGCGAAAGTTTCGAGTGGTACCGGGGGTTCAGGGGCGGAAGCTCCTGAGGCAATTTTTTTGGGGGGTTATTTCGAGTTTTATACAAAGTATAGCTTTATAATGCCCAAACAACTACTCTCAATCGTTATTAACAATACCTAATTAATTTCAAGAAATAAACAATGCTTAATAAATATAGTTTTTTTGGTTTTAGTCCCATTTTTAAAGTTTTTTTTGTCTCCCATCCCATGTTTTTTTAAATTGTTACAAGTCCCATAACCGTCCTCAACTTCCCATAACTTCCATGTAACCTCTCCTAATCGCGGATGTCTCTTTTTGTAGAGAATAACAAGTGTAAATATGTAGGACCAATAATAAAAAAATAATGACATTGGATTAAACACACATATATTCAAAAAAGTAGGACTAAAAACTTGTAATCCCTAATAAATATTCATAATACCCAAATTTTAGTACAGATAACAATTGAATTTTGCTTAATATGAAGTACAAAAATGAGTTACTTCACCTAACACCATTAAGGCTCAATCTAAGCACACCTGATAAAACCGAAACAACTTGATGAAGACCTCATCTCTAAAACATACCCTGAACTTTGGAGATGATCGATTGGACTAACCCTAAATTTTTTTTTCCAAATCTCAAGTGGGGTGGCCGCTCCACTTGCGCCCATAGTGGATCCTCCAGTGACTTCACTACCTTCCAAAGGCTACAACCTTCCTAAATCCATCATCCCCCATGTATTAGCTATGCAAAATCTAATCTTGACTATATACACCCTTCACCTTCACCACAAATATCCACGCCCATAAAGCTCAATAACAACTCCCTAGATCCAAAATGGCAAAGCTCACAATCCTAATAGCACTGCTTGTATTCGTGTTTCCCTCACAGATGCCTCCATATATACAACCACTATCACAACAACCACAGCTCAGGAAGAAAATCCAAGGGGTTCACAGTCATAGAGATGCAGCCAGCAGCTCCGCAACTGCAAGATGTATCCATCACAAGGAAATATGTACGAGCTTGGATTGAGAACGGTGACAAACCCACAGCAGCAGCACCTCAAGGAGTGCTTTATTGAAGTTTAGAGAGAAAACATATCAAGAAGAACTGAAATCTCTATTATGTTCTGATTACAAGAAATGATATGTTCTTTAAATTAAAAATGACAGCAACTAACTGACTAAAATAACAAAACAAACAAACTAACTAACTAACAAAACAAACTAACTACACAACCTATCTGTACACATTTTGTAACTAACTATATAACTACTGGAATATACTCTAATACTCCCCCTCAAGATGGATGGTGAAGATCAAGGACATCCATCTTGGACAATAGTGGAAACAGGTGAGAAGCAGGCAATGCTTTGGTGAAGACATCAGCCAGTTGGTGTTGAGTGTGAATAGGAAGCAATTTGATGGATCCTTCAGTGATTTTATCATGGATGAAGTGGCAGTTAATTTCGATATGTTTGGTTCTTTCATGGAAGATGGGATTAGTGGCAATATGAAGTGCAACTTAGTTATCATAGAAAATTACAGCTGGGATAGTTGATTGTATTTGAAAATTTTGAAGGAGCTGTTGAAGCCAAATTATTTCACTTGCAGTGGAAGCCAATGCATGATATTCAGCCTCGGTAGAAGATCTGGAAATTATAGTTTGATTTTTAGCTCTCCTTGAGATAAGAGAATTATCGAGAAATATGCAAAATCCAGTGACTCATTTGCGAGATTCTAAACAAGATCCCCAATCAGCATCAGAAAAAGCACGGAGCTGAAACTTGGCTTGGATTGGTTTTGATCTATCTAAGAAGATGGTGCACAGCATCAAGGTGAGGTTGTCTTGGTTGAGAAACAAATTGACTCAATTTATGAACTGCAAATGTGATGTCTGGTCTTAAAATGGTGAGATAAAGGAGTTTTCCAACTAATCTGCGATAGATACTTACATCAGGAAGAGGTTCTCCTTCAAAGGAGCTGAGTTTAAGTTTAGGATCCATGGGTAATGATTCAGGTTTGCTGGAAAGGAAGCCATTGTCTTCAAGTAGTTAGAGAGAGTAATGTCTTTGTGAGAGGAAGATGCCTTTCTGAGATCAAGCAATTTCCAAACCCAAGAAATACTTTAGTGCACCAAGGTCTTTTAATTTGAATTCACTATGGAGAAATGGTTTGAGTGAAGAAATGGTCATGAGATCAGCACCGGTGATGATAATGTCATCAACATAGACCAATAGAGCAATATAAGAAGTGCCAGAACCTTTGGTGAAGAGAGAATAGTCAGATTTGCTTTGTTGAAAGCCATAGTTGATGAGGGCTTGAGAGAATCTGGAAAACCATTGTTGTGATGCCTGTTTAAGACCATAAATGGATTTGTGGAGTTTGCAAACTAAGTGCTCCCCCTTAGTGCCAGCTTGATTTGGAGTGTATCCCATAAGTAAATCCATATACACTTCTTCAAATAGATCCCCATTGAGAAAGGCATTATTTACATCTAGTTGAACAAGGGGCCATTGATTCATAGCAGCAACAGCTAGTAGAATTTTAACAGTTACCAATTTAGCAATTGGAGAAAAAGTTTCAATGAAGTCTAATCCTTCTTGTTGAGTGTAGACTTTAGCAACCAGTCTTACTTTGTACCTTTCAATGCTCCCAATAGACTGATATTTAATTTTATAAATCCATTTGCACCCTATTGTATGTTTGCCTTTTGGTAAAGGCATAACAGTCCAAGTTTTATTGAGATCCATAGCAGCTAATTCAGTGTTCATAGCAGCCCTCCAATGATCAATTTCAACTGCTTGATGATATAACTGAGGTTCATAATTGGAAGAAATCTAAAGAATTAAGGCATTGTGTTGGGGAGTAAATGATTTATAGGAAATATGATTGGAGATAGGGTATGTGGATATAGAAGTTGGGATGAGAGTATTTGTGAGGAGATTACAGTGATAATCTTGAAGATAGGAGGGTGGTTTAATATTTCTAGTTGGTCTTGTATTTGTGGAAGGGGGTGGTCGATATATGGTGGGAGAAGTAATGTTTGTATTAGGTGAAGAATTATCAGGAGAAGGGATGTGGGGTTGGACATTTTCAACAACAATAGAGGATGAGGAATGGTTTACTGTGGGATGAATAGGGATCATGCATGAGTCATTAAGAGATCAAGGTAGGACAATATCAGGAAATGGATCTATATGTTGAGGTAATGAAGGAACATTGTGGAAAAGGAAGATGTGTTCATAAAAAATCACATCTCTCGATATGAAATTTTGTTTGGAAATGAGGTCATATACTTTGTAACCTTTGATGCCTGGTAGATAACCAATAAAAACACATTTTTGTGCTCTGGGTGCAAATTTGGTGCGATGAGAAGAAAGTGTGGAAGCAAAGCAAAGACTGCCAAATACTTTAATGGATTCATAGTGAACTGGACTGTCATAGAGTAATATATATGGTGTTTTGTTGTGTATAATAGGAGAGGGAGTCCTATTAATTAAAAAGGTGGCAGTGAGCAGGGACGGAGGTATGTTGGGACCAGTGGGGGATGTAGCCCCCACTGAATTTTTTATTTTTTTATAGTTATATAAACTTTTGGGTATAAATTTAAAAATTTAAGAACTTTTTGGGCAGGGATGTAATTTTGCAAACCTTTTAATAACTTAACCTAACTTATTTTTTATCCCAACTTTCAAACAGCTACTCTCATACCTCTCGGCTATCCCTCCGCCTCCTCCTCTCGATTGTCCCTGTTTTGGTGTTAAACCATCTCCTCCATTACCTGTTTTGGGGATTTTGTATACATAATTTTTTTGGGGTTTAACATTGTATTGGTATTTTTTTGAAGTAAACCATTTGTATAATTTTTTTGGGGGTAAACTATTTGTATTAATTTGTATTAGTATTCTTTGGGGTTTAACTTTGTATTGGTATTCTTTTAGGTTTAAATTTATGTTGGTATTTTTTGGGGTTTAAATGCAGTGGTGGTGGTGGTGGTGGGGGTGGTGGATTTTGAAATAAAATGGGATTTTAAATTAGGATTTGAATTGATAGTTTAACTTTGTATTTGTATTAGTATTCTTTTTTTGTGTTATGCTCATTTATATATTTGTTTCTCTTTCCATTAGATTAAATAAATTTAATTATATTTGGTAACTAGTCAAAAATAACCTCAAAAAAAAAATTCGGGGGCAGGAGACCCCGAACCCCCGGAAATTAGCCCCCATTGTCTCATATTCCTGGCTACATCCCTGGCAGTGAGTATGCATTCCCCCCAGAAATGAATGGGTACTTGTGATTAAAAGAATAATGCTCGAGCAACATTGAGAAGGTGTTGGTGTTTTCTTTCTACCACAGAATTTTGTTAGGGGGGATCTACACAACTGAATTGATGAATTACTCCTTTAGTATGAAAGAAATCTGTGAATTGTAACTCAGGAAGGGTGACAAAAGTGTTTTGAATAGGTTTTATTGAGAGGAATAATGTTTGACTGAAACAGATATGGCTAGTGGCACTTGAGTCTATTATCCAATATTTTGGTGATTGAAAATTAGGATTAATGGAGACTGAGAAGCATGTACTTGAAGCATGAGTGGAAGGTGTTTCAATCTTGGCAGCATTAATGTGAGTGTTTAACATGGCCATTAAATGAGAATATTGGGAGGGATTTAACATCTGAACAAAATTGTCCATGTTATCAGTTTTTGGTTCTAGGGTTGTGTTGGACACTTGATTAGCAATGATGTTAGAGATTTTCTAACTCTTGTAGATGATTCTACTCGATTCACATGGATATATCTGATGAAAAATAAATCTGATCACACTATAATTCATGTGTTTTTTACTGGGACTGTACAAATCACTTCACATCTCATTCTTCACAATGTACTCTATGTCCCTCAATTCAAATTCAATTTACTTTTTGTCATTGCTTTAACTAGACATTCCACCCTTCATGTCAACTTCCTCACTGATTCATGTCTTATTCAGGATCTAATCAGTTTGAAGACAATTGGAAAGGGTAAAAGAATTGAAGACTTGTATGTCTTGGATGTCTCCACCACAATTTCAAGTCAAATCAAATCTCCTTTGAAATTTTTTGTAGCTCTTCTCATAGTATTACTAATAATGTGAATGCTCATACTTGGCATCATAGACTAGGACATTTGTCATTCAAAAGACTTGAGTTGTTGAAAGATCACTTGAATTTACATATTCCTTATAACAAGATTGATATGAATGACCCTTGTTCAATTTGCCCTCTTGCTAAACAAAGAAGACTTCCCTTTATTCCCAATAATCACATAGCTGACAATGCTCTGATACCATATTAAAGTTTAGAGAGAAAACATATGAAGAAGAACTGAAATCTCTATTATGTTCTGATTACAAGAAATGATATGCTTTTTAAATAGAAAATGACAGCAACTAACTGATTAAAATAACGAAACAAACTAACTAACTAACTAACAAAACAAACTAACTACACAACCTATCTGTACACATTTTGTAACTAAATATCTAACTACTGGAATATACTATAATATATTAGAGTATATTCCAGTAGTTAAGAGTGTTAGTTACAAAATGTCTACAAATAGGATGTGTAGTTAGTATGTTTTTGTAGTTGGACTGACCAGTGCTGGTTTTGTGTGAATCTGATTTCACTGAGAATGCCATGGTGTTTGTAGAATCAATAATTGTGCTAACATTCCTCTAATGTTCTTCTTGAGAAACTAAGGCAAAGACTTTATTGATTGGGGGAATAGTATCCATAATCAACAATTGACCTCTTATTTGTGCAAATGAGTCATTCAATCCCATAAGAAAGAACATCACATACTCCATATGATAATGATCAATGAGAGCCTTTTTCCCCCATAGGTGCATTTACCACACGAGCAAATAGGTCTATAGTTACTAAGTTCTTCCCAGATAGTTTTGAGTTTAGTGAAATAGGTGCTAATATTTGATTGGCCTTGTGTGTGGTTCATCAATTCTCTCCTCAATTGGAATATGCGGGGGCCATTTCTTTGTTGGTATCTTTCTTTGAGATCAACCCAAATATCATCAGCAGATTCTGAGTATATCACACTTGCTGATATTTCTTTGGATATAGAATTAAGTATCCAAGAAATGACAATGTTATTATTTAGAGTCCGAGAATTAAAGAGATGATCAGTTTTATAAGGTTTTGAAATAGAACCATTTATAAAACCTAATTTATTCTTGACAGATAATGCAATGATCATAGCACGACACCATGATGTATAATTGTCACCGGTTAGAGGTTGAGACACAAAAATCAGACCTAGATTGCCTGAATGATGAAGAAAATAGGGGCTTGATCCATCTTCAATGGTTGAATTGCTCATTGAGGATCCAGAATTAGTTTGTGAAAAACGCAAAGCTTCAGTAGCCATGGATGAGTTTCAAAGAATATGGGTAATGAAGAAAACGCAGGTAGAAGGAAGAGCAGATTTATTGCTCTGATACCATATTGAAGTTTAGAGAGAAAACATATGAAGAAGAACTGAAATATGTATTATGTTCTGATTACAAGAAATGATATGCTTTTTAAATTGGAAAATTACAGCAACTAACTGACTAAAATAACAAAACAAACTAACAAACTAACTAACAAAATAAAACAAACTAACTACATAACCTATTTGTACATATTTTGTAACTAACTATCTAACTAATGGAATATACTATAATATATTAGAGTATATTCCAGTAGTTAAGAGTGTTAGTTACAAAATGTGTACAAATAGGTTGTGTAGTTAGTTTGTTTTTGTAGTTGGACTGGCCAGTGTTGGTTTTGTGTGAATCTGATTTCACTGAGAATGCCATGTTGTTTGTAGAATCAGTAACTGTGCTAACATTCCTCTGATGTTATTCTTGATAAACTAAGGAAAAGACTTTATTGATTGGGGGAATAGGATCCATAAGCAACAATTGACCTCTTATTTGCGCAAATGAGCCATTCAATCCCATAAGAAAGGATATCACATACTCCATATGATAATGATCAATGAGAGCCTTTGCTCCCCCACAGGTGCATTTGCCACATGAGAAAATAGGTCTATAGTTACTAAGTTCTTCCCAGATAGTTTTGAGTTTAGTGAAATAGGTGCTAACATTTGATTCGCCTTGTGTGTGGTTCATCAATTCTCTCCTCAATTAGAATATGCGAGGGCCATTTCTTTGTTGGTATCTTTCTTTGAGATCCACCCAAATATCATGAGAAGATTCTGAGTATATCACACTTGCTGATATTTCTTTGGATACAGAATTAAGTATCAAAGAAATGACAATGTTATTGTTGCGAGCCCAAGAATTAAAGAGATGATCAGTTTCATAAGGTTTTGAAATAGAACCATTGATAAAACCTAATTTGTTCTTGACAGATAATGCAATGTGTTAAGATATCATCACCAATTAGTGGAGAAATTAGGTCACCACTAATTAAGCCCACTGCCATTAGTGGAGAAATTAAGTCGCCACTACTTAATCCCATTACCATTAATGGAGAAGTTAGGCCACCACAAATTGAATAAGTGGTGGGAGGGAAAATAAGAAATTTGTGGCTATAAATTGCTTACTTAGCCTATAAATAGGCAAGCTTCTCATTTGGTTAATATCATCCAAGTAGTAGAAAAAATAACATAAGGCAATAAGTTTTCTTTATATTTGTAGTTTGAGTGTGATATTTTAAGAGTTTGTCTTCTTTAAGTGTTTTGAAAGAGTGGTTTAGTGAGTACTTCCTTATAATCATTTCTTGCGAATATTAGAGTTTTGTACTCGTTATTCTCAACAATTGGTATCAGAGCGGGACGGTCGTGTACCAGTATTTTTGGAGTGAGTTTTCTTGAGTCGTGAGAAATTCGTATTCTACAAGTTTGTATCTTGAAATCAGGCTTGTTTGGTATTATAAAAAAATTATCGACACGATGGGTGATCTTCAAGTAGTTGGAGGAATCAAGAAGCTCAACAACCAAAATTACAATACGTGGGCGACATGTCTTATATGCAAGGGCAAGACCTTTGGGAGGTCTTTGGTGGTAGTGAAGTTGTACAACCGGAGGTTGATGACGCTAATGGTACTTTGCGAAAATGGAAGATTAAAGCGGGCAAAGCGACGTTTGCCTTAAAGACCACAATTGAAGAAGAAATGTTGGACCACATCCGGGATGCCAAAACACCGAAAGAAGCATGGGACACTTTTACTACACTTTTTCAAAAAAGAACAACACAAGGCTATAATTTCTCGAGAACGAGCTGCTATCGATGGCGTAACGCGACATGACTATCACCAAGTACTTTCACAAGGTGAAGAAAATATGCCACGAAATTTCAATTTTAGATCCAACAGTTGCTATTGGTGAAACTAGGATAACAAGAATAATTATCCATGGTTTGAGGTCCGAATACCAAAGTTTTGTTGCTGCTGTACAAGGATGGACGACTCAACCATCACTTGTTGAGTTTGAAAATTTGCTTTACAGTCAAGAAGCCATGGCTAAGCAAATAGGAGGAGTCTCACTGAAGGGTGAGAAGGAAGCGCTCTACACCAACAAAAGCAAAGGCTACTTCAAGCAGCACGTCGGAGGTGGATATAAAAAGGATGATGACAAGGCAAAAAGTCAACAAGGAGAGGGAGGTTCTCGTCCATGGGGAGCTTCAAAGAATCGTGGCTATGATAAAAGATTTGAGGGCAAATGTTACAACTGTGGCAAGAAGGGACATATGGCAAAAGATTGTTGGTCCAATGAAAGGCCCACTGAGAGCAATGTTGTAAGGACATTTTTCTCATGTCCGAAATGTTTCATTTATTTATGTCGTATGCCGCTACATTTGGCACGTCTCCTCACGATCTCACATGATGGCCTCTATCCGAATTTCGGGAATCAAGCATACATTATCTCCACTAATGTATCCCTCATCTGCATCAACGACTTCACGTTCCTTGATTGTAGGCTCGTAATGCAAGTGGAACGCAAGAGAAGTCAAATCAGTGAAACAAGGCATGATAGGGATGTTCAAGGGCATATTGGTAATTTTACAGCCACCGTCCGGACGACCGGTCAACTGGAAAGTTGAAGAGCTTGCCGCAACAAAGATACTGGAAGAAACGGCACCTCAATCCGAGCTACGGTGAACAAGTTATGGCCCGTTGAAAATGGAGATATGTTCATTGAAAAGTCTGGAAATTTTTCTAAGTGTTTAAAGCCTTTTTCCAGTACACTTTCCCGAACCCAGACCCAAACCGGTTCGGGGGGGCGAACCGGTTCGCAGGGGTACCCGAACCGGTTCGGTGTACCTGTACGCTGGATAGAATTTCAGCATTTTAAAATCGTGGGTCTCTTCCAGGATTTCCCTATAAATACCAACTTCGGGAGAGTTGTTTTGCAAGACTTTGATAGACGAATTTGAGAGTCCTAATACCTCAAGTCTTCATATTTTTTAGTTCCCAAACTCATGTTTTGATTCACATATCATTTCCATATCTTTGTGAATCCTTTTTTGTAACCCAAGAACACAACTTTGGTTTGTTCAACCCTTGTGGAGAAGCCGTTCTCTTCTTCATTGCTGCCCTCCTGGAAAGGGAAATTTCCAGCCGCCGACATAGGAACCGACACCTGCGGGTATTTCTGTGTCACACTGTTTCTAGCCGTTGCTTTGAAGGTTTACCGAAGACACCGTGCGTTACACTTGTGGGCGATTATCAGGTTGTATGTAAGCCAATGGTCTTGTAAATTATTTAAAGTTCTAGAAATAAAAGGTTTTGCCCTTCGGGGATTTTTCCTTAACTTTGTGTCGCATGCTTTATAATTGATGGGTTGATTTAGATGCATGTTTAAGGGTTGATTTTATTTGTCTTAAAAGTAGACGCTAGTTAAATAAGGGTTACTTGGAAACTTGCGAATTTAATTTAAATCGATATTACACGACGTTTTTCAAATTAGTATCAGAGCGGGTTACGCTAATCTATTGCGTATTCCTATTTTCCGCAAAATCGTGTGATATTGATTTTTTTTGAAAAATCAGTTTTGTGAAAAAAAATCGCAATTTTTTCTATGGAGCACTTATATAATAAGATGCCTATTTTTGATGGGTCTAATTATGCCTACTGGAAAGCTCGTATGAAATCAATTTTAAAATCTATTGACGAGCGTGTTTGGTTGCTTTGCGAAAATGGTTGGACTCCTCCCACAGTCACTGTTAATAACATCACCTCTTTAAAACCCGTGTCAGCCTGAACTGAAGATGATTATAAATTGTCCAATTTTAATTCCCGCGGTCTAAGTGCTATTTCTGGAGCTGTCTCCCCTGATGAGTTTCGCCGAATTATGACGTGCACCACGTCTAAAGAGGCTTGGGATGTTTTGAAATTGACACATGAGTGTACGAACGCAGTTAAAGAGTCAAAATTACAAAATTTGGCCACCCAATTTGAGACTATCACCATGTCTGAGTCCGAATGCTTTGATGATATTTATGCACGTTTGTCGAACATAGTTAACACATGTTTTAATTTGGGTGAGGTTATTGATAACACGCGTGTCGTTAAAAAGATTTTGAGATCTCTCCCAAAACGCTTTATTCCTAAAGTCACTGTTTTGAACTCTTTGGGAAATTTGAAATCACTTAAGTTGGAAGAACTTGTAGGATATCTTCAAACCTATGAGATTGATATGTTTCCCAAAACCATTAAGGCTAAGGATAATGGCATTGCTTTAAAGACTCATTTTAAGAAAAAGAAAGAAAAAGTTTGTGAGTCCGATTCTGAGGGAGATTTTGATTTTAATGATATGGCCTTGCTTGCGAAAAATTTTAAAAAATTTCTCAACATGAACAAAAATAATTCTTCCAATAAAAAGAATGTTTTTGAGAAAAATAAAAAAAAAGAGGAGGCCAAAGATAGTGATAAGGAGGATGAGATCAGGTGCTTTGAGTGTGAAGGGAAAGGGTACATAGCTAGAGAGTGTCCTACTAGGATAAGGAGAAAGGGGAAAGAGACTGCTATGCCCGCCACACTTAGTGATAGTAGTGAAGGTGAGGGTGATGAGACTAGTGGTGAGAAGTTTGTAGCTTTTTCTAGTCGTGTGAGCACACCCACCTTGTCCCACAATAGTGCACACGAATGTGATAGTGATGGTTTGAGCGCTTCAAGTGAGGGAGAAAGTGAGAGTGAAAGTGGAGATGAAAGTGAGCTCCAAAAAGCTTTTAGAGATTTGTACACCGAGACCTTGAAAACAAAGAAGTATAATAGGGATTTAGGTCTTCGGGTTTTAGATTTGGAGAAAGAGAAGGAGGTTTTGAGAAAGGAGAAGTGTGATTTGACCAACACGTTGTCTAGTCTGACGACACGTGTATCCCAACTCGAGAGTGATCTCAAATGTTCCAGGGTGGTCAAAGTCAAGTTTGAGAACGCACCTAAGAAGGTAGAAAAGGTGGTTCTTAAGGGTAAAGGTGAGAAGTTTGGAATAAGTCATGACGGTGCTTCTTCTTCCCAATTAGCACCCGAGTCGGTTCCCACTTTAGTGACAGTTTCACATATGTCTCACCCTAACCCACCTAGGCGTCCCATTCCTATTAGGAAAGTGCGTCCTAGTGTTTTTGAGAGAGGTGTTCCTAGGCCTATTTATGTTTGCTCACATTGCAAGAGGAGAGGACACCTTAGGGAATTTTGCTTTAAGTTGGGGTATGTGTCACGTTTTGCTTCTACACGTGTTTCTGGCACACATGCACCCACACATGATACTTTACATGCTCCCGGAGACTACATGAGAGAGTTTTCACATTTAGGTGAGCAAGTTAAGTTTTTAGTCAAAACATCACAAGAATTGATGGAGGTTTTTCATAAGCTGTCACCACCTTTGGAAAACCCCTCCGCACCTAATGATTGAGGTTTGACTTGTTTACTAGCATAGGGTGATTTCATGATGACATTGTTTGCCTATTTCTAGTATGTATCATTTTTGTATATTTTGTTTGAAAAATTCTGAAAAATACAAAGAGATTTTATTTTGATAAAATTTTGAAAAAAAAAATCCAAAAAGATTTTTGTTTTTTTGTTTGGACCGTTTATGGATAAAAACTTTGGATGACCAAGTCACAACATCATTCCATTATTTTCATATGACTATTTGATAGTGTTTTGAGACAATAGGTCAATTCATCCATGTGCTTTATAATGTTTGGAGTCATTAAGATGTAATTAAGTGTTACTTCCTACATGTTTGACTCATGTTTCCTTTATTGCACACATGCACGGATTTGTTTGATTATTGTGCTTGTCTTATCATATGTTGGTTGGGTGTTTTCACTTCAATCCTGTCCTTAAAACGAACCAAGCGCGATAATTTTTTATAAGGAAATTGTGCATCTAAAAAACCGTTTTGTGAGTTTGTGTGATTTGTTTGATAATGGGGAGGGGCTGCGAAAGGTAATCATCTATCCTTTGCGCAAAAGCCACCGTTAGAAAGGACCTAAAAAATGGAGGAATTTTATTATCCGGGGTCCAAAGAGGTTTAAAAGAGCTCAAAAAAATTGAAAGGCAATAAAAAGATATTCATGCCAATTATGGGCCATTTAGTTTTTTGCACCAATTCTCCAAAGTTTGAGAATTTAGATTACCTCTAAAAGATAATATATTCGAGGGAGTTTGGTTGGAGAATTTAAAACGGGTTTGCACATCCTTGATATGCTTGAAAATGCGCTTTATAGTTTTGGACGTTATTGGTGTGGAAATCATTTGACTTTGATTTGTTGATTTGCATAAGACGATGTCATCTAAATTCAACAAATTTTTACACCTAAGGATACTTTTGATGCTCATTCGTTAGGGGTACACATATGCATCGTGCACATATGATTGATTAAGTTGATTTACCTATCGAATGTGTTCACACCCATTCATTCCGTTTCCATGACTTGGTTATTTGAGTCTAAATCCATGGTGTGATTTTTGTATCATATTTGTTCATATTGGTATCCTATCTTTGTATGAAAAATTTGAAAAAAAAAATCAAAAATAGTTTATATGTTTTGTATACCGTGACACCCCGCACTTGCTTATTTGATTTATTTCTCTAATTTGTCTATTTGAGGACATCATAAAAAGGGGGAGAAAGAATTATCATGTTATGGGGGAGTTTGAATTTTGGGGAAGTTTTTGAGATGTTGCTTATGGTTTTATCATATATTGATATCCATGTTATCTCATTTCAAACTCGATATGTCACGTGGTATTTGCTTTGTCTCATGTGTGTAGGTATGAAGATTGAAGATCTATATGTTGCACACCCTGATAAGAAAAGATTTGAGATTCCTGAAGATTTGAAGAACAAACGATGAAGACTATTCATTTGTACCTTTTCCAGTTTTGGGTTCATGGGAGGGTAGATTTGTATAGGCAATTTCATATTTGATAATTCGGATTTTTTATGTATGTACTGGCATAGACATAGGGGGAGATTTGTAAGGGCATTTTTCTCATGTCCGAAATGTTTCATTTATTTATGTCGTACGCCGCTACATTTGGCACGTCTCCTCCCGATCTCACATGACGGCCTCTATCCGAATTTCGGGAATCAAGCATACATTATCTCCACTAATGTATCCCTCATCTGCATCAACGACTTCACGTTCCTTGATTGTAGGCTCGTAATGCAAGTGGAACGCAAGAGAAGTCAAATCAGTGAAACAAGGCATGATAGGGATGTTCAAGGGCATATTGGTAATTTTACAGCCACCGTCCGGACGACCGGTCAACTGGAAAGTTGAAGAGCTTGCCGCAACAAAGATACTGGAAGAAACGGCACCTCAATCCGAGCTACGGTGAACAAGTTATGGCCCGTTGAAAATGGAGATATGTTCATTGAAAAGTCTGGAAATTTTTCTAAGTGTTTAAAGCCTTTTTCCAGCACACTTTCCCGAACCCAGACCCAAACCGGTTCGGGGGGCGAACCGGTTCGCAGGGGTACCCGAACCGGTTCGGTGTACCTGTACGCTGGATAGAATTTCAGCATTTTAAAATCGTGGGTCTCTTCCAGGATTTCCCTATAAATACCAACTTTGGGAGAGTTGTTTTGCAAGACTTTGATAGACGAATTTGAGAGTCCTAATACCTCAAGTCTTCATATTTTTGAGTTCCCAAACTCATGTTTTGATTCACATATCATTGCCATATCTTTGTGAATCCTTTTTTGTAACCCAAGAACACAACTTTGGTTTGTTCAACCCTTGTGGAGAAGCCGTTCTCTTCTTCATTGCTGCCCTCCTGGAAAGGGAAATTTCCAGCCGCCGACATAGGAACCGACACCTGCGGGTATTTCTGTGTCACACCGTTTCTAGCCGTTGCTTTGAAGGTTTACCGAAGACACCGTGCGTTACACTTGTTGGCGATTATCAGGTTGTATGTAAGTCAATGGTCTTGTAAATTATTTAAAGTTCTAGAAATAAAAGGCTTTGCCCTTCGGGGATTTTTCCTTAACTTTGTGTCGCATGCTTTATATTTGATGGGTTGATTTAGATGCATGTTTAAGGGTTGATTTTATTTGGCTTAAAAGTAGACGCTAGTTAAATAAGGGTTACTTGGAAACTTGCGAATTTAATTTAAATCGAAATTACACGACGTCTTTCAAATTGGTATCAGAGCGGGTTACGCTAATCTATTGCGTATTCCTATTTTCCGCAAAATCGTGTGATATTGATTTTTTTTGAAAAATCAGTTTTGTGAAAAAAAATCGCAATTTTTCCTATGGAGCACTTATATAATCAGATGCCTATTTTTGATGGGTCTAATTATGCCTACTGGAAAGCTCGTATGTGTAAGGACATTTTTGTCCAACATAGTTATATATGTCATTAGCCGTAACACCGTTGAAGAAATTCAAGTTCATATCGTCATCAACGGAATCCGAGTATCGAATCAAGAAAGAAGAATTCAGAAATCCGGAATACCGGACCGGTCCGCCACAAAATAAAAAGAACCGATCCGCAGCAAACCGATCCGCCCAGCCCCGGACCGGTCCGCCTTGCATAAGTCCAGAGAGCCCCGGATCGAATGAGAACCGAATCTGCTTCAAATAAAAAGAATCGATCCGCATCGGACCGATCCGCCTAAGGCCCGAACCGGTCCGCCCTGAATAGAATTTCCCAGATCGTGTTTCAGATTTTTCAGGGTTTTGACTCCTTATTTAAACCACGATCGGGAAGTGGTTTCATAAGACTTACACACGATTTTCTGAGTTCCATAACTCTTAAGTCTTCATGGTATTTGAGTCCATTGATTCATACCCTTGATTCACACAAATTCCATACATTTGTGAGTCAAATTTGGTAACCCTAGAACACCTTTGATGTTCAACCCTTTGTGAAGTGGACCGCTTCTTCCTCTTCATTGCATCCCTACTGGACAGGGATAGTTCCAGCCGCCACCCCTACTGGACAGGGTTTCTTCCAGCCGCGACTACAGAATCCGATACCTGAGGGTAATTCTTAGTCAACCTGTATTTCATTGTAATCCGATTGTAAACCGTCTTTTACAAATTATAGTGATATACAAATGGTTTTGCCCTTGTGGGGGATTTTTCCTTAACTTTGTGTGTTGAATATCTTGTGCATGAATTCATATTGTTTCAATCACACCTAGTTGCATGCTTAGGGTTCATTTGGGTTAAAAATGGCAGTTATTATATTATTTCTTAATTGAACGCAAGCGCCAACTCTTTCAAATTGGTATCAGAGCAGGTTACGCTAATCTATCGCGTATTCCTTTTTTCACAAAATTTTTCTAAGATATCAATTTTCTGAATAAATTGATTTTTGAAAAGAGCGTGTTCAAATGGAGAAGTTATATTATAAAATGCCTATTTTTGACGGGTCGAATTATGCCTATTGGAAAGCCCGTATGAGGTCGGCTTTAAAAGCCATTGACGAACGTGTATGGATTTTGGTTGAACGAGGGTGGACTCCTCCAACCGTGACTGTTGATAATGTGACCAACTTGAAACCTGACATCACCTGGACTGATGATGAATTTAAATGGTCATCTTTTAACTCTAAGGGTCTAAGTGCTATTTCTGGGTCTGTCACTCCTGATGAGTTCAAACGCATAATGACGTGCACCACGTCAAAAGAAGCATGGGATATTTTGCAACTTACCCATGAAGGAACGAATGCTGTTAAAGAGTCAAAATTGCAAAATTTAACAACTCAATTTGAAACCATCACCATGCATGAAAATGAATGTTTTGATGAATTTTATGCTAGGCTTTCTGACATTGTTAATACTAGCTATAATCTTGGTGAACATATTCCAAATGCTAGGGTTGTTAAAAAGATTCTTCGTTCACTTCCTAAGCGCTTTATACCTAAAGTCACTGTGCTGAATTCCTTGGGTAATTTAAATACTCTTAAATTGGAAGAACTGGTAGGAGATTTACAAACTTATGAAATAGATATGTTTCCTAAATCTGCCAAGCCAAAAGATAAGGGAATTGCCCTTAAAGCCCAAGAGAGAAAAAGTGAGGGGTCGGCAAGAAAGAGAGTCGAGTCGTCTAGAAAGATAGAAACTTCTGATTCTGAATGTGAGTTTGACCTAGATGATTTGGCACTTTTTGCTAAAAACTTTAAGAAAATTCTGAAATTTAAGAAAAATGGGAATTTCAAAGATAAAAAGAATTTTCAGAAAAATAAGTTTGAAAAGAAAGATTTCAAAGAACCCCCTAAAGACAGTGAGAGGTGTTTTGAGTGCGACGGTAAGGGACACAGAGCGTTTGAGTGTGCCACTCGTCTGAATAGGGAAAAGGGTAAAGCTGTCCTAAATGCTACCTTTAGTGACGACAGTGAGGTCGAGTCGGTGGACTCGGGAGATGAGTCACCGCATGAGCGTAACTTCACCGCGTTCATGGCTAGTCATGTGAGTACTCCTAGTGCATCTCACAACGATGAGATTGTTACCTCACAGGGACACCTCGACAGCGAGAGCGAAGAGAGTGAGGGAGAGGAGGAAGGTAGTGAGGACGAGAGTAGCCTTCAACGCGCCTACGCTGAGTTATATGATGAGTCTTTCAAAACTAAAAAACGTAACAAGGCGTTAGTTCTTAGGATCACCGCGTTAGAAGAAGAGTTAGGAAAGACGAAAGAGAGAGAGTCCTCAACCTGCACCGCCATGAAAGAGAGAGAATCTGCCTGGGTTAGTAAAGAGAATTTGCTTAAAAAGAGAGAGAGCAGTTTTGAGAAAGAGAAAGCGGACTTGACTAAACAAGTGGCTAGTCTTTCGAGTGAGCTTCATTCCTCCCTGGAGACTCGAAAGAAACTTGAAGCCCTTATTTCTCAGCTTACTCATGACCTTGAAAGAGCTAGGAAAGTCAAGGTACAAATCGAGGACAGATCTGGGAAGATGGGAAAGATGCTCCTCGGTCCCGCTTTAGGTTTTGGTGACAGGCAAGGAATAGGTTTTGATGGTGCCTCCACGTCCCAAATTGCACCCGGACCAATTCCTGAGTTTACTACGACTCCTTATGGCCGTCATAAAAAACCAAGAAGGAGAGTTCGACCAAGAAAAGCAATCCAAGGTCCTCCTAATACTGTGCCCTTTTGCTCCCATTGCAAAAGAAATGGACACCTTAGGGATGATTGCTATAAGTTGGGTCGGAAATGACGTACGTTTGCTCCACCACATCAGACTGATGAGTTTGCTAGTCTGAGAGAGCGTGTTGAGTTTCTAGCCGCCTCTTCACAGAGTTTGATGGAGGAATTCTGATGAATGACCTTACCATCAATGAATGCGCCCCGCATTTCGGCTAAAACCAACAACAACAAGGGAATACAAAAAGGTACCTACGCTTGGGTTCCTAAGAAAGAGAAAAAGGCCCTTGTTGTCCATGTCGCTCTCAAAGCCCATAATACCTCGCAGTGGTATTTTGACAGTGGTTGCTCCAGACACATGACAGGTGATGCCTCATATTTCACCCATCTTGAGGATTATAATGATGGGAGAGTCACCTTTGGAGATGGTAGCAAATCTAGCATAGTTGGACGAGGTACAATAGAGTTACCAGGATTTCCAAAGCTAGAGAACGTGCTGTACGTCAAAGGTTTGAAAGCAAACCTTCTTAGCATCAGCCAGCTGTGCGACGATGACTTTGCAGTGAAGTTTGACCGAAAAGCTTGTAAGGTCTATAATCAAGCCGGTAAACTTTTAGTACAAGGGGTGAGGACAGAAGATAACTGTTATGGGACTGAGCCCAAATCCTCACTTGTCTGCAACAGCGCCACGATCACTCCTATGGATATGTGGCATCAACGTCTAGGTCATGTGAACGTTAGAGACTTATCTCGATTAATCAAAAAGGACCTAGTACGTGGCTTACCATCACTTGGAAAGTCAACTTCCATGATTTGTGGAACCTGTCAGTTGGGAAAACAAATCCGTAGCCCTCATAGGAAGTTGAATTCCATTACCACTTCCCGTGTTCTTGAGTTGATTCATATGGATCTTATGGGTCCTACTCGCACGGAGAGTCTAGGTGGTAAGAGATACATTCTCGTGATGGTGGACGATTTCTCCAGGTACTCCATTGTAGGTTTTCTGAGAGAGAAATCCGATGCTGTAGAATTCCTAACGACCAAGTGCCGTGTCCTGCAAAATCAACACGGAGTCACTATTAACAGAATACGTAGTGACAACGGCACTGAATTTAAGGAAGCAAAGGTGGATCTGTACTGTGATAGCCTTGGGATCAAACATGAGTTTTCTGCTGTGAGAACTCCTCAGCAAAATGGGATTGTTGAGAGAAAGAATAGAACGATCCAAGAGATGGCTAGATCTATGCTTCTAGGTCGTAAAGTTTCTAAGAGATTTTGGGCAGAGGTAGTGTCTACTGCATGCCATACGGTGAATAGGGTGTATCTGCGTCCACACACACTTCACATTCCTTATGAGTTGTGGACTGGCAAGAAGCCCAACCTAGCATATTTCCGTGTTTTTGGGAGTAAATGCTACATCCTACGGGATAGAGAGCAATTAGGAAAGTTCGACTCCCGGAGCGACGAGGGAATATTTCTAGGTTATTCATCGAACAGTAGAGCGTATCGGGTTTTTAACCTGAAGATCTCCAAGGTCATGGAATCAATAAACGTCACCTTGCAAGATGACGAACCTCCGACGATTATTGATCCTAACCTACAGTGTAAGGATGAGGATTGTTCTGACAGTGATTTACCTGTTCCTCTCTCACACTCTGTGGTCCCTATTCTTGTGTTAGGGGACACACCTGCTTGGGTTCGCAAGAGTCATGACCCTTCTGCCATTGTTGGTGATCCCACTCTAGGGGTCAAGACTCGTGCTCAGCTAGAGAACGTTGTTAGCCATCTTTGCTACACGTCCAAAGTCGAGCCCAAGAACCACAAAGAAGCACTCAAAGATGAACACTGGATATCTGCTATGCAGGATGAGTTGCTCCAGTTTAAGAAGAACAATGTATGGGAACTTGTCCCCCGACCTAGTGATACTAATGTTATTGGTACTCGGTGGATTTTCAAGAATAAAATGGATGAAAATGGTACCATAATCAGAAATAAGGCTAGGTTGGTCGCTCAAGGCTACACACAGATAGAGGGTGTAGACTTTGGGGAGACATTTTCTCCTGTTGCGAGGCTTGAGTCCGTCCGTTTACTACTCGCCATCGCATGTCATCTGCACTTCAAAGTATATCAGATGGATGTCAAGAGTGCCTTTCTGAATGGCATTCTACAGGAAGAGGTTTATGTGGAACAACCAAAAGGGTTTGAAGACCCTAAGCACCCTGATCACGTCTACTATCTGAGGAAAGCCTTGTATGGTTTGAAGCAAGCACTCCGTGCTTGGTACGAGAGGCTTACTTCCTATCTCTTAGCCCGTGGCTTCAAGAGAGGGGGAGTTGATATGACGTTGTTCGTCAGGAGAGATGACAGTGCTATATTGGTTGCCCAAGTTTATGTGGACGACATAGTCTTTGGATCCACATGCTCCCAGCATGCTCACCACTTTGAGGAGGAGATGAAAAGTGAGTTTGAGATGAGCATGGTTGGTGAGCTTACATTCTTCCTTGGTCTCCAGGTTCGTCAGCTAGAGGATGGGATGTTCATCTCCCAATCCAAGTATGCTAGAGACCTAGTGAAGAAATTTGGTTTAGACTCCGCTAAGCATGCACGTACACCTATGAGTACCACTACCAAGCTTAGTAAGGACACTGCGGGCAAGGACGTAGAGCAAACCTTGTATCGGAGTATGATAGGCAGTCTTCTCTACTTGACTGCTAGTCGTCCCGACATTGCCTTTAGTGTTGGAGTCTGTGCGCGTTATCAGGCGTCTCCTAAAGAGTCACACTTACTCGCTCTAAAACGTATTATCAAATACGTGAGTGGGACTCTCTCATACGGTATTTGGTATTCCTTTGATACCGATGGCCGTTTGTCCGCCTATTCGGATGCCGATTGGGCAGGGGACGTAGATGGTTGTAGGAGCACTTCTGGTGGATGTTTCTACTTTGGTTCTGCTCTTGTCTCTTGGTTGAGCAAGAAGCAAAACTCCATCTCTTTGTCCACTGCGGAGGCGGAGTACATCGCCGCCGGGAGTTGTTGCACGCAACTCATGTGGATGAAGCAAATGTTGGAGGATTATGGGATTTCACAGGACACCATGACCATTTCCTGTGATAACACGAGCGCGATACACATATCCCGCAATCCTGTCCAACATTCGCGCACAAAGCACATCAGGTTACGCGAGCACTTTATACGTCAGTTAGTTGAGGAGAAGGTCGTAACCCTGAGTTTTGTTCCTACCGACCGTCAGTTAGCCGATATTTTCACGAAACCTTTAGATGCCCTTAGATTTGAGAGTCTTAGGAAGTCTTTGGGGATTTGCACAGTTGACTGAGGGGTTGGTCTATGTCTAGAATAGGATTCTTCTTCATGATCATATCATATGCTTCCTATTGCTAGTCTGTTTATATGTACTATTCTTTGTTGTACAGCTTTTATGTATTTTTTATTATTCTTAGAAAAATACAAAAAGATTTTCTTTTTTGAAAAATTTTGAGAAAAGCACAAAAAGATTTTATTTTGATAATTTTTTTGAAAAAGACCAAAAAGAGATTTGCCTTTTATGGATGAGCATTTAAGATAGCCTAGTCACAACTTCATTCCATTTATCCATGTGACTGTTTGATAGAGAGTTGAGAGGCTACATCATTTCATCCATGTGCTTAACATTGATTGGAGTCCTTGAGATGTAATTAGTGATATTTCCTACATGCTTGACTCCTATATCCTTTATTGCACACATGCACGGCTATATTTGATTATTGCACTTGTCAATCTCATGTTGGCTTGAGTGTTTCCATCTCAATCCTGTCTATACAATGTATAAAATGCGATAAAACTTGACAAGATTGGATTGCATGTAAAAACCGTTTTGGTGAGACTGTGTGATAATTTGCATAACGGGGAGGGGCTGCGAAAGTTGATTCTTATCCTTTGCACAAAAACCACCGTTAAAAGGGACCTAAAAAATTGAGGAATTTTATTATCCGAGGTCCTAAGAGGATAAAAGAGCCCGAAAAAATTAAAAAGGCAATAAAAAGCAATACATACCATATATGGGCCATTTAGGTTTTCACCATCAATTCTCCAAAGTTTGAGAATTTAGTATACCTCTATTCAAAATATAAATCTGAGGGAGTTTGGTTGGAGATTGAAAATGGGTTTGCACTTCCTTGAAAGTCCTGAAAAAGCATGAAAATCATTTTGGACGTTATTGGTGTAGAAATCACTTTGAGCTTTGATTTGTAGATTTGATATAGTCAATGTCGTATATTTCCATTCTTTTACACCAAAGGAAGCATTTGAGTTCATTCGTTAGGAATATCCAATACTCATCGTGCACATATGTCATGTTTGTATTCTTTGATTTTCCTATCGAATTTTGTTCACACCCATTCTTTTACGCTATCACCGACTTGGTTGTTTTATGTTCATTTATGGTGTGATTTTATGCCTTGTGTCTCCCCGGTACTTGATTGCTTGATTTATTTCTCTCATTTGTCTATTTGGGGACATCATAAAAAGGGGGAGAATGAATTATCTGTTTATGGGGGAGTTTTGAAATTCTGAGAATTGTGAGAATGCTTATGTTTATCTCATTTCAAACTCGATATGTCACTTGGTATTTGCTTTATCTCATGTGTGTAGGTACATCTTTTGATAATCCCATGTTGCACACCCTGATGAGAAAAGCAGTAAGATTTCTGAAGATTCAAAGAACAAACGATGCAGCCTTAGTCATTTGTACCACTTTCAGTTTTGGGTTCATGGAAGGGTAGATTTGTATAGGCATTGTGATTATAGATAATTCGGATTTTTTATGTTTGTTCCGGCATAGACATAGGGGGAGATTTGTAAGGACATTTTTGTCCAACATAGTTATATATGTCATTAGCCGTAACACCGTTGAAGAAATTCAAGTTCATATCGTCATCAACGGAATCCGAGTATCGAATCAAGAAAGAAGAATTCAGAAATCCAGAATACCGGACCGGTCCGCCACAAAATAAAAAGAACTGATCCGCAGCAAACCGATCCGCCCATCCCCGGACCGGTCCGCCTTGCATAAGTCCAGAGAGCCCCGGATCGAATGAGAACCGAATCTGCTTCAAATAAAAAGAACCGATCCGCATCGGACCGATCCGCCTAAGGCCCGATCCGGTCCGCCCTGGATAGAATTTCCCAGATCGTGTTTCAGATTTTTCAGGGTTTTGACTCCTTATTTAAACCACGATCGGGAAGTGGTTTCATAAGACTTACACACGATTTTCTGAGTTCCATAACTCTTAAGTCTTCATGGTATTTGAGTCCATTGATTCATACCCTTGATTCACACAAATTCCATACATTTGTGAGTCAAATTTGGTAACCCTAGAACACCTTTGATGTTCAACCCTTTGTGAAGTGGACCGCTTCTTCCTCTTCATTGCAGCCCTACTGGACAGGGATAGTTCCAGCCGCCACCCCTACTGGACAGAGTTTCTTCCAGCCGCGACTACAGAATCCGATACCTGAGGGTAATTCTTAGTCAACCTTTATTTCATTATAATCCGATTGTAAACCGTCTTTTACAAATTATAGTGATATACAAATGGTTTTGCCCCTGTGGGGGATTTTTCCTTAACTTTGTGTGTTGAATATCTTGTGCATGAATTCATATTGTTTCAATCACACCTAGTTGCATGCTTAGGGTTAATTTGGGTTAAAAATGGCAGTTATTATATTATTTCTTAATTGAACGCAAGCGCCAACTCTTTCAGTATGAAATCGATTTTAAAATCTATTGACGAGCGTGTTTGGTTGCTTTGCGAAAATGGTTGGACTCCTCCCACGGTCACTGTTAATAACATCACCTCTTTAAAACCCGTGTCAGCCTGGACTGAAGATGATTATAAATTGTCCAATTTTAATTCCCGCGGTCTGAGTGCTATTTCTGGAGCTGTCTCTCCTGATGAGTTTTGCCGAATTATGACATGCACCACGTCTAAAGAGGTTTGGGATGTTTTGAAATTGACACATGAGGGTACGAACGCAGTTAAAGAGTCAAAACTACAAAATTTGGCCACCCAATTTGAGACTATCACCATGTCTGAGTCCGAATGCTTTGATGATTTTTATGCACGTTTGTCGGACATAGTTAACACATGTTTTAATTTGGGTGAGGTTATTGATAACACGCGTGTCGTTAAAAAGATTTTTAGATCTCTCCCAAAACTCTTTATTCCTAAAGTCACTGTTTTGAACTCTTTGGGAAATTTGAAATCACTTAAGTTGGAAGAACTTGTAGGAGATCTTCAAACCTATGAGATTGATATGTTTCCCAAAACCATTAAGGCTAAGGATAATGGCATTGCTTTAAAGACTCATTTTAAGAAAAAGAAAGAAAAAGTTTGTGAGTCCGATTCTGAGGGAGATTTTGATTTTAATGATATGGCCTTGCTTGCGAAAAATTTTAAAAATTTCTCAACATGAACAAAAATAATTCTTCCAATAAAAAGAATGTTTTTGAGAAAAATAAAAATAAAGAGGAGGCCAAAGATAGTGATAAGGAGGATGAGATCAGGTGCTTTGAGTGTGAAGGGAAAGGGCACATAGCTAGAGAGTGTCCTACTAGGATAAGGAGAAAGGGGAAAGAGACTGCTATGCCCGCCACACTTAGTGATAGTAGTGAAGGTGAGGGTGATGAGACTAGTGGTGAGAAGTTTGTAGCTTTTTGTAGTCGTGTGAACACACCCACCTTGTCCCACAATAGTGCACACGAATGTGATAGTGATGGTTTGAGCGCTTCAAATGAGGGAGAAAGTGAGAGTGAAAGTGGAGATGAAAGTGAGCTCCAAAAAGCTTTTAGAGATTTGTACACCGAGACCTTGAAAACAAAGAAGTATAATAGGGATTTAGGTCTTCGGGTTTTAGATTTGGAGAAAGAGAAGGAGGTTTTGAGAAAGGAGAAGTGTGTTTTGACCAACACGTTGTCTAGTCTGACGACACGTGTATCCCAACTCGAGAGTGATCTCAAACGTGCCAGGGTGGTCAAAGTCAAGTTTGAGAACGCACCCAAGAAGGTTGAAAAGGTGGTTCTTAAGGGTAAAGGTGAGAAGTTTGGAATAAGTCATGACGGTGCTTCTTCTTCCCAATTAGCACCCGAGCCGGTTCCCACTTTAGTGACAGTTTCACATATGTCTCACCCTAACCCACCTAGGCGTCCCATTCCTATTAGGAAAGTGCGTCCTAGTGTTTTTGAGAGAGGTGTTCCTAGGCCTATTTATGTTTGCTCACATTGCAAGAGGAGAGGACACCTTAGGGAATTTTGCTTTAAGTTGGGGTATGTGTCACGTTTTGCTTCTACACGTGTTTCTGGCACACATGCACCCACACATGATACTTTACATGCTCCCGGAGACTACATGAGAGAGTTTGCACATTTAGGTGAGCAAGTTAAGTTTTTAGTCAAAACTTCACAAGAATTGATGGAGGTTTTTCATAAGCTGTCACCACCTTTGGAAAACCCCTCCGCACCTAATGATTGAGGTTTGACTTGTTTACTAGCATAGGGTGATTTTCATGATGACATTGTTTGCCTATTGCTAGTATGTATCATTTTTGTATATTTTGTTTGAAAAATTCTGAAAAATACAAAAAGATTTTATTTTGATAAAATTTTGAAGAAAAAAAAATCCAAAAAGATTTTTGTTTTTTTGTTTGGACCGTTTATGGATAAAAACTTTGGATGACCAAGTCACAACATCATTCCATTATTTTCATATGACTATTTGATAGTGTTTTGAGAAATAGGTCAATTCATCCATGTGCTTTATAATGTTTGGAGTCATTAAGATGTAATTAAGTGTTACTTCCTACATGTTTGACTCATGTTTCCTTTATTGCACACATGCACGGATTTGTTTGATTATTGTGCTTGTCTTATCACATGTTGGTTGGGTGTTTTCACTTCAATCCTGTCCTTAAAACGAACCAAGCGCGATAATTTTTTATAAGGAAATTGTGCATATAAAAAACCGTTTTGTGAGTTTGTGTGATTTGTTTGATAACGGAGAGGGGCTGCGAAAGGTAATCATCTATCCTTTGCGCAAAAGCCACCGTTAGAAAGGACCTAAAAAATGGAGGAATTTTATTATCCGGGGTCCAAAGAGGTTTAAAAGAGCTCAAAAAAATTGAAAGGCAATAAAAAGATATTCATGCCAATTATGGGCCATTTAGTTTTTTGCACCAATTCTCCAAAGTTTGAGAATTTAAATTACCTCTAAAAGATAATATATTCGAGGGAGTTTGGTTGGAGAATTTAAAACGGGTTTGCACGTCCTTGATATGCTTGAAAATGCGCTTTATAGTTTTGGACGTTATTGGTGTGGAAATCATTTGACTTTGATTTGTTGATTTGCATAAGACGATGTCATCTAAATTCAACAAATTTTTACACCTAAGGATACTTTTGATGCTCATTCGTTAGGGGTACACATATGCATCGTGCACATATGATTGATTGAGTTGATTTACCTATCGAATGTGTTCACACCCATTCATTCCGTTTCCATGACTTGGTTGTTTGAGTCTAAATCCATGGTGTGATTTTTGTATCATATTTGTTCATATTGGTATCCTATCCTTGTATGAAAAATTTGAAGAAAAAAAAATCAAAAATAGTTTATATGTTTTGTATACCGTGACACCCCGCACTTGCTTATTTGATTTATTTCTCTAATTTGTCTATTTGAGGACATCATAAAAAAGGGGGAGAAAGAATTATCATGTTATGGGGGAGTTTGAATTTTGGGGAAGTTTTTGAGATGTTGCTTATGGTTTTATCATATATTGATATCCATGTTATCTCATTTCAAACTCGATATGTCACGTGGTATTTGCTTTGTCTCATGTGTGTAGGTATGAAGATTGAAGATCTATATGTTGCACACCCTGATAAGAAAAGATTTGAGATTCCTGAAGATTTGAAGAACAAACGATGAAGACTATTCATTTGTACCTTTTCCAGTTTTGGGTTCATGGGAGGGTAGATTTGTATAGGCAATTTCATATTTGATAATTCGGATTTTTTATGTATGTACCGGCATAGACATAGGGGGAGATTTGTAAGGACATTTTTCTCATGTCCGAAATGTTTCATTTATTTATGTCGTACGCCGCTACATTTGGCACGTCTCCTCACGATCTCACATGACGGCCTCTATTCGAATTCCGGGAATCAAGCATACATTATCTCCACTAATGTATCCCTTATCTGCATCAACGACTTCACGTTCCTTGATTGTAGGCTCGTAATGCAAGTGGAACGCAAGAGAAGTCAAATCAGTGAAACAAGGCATGATAGGGATGTTCAAGGGCATATTGATAATTTTACAGCCACCGTCCGGAGGACCGGTCAACTGGAAGGTTGAAGAGCTTTCCGCAACAAATATACTGGAAGAAACGGTACCTCAATCCGAGCTACGGTGAACAAGTTATGGCCCGTTGAAAATGGAGATATGTTCATTGAAAAGTCTGGAAATTTTTCTAAGTGTTTAAAGCCTTTTTCCAGCACACTTTCCCGAACCCAGACCCAAACCGGTTCGGGGGAGCGAACCGGTTCGCAGGGGTACCCGAACCGGTTCAGTGTACCTGTACGCTGGATAGAATTTCAGCATTTTAAAATCGTGGGTCTCTTCCAGGATTTCCCTATAAATACCAACTTCGGGAGAGTTGTTTTGCAAGACTTTGATAGACGAATTTGAGAGTCCTAATACCTCAAGTCTTCATATTTTTGAGTTCCCAAACTCATGTTTTGATTCACATATCATTGCCATATCTTTGTGAATCCTTTTTTGTAACCCAAGAACACAACTTTGGTTTGTTCAACCCTTGTGGAGAAGCCGTTCTCTTCTTCATTGCTGCCCTCCTGGAAAAGGAAATTTCCAGCCGCCGACATAGGAACCGACACCTGCGGGTATTTCTGTGTCACACCATTTCTAGCCGTTGCTTTGAAGGTTTACCGAAGACACCGTGCGTTACACTTGTGGGCGATTATCAGGTTGTATGTAAGTCAATGGTCTTGTAAATTCTTTAAAGTTCTAGAAATAAAAGGTTTTGCCCTTCGGGGATTTTTCCTTAACTTTGTGTCGCATGCTTTATATTTGATGGGTTGATTTAGATGCATGTTTAAGGGTTGATTTTATTTGGCTTAAAAGTAGACGCTAGTTAAATAAGGGTTACTTGGAAACTTGCGAATTTAATTTAAATCGATATTACACGACGTTTTTCAAATGTCGGTACTTCCAATTCAAAGGAGAGAAGCGAAGATGATTGGGATGCTAAAGCATCTTTTGCTATGTAAGAGGAGGAGTTAGCTCTCACAGTCTCGACAGCTGAGCGGATCGACTATGAGAATGATTGGATCGTCGACTCAGGCTGCTCAAATCACATGACGGGTGATAAACAGAAGTTACAGAGCCTGTCAAAATACAAGGGAAATAGAGTTGTGGTAACAACCAACAACTCAAGGCTACCAATAGCTCATATTGGTAAGACAGTAGTAGCACCTCAATATAGTTCTAACGAGGTGCCGCTTCAAAATGTCTACCATATTCCGAGTATGAGGAAAAATCTTCTTTCAGTGGCACAGTTAACATCATCAGGCCACTTTGTCTTGTTTGGTCCATGAGATGTGAAGGTATATCAAGACCTTAAGATCTCAAGAATGCCAACAATGGAGGGACAGCAATTGGAGTCAGTCTACGTGATGTCAGCAGAGTCTGCATATGTAGACAAGATAAGAAAAAATGAGACAGCAGATTTATGGCACATGCGATTGGGCCACGTTAGCTATTCTAAGCTAAGCGTGATGATGAAGAAGTCGATGCTCAAGGGACTTCCATAATTTGATGTGAGGACAGACACGGTCTGTGCAGGATGCCAGTATGGTAAAACACATCAATTACCGTACGAGGAATCAAAGTTTAGAGCGAAGGAACCATTAGAGTTAGTTCACTCTAATGTGTTCGGACCAGTCAAGCAATCATCAGTTAGTGGGATATGGTATATGGTAACGTTTATTGATGACTTCTCTAGGTATGTGTGGGTTTTCTTTATGAAAGAAAAATCTGACATGTTCTCAAAGTTTAAAGAGTTCGGAGAGACGATTGAAGGAGGAGTGGGGAAAAAGATTATTTGTCTACACACAGATAATGGAGGAGAATATACCTCAAATGAGTTTTTCAGTATCTACGAGACTGTAGAATACGTCATCAATTTACTTGTGCCAACACCCCCCAACAGAATGGAGTAGCAGAGAGAAAGAATCGACATCTTGCAGAAGTTTATCGGAGTATGCTACATGTTAAGAATGTGCCGGGAAGATTTGGGGCTGAAACTATGAGAACTGCAGCCCATGTGATTAACAAACTTCCTCAACCAAGGTTAGAGTTTGTTTCACCCTTTGAGAAATTATGGGACATGAAACTTACGGTTAGTTACTTTCGAGTATTCGGCTGTGTATGCTATGTATTTGTTCCTAACCATCTACGTAGCAAGTTTGACAAGAAAGTCGTCAGATGTATCTTTGTGGGATACGACAGCCAGAGGAAAGGGTGGAAATGTTGCGATCCTACGATTAGAAGGTGTTACACATCACGAGATGTGGTGTTTGATGAAGCATCTTCTTGGTGGTCCTCAGAAAAGGAGGTGTTATCAAACTCGAAGGAATTTGAAGAGAAGCTGCAACAGAAAATGGGAGAGCAGACTCCTCAAGTCCTATCAAGCTCACATGAAGCTGAAGATTCATATGATGATGATAATATCGAGCAAGAAGTAACCAGAATCCTTGGCAAACTGGTGTATATTACCAACCAAATAAAGAAGGTGAACCTAGTGAAACGAAAGTATCAACTCCACAATCACAACTCGGGAGGTCAATAAGAATCAGAAAGCCAAATCCCAAATACGCCAACGCAGCCATAGAAGAAGAAGCAAGTGTAAAAGAACCTGATACGTTTGAAGAAGCATCCCAGAATTCTGAGTGGATTAAAGCTATGGAAGAAAAAATCACTGAATTGGAGCAAAATCGAACTTGGGATCTCGTGCCAAAGCCAAGAGATGTGAAAGCCATATCATGTAAATGGGTTTACAAGATAAAGAGTCGTCTAGATGGATCAATTGAGAGATACAAAGTTCGACTGGTGGCTGGGAGGTTCTCTCAATAATATGGACTAGATTATGATGAAACATTTAGTCCAGTGGCAAAGCTTACAACTGTACGAGTCTTACTTGCACATGCAGCCAACAAAGACTGGAATTTATGGCAAATGGATGTGAAGAACGCATTTCTTCATGGGGAGTTAGATCGGGAGATCTACATGATTCAACCAATGGGTTTTCATAATCAAGATCATCCTGAGCATGTGTAAGTTGCGAAAGGCACTCTATGGATTGAAACAGGCACCAAAGGCGTGGTATGGTAAGATTGCTGAATTTCTAACTCAAAGTGGTTATTCAGTAACACCTGCAGATTCTAGCTTGTTTGTCAAAGCTAATGGAGGAAAGTTAGCTATCGTACTGGTATACGTGGATGATTTGATCATAACCGGTGATGATGGGGCAGAAATTCTTCGAACAAAGGAGAATTTCTCAGTTCGTTTCCAGATGAAGGAACTTGGAAAACTCAAGCACTTTCTTGGTCTAGAGGTTGACCGTACACAAGAAGGAATATTTCTTTGCCAGCAAAATTATTCCAAAGATTTATTGAAGAAGTTCGGGATGCTCGAATGCAAGCCAATCTCGACACCGATGGAACCAAATGGCAAGTTGTGTGCGCATGAAGGAAAAGATTTGGAAGATGCCATGATGTATCGACAATTAGTAGGTAGTCTGATTTATCTAACCTTGACCCGGCCTGACATTTCTTATGCTGTTGGTTTGATGAGTCGGTACATGCAAAATCCAAAGAAGTCTCATTTGGAAGCAGTTTGGCGAATATTGAGATATGTGAAGAGTACAGCTAACTATGGTATTTTGTACAAGAAAGGTGAAGATTGCAAGTTAGTTGTCTATTGTGACGCTGACTATGCAGGAGATCACGACACTCGTCGATCAACTACCGGGTACGTGTTTAAGCTTGGATCTGGAGCAATTTCTTGGTGTAGTAAGAGACAACCAACGGTATCTTTATCAACTACGGAAGAAGAGTATCGAGCATCATCAATGGCAGCTCAAGAGAGTACGTGGTTAATACAGTTGATGAACGATCTACATCAACCAGTAGATTATGCAGTTTCGTTGTACTGTGACAACCAGTCAGCAGTTCGTTTGGCGAAAAATCTAGTCTCTCATGCCAGAACTAAGCATGTGGAAGTACACTATCATTTTATCAGAGAGAGGGTTCTGTAAGAAGAAATTGAGATGAGACGAATCAAGACAGATGATCAAATTGCGGACTTGTTCACGAAAGGGTTGAGTGCAAGCAAGTTCGAAAACTTTCGTCGTCAGTTCGGCATGGTGAAAGGAATTGGAGTTGGTGTTGAGAGGGAGTGTTAAGATATCAACACCAATTAGTGGAGAAATTAGGTCACCACTAATTAAGCCCACTACCATTAGTGGAGAAATTAGATCACCACTAGTTAATCCCACTACCATTAATGGAGAAGTTAGGCCACAACAAATTGAACAAGTGGTGGAAGGGAAAATAAGAAATTTGTGGCTATAATTTGCTTACTTAGCCTATAAATAGGCAAGCTTCTCATTTGGTAAATATCATCCAAGTAGTAGCAAAAATAACATAAGGCAATAAGTCTCCTTTATATTTGTAGTTTGAGTGTGGTATTTTAAGAGTTTGTCTTCTTTAAGTGTTTTGAAAGAGTGGTTTGGTGAGTACTTCCTTATAATCATTTCTTGCGAATATTAGAGTTTTGTACTCGTTATTCTCAACACAATGATCATAGCACGACACCACGATGTGTAATTGTCACCGGTTAGAGGTTGAGCCACAAGAATCAGACCTGGATTGTCTGAATGATGAAGAAAATAGGGGCTTGATCCATCTTCAATGGCTGAATTGCTCATTGAGGATCCAGAATTAGTTTGTGAAAAACGCAAAGCTTCAGCAGCCATGGATGAGTTTCAAAGAATATGGGTAATGAAGAAAACGCAGGTAGAAGGAAGAGCAGATTTATTGCTCTGATACCATATTGAAGTTTAGAGAGAAAACATATGAAGAAGAACTGAAATCTCTATTATGTTCTGATTACAAGAAATATGCTTTTTAAATAGAAAATGACAGCAACTAACTGACTAAAATAACAAAACAAACTAACTAACAAAACAAACTAACTACACAACCTATCTGTACACATTTTGTAACTAACTATCTAACTACTGGAATATACTCTAATAAGAATGGTGACAAACCCACAGCAGCAGCACCTCAAGGATTGCTTCCAGCAGTGGAGAACATGGACCAACAGTGCCTATGTGAGGCGATAAAGAAGGTAGTGAGGCAGCAGCAGGAGGAGCAAGGAGAAAGGTAAGGTGAGCAGATGCAAGAGATGGTCCAAAGGGTAAAGAACCTGCCAAGCCATTACAACATGGAAACTCAGCAATGCCAAACACGAGTTGTCTGGTTCTAAATCAGAGACCAATATGATGGCTCTCTAGACCCCATGGTCAATAAAACTCACTCCTCTGGCCTTTAAGCTGGAGATTAGGTGACTATGGTAATAAGCACATGATCATGTGTAGCATGAGATTTCAAAGTATGAGAGTTTGTATTTATTGAGCCAATAATAAAACTAAAATTTTGTTTGTCCAGAACTAGTTTTTTCATTTCAATCTTATGTTCGAAGATAGCAATGGCAATGGCGCTTTTTGGTAAAGCATGTTCCATTCACATGGAGTGTACTCCATCCCATCCCATCCCATCATCAATCAATCATAGTATGTGATAGTTTCATGCTGAATTTAGTCTGCCTAGCAAAATAATCAAAAACCATATAAATTAATGAGTAAATATTATCATTTCAACTCATTTTCATCATAAATTCAACAAGCTTACGTTGTTCATCAGGATGTGAGGAGTATGTGAATGAAATTTGAAAGTATGGAAAGAATTGATAGGGCGGTGAGAACGACAAAAAGACTTTTAAACCTATAAAGCATGAACATGTACTTGAGACAAACGTCCCGACTCTATTAGCGAACAACTTTAGTAAAGAAGATTCTTAGATGCTGAAAATATGTGTAAAATTTTACTTATATTTTGACAATTCGTTTCATACTCGTAACCGGGGGACACCCCAATGGGGAGCGGTAAGAAGCCCGAATTTTCAGTGTACATATTGATAAGCCCAAGTCTCCAAATTATAAGCTTTATCTTGAAAGTAAGCAAGAATAAATACAATAACGGATAATCAATAAACTATCTTTATATTTTAAAACCTTGAATGGCTGGCAAAAAAAAGTAATAATCTTTTAGCAATTTCTCTATTATTTATGGAAGCCATAGTTATATAAGTTTCCCATGGACAAAATAATAAACTACCTGAGTCTTAAGTGCATGTAAAAGATACCCATCATTGCAATCGCGATCAAGAGGTCATCAAGCTTTTAATAACTCTGTGGAATAACATGTTAAGGCGTGAAACACTTCAAACTGGCAAGCAATAATCATTCATGGGTATGAAAGTTTAGGGTCTTGGCTCTCTAAAGAAGATCCATGGGATTTACACTTAGGACTATATCAAATTTACTGGTAACTGTATGGGACTTTAAGCACTGAAATTACACTCTGGATTGTAAACCAATGTTCATTCCTGGGTATGACACATTCAAGGGTTTGTATCATGAAAGGAGTTGAATAATTTTCACTTAAGACGATATAATATTTATTGTAAACTTTCAAAGATTTAGACCTCAGATGTTAAGTGTTACAAGGAAGAAAAATCAAAGTTAAGCTTTGTGAGGAAATGGAGAAGTGGGGAAGAAGGGCAGCCATTTTTGCCCTTAAAATATATTGGGCTCGACTCTTATTATCCATTATAAACCTCTTTGACGAAAGAGGAATGGCATGAAAAGTTAGGAGGCAAGTCAAACAAATAATATCTAATATGACATTAGTACTTAGGAACTATTAATGAGACATAACTGTGACAATACTTGTCATGGTGGGGAAGAAGAGAGTAGTAAATGTAACATTTTCAGCCTCGTGCGGTTATTTACCACATATCTTTAGGCACTCTCATTAACCATTTCACCTGAGGTGACGTCTTCCTTGATAATTATGGTTATTTAGCGCATTTGAGTTTACTACAATGAAGACAACCATAAAAGAGAAAATACAAGGGAAAGAAAACTGATTCTTCAAGGCACATGCATTATCTGTATAGCCTGCGGTGACATGTTTACTGGTCATTATAGTTCTTTATCCAGAAAAAGTCTTCATGCTCTTGTCTCCCCATGTTTCTTCTTCACAAATTTGGGGCTTTATCTCACCTCTAATAGCAACAATCACCCTAAACATAAACTTCATTAATGTTGGCATCAGTTGATCAGGGTAATAGATTTAAGCAGACATCTTAAACAGTCGTCATAGTCAGCAGGCGAAAAGATGATGAAAAACATCACATCCCCACCAGCACTCAAACGGTAACCATACTACCAAAACAAGCAACTTTCACTAACACTTGCAATGATGAAGATCACCTGTGCAGGAAAACATACTTGGATAAATAGATCAATACCCAAACATCGACCAAGGCTCTTCCTCAGAGTTTCACTAAAAAGAAGTGTGTTGGATTTTTAGCCATGTACACTATCACCCCCAAGTCCCGACTCGGTATCGACTCTGCTAATACGATCTCACTATATGAATACTATTGAGAATGCGATGCAAATATATTATCATTCAGAGTCCAGAATTAGGAAGCCAGATCAAGAACTGAATGGATGGACACGACTCACCAAATGGGATCAATGGATTACTTATAAGCAATGCCAATCTAAGCAATCCCACTCTTGTATAGAGCTATGATATTGGATCGTGGACTAGTCATCATGACAATAAATTATCTACCTGATACAATTTGTATCACAAGCACTAAGGTTCAAACTTCAGCCTGTGCACAAATACAGCAGGTCAGCATTCGTATAACCATCTGAATTACTATTCTAGTTACTACTATATTCAGTTTGGGTTGGATTAGATTGGAGGGACTCGTTCATGATTTTGACTTCCGCAATTCACTAGGATTAGGTGTACAAAAGAAAGGGAGTAGCACTAACTCGTTAATTGTGGACAGGAAAAGAGGAAAATTCATATGGAATTTAAAAGCCCCATTATGCCCACTAAACACTAGAACCAGAATAAGCAGCAGAAATTTTGCAAGGCTCGTCAACTAAACATAGACCAACCATTCCTCTGTTTAAGCATGTTCAGAATGCGAAGGGTACATATTTTACTTTAGAACAAACATAGTTATTTAAGGTGCAAAGCGAGGGGCACGCCTGATCAAAGTGAGGCCTGCATTAAACAAAACATGCAAAAATTCTCTCTAAAAAAAATGTGACTAATTGATGATCTAAAATTTGAATTATATAGCATAAAATACTATTATACAAGAGTGTGAGGAGAGGAGACACATAAGAAGATATATCTAATATACCATATGAAAAAAATTATATAATCAAATATCAAAATTTATTTAACATTTTAATTATCCATTAATCAACATATGCAAACATATAATATATTTAAAAACAAATATGGTCAAATGTGGAAAGACGTATCAAAATCAATCGAGACAACAGTATTGGAGCTTTTTTGCTTTCTTTCCCTCAAGTAGTGACTAGCGAAAAAAGGCTGAACCCCAACTTAGGCTGAGCTTGGTTAGTTTTAGGGTGGAAAATGGTTCAGTTCCTTATTTCATTGAAAAATAAGTAATGTAAATATATTAAGTGGGCCATTCTTGTGCTAGGCTTTTAACAACTATGCCTCAAAGATGGAAACATCGCATGTCAAATAAACAATATCATTATACAATGCTGATGGATTCAAGCGACCACCACAATTCCAAGTTATTAGATGGTATGATAAGGATCAGTGTTCATACTCAGAAATCTAAAGATCCAAATCAAACATTTTTTGCATTACATATTTATAGCAATCCAATTACATCAAGCTACCACAGTCTGAATGTATCATCAGGGGCGGACCTACCCCATCCCGAATGGGGGCGGCCGCACCCACGGGTTTTTCGGAAAATTGCTGTGAGTATTTGTAAAAAAAATTTGTAGACTTATTTAAAAGTTTTTAAAGATATGGGGGCAATTGTCTAAATAACCTAAACTATAAAAACCTAAAAAACACGGAACTTAGAGATAGAATCAACCCGCCCCTTTTTAATTTGTCACTTCTCATCTCCTCCCTCCCGAGTCTCCCTCCTCACCTCACTCGTCCGTCTCTCTCCCTCCCTGTGCTGTGCGACCTGTCCGCCCCGCCCTCTCCCTCTCCCTCATCTCTTCTCCCTCCCTTGTTGCTGCCCAAGCAGAGCAGCACGCACAAAGGCTTTGTTTGAGAAGCAGCCCTTCACTTCACGCTTCATGCATGAAGCAGAGAAGCCAAGCCCCCCATTCCTTTGTTTGGGTATGTTTTTTTAATAGATCTCATAAGTTACTCTTTTTAGTTGTTTGTTGTTAATAAATTCGATTAGTTTTTAGTTGTTAATTTTAGTTGCAAATTTTTTGTTGTTATGCTGAAATTTTTTGAGTATGTTGAAATTAGTTTTAGTTTAGTTGTTATACTGATTTTTTTTAGAGTATTTATGTTAGTATGCTGAAATTGTTGTTGTTGTTAAAAATAATTTGCCCCCAAAATTAGTATTCTAAAATTTTAATTTGTCCCCAAAATTAGTTGTTGCTGAAATTTGTATTAAATTTTAATTTTAATTAGTAGTTGTTAAAAAATGTTTACGTAGGGGCAAAAAATTAATGAATATTAATCACAAGTTTTTTAGGGTTAAAAATCACAAAACAAGTAAAACTAACCCAAAAAAAATCGCCTCGGGAGCTGGCTCCCCCGAACCCCCGCATTTGTAAAAAAATCTCGCACCCACAACCTGAAAATCCTGGGTCCGCCACTGTGTATCATTGTGCACTTAAAACACTCTTGCCATTTAGCATTCCCACGACTTTCAAAAGTGGCCAATTTTCTATCATTCTTTAAGAGCAATTGGAAGTCACTAGAGCAATAAATATATATATGAACACATCCGAATCTTCTTTTCATCAAATGATTAGCTATTGACTATTTTATTCAACTCCAAAATGAGGTGCAAGGAAGTTCAAAGCACAACAAAAGTGAATTTTTAACTTGTGTACCAAGGAATTCAACACAAGATACCAACAAGGCTACATCAAATAGCAAAGGCCCCAGGTTCCACGTCCTTTAGGGATAGAGAGACTGCAGTAAAGCCAGACCCCCAACCCCCTCTACCCCAATACAGGCTTGCAGGTAATGGATGGGGTTGGAGGACTTGCAACTTACAAGTGGTTCACTTCAACTGCAAAGCACCAATATCCCCTGGCATCAGCTGCAGCACATGATCACAAATTGGGGTGGCAAATCGTGTTATTGGGTCGGGTTCAGGGCCAACCCGACCCGACACGAAATATTTTTTAGTGACACGAACACGACACAACACGATGTCGTGTTATTTTTTTATAACCCGAACACGACCTGCTTCTAACACGACACGACACGATTTAAAATTTTGATTTGATTAAAACCCATTAACACGACACGATTGGCATGACACGACACCACGACGCGACACGATTTTTATGAAATATAGAGAACATTGTGAGTTTACATGTTGAAAAAAACATCAATTGCTATTTTTAAAATCTCTATATTTAAAAAAAACTACAATAGACAAAGCAGTATCTCCATGACTGAATATATGTAAACTGCAATATCTCTTATTGTTCATGACTGGTTTCTGCTTTGTCTTTTTTTTTTAGTCAGAGACAATATATGCAAAAGAAAAAGAAAAAAATACATTAATTTACGTTTTGCACAACTGATTTTGAAAAGCAACTATAATATATCGTGTATGGAGTTTTAAATCCAAAAGGTCTATCAAGCTTCTCAAAACCCTCCATCTTATCTTGGAATCAGTTGATTGCTATATAAAGTTTAAATAAAAAAATAAAGAAACAAATAGATGATTACCTAAACTGAAATTTCATTTAAACGTTAAAAATATGGAGTTTTAACGCCTGTAGAGACCTTCAACTCAAGCTGAAATTTCATTTAAACATGAAAAATATATATTATTCCTAAAATCGTAATATACATCTTAACAATTATTGCGTTTAACAAACCGAAACTGTAAAAAAAAGAAGGAAAAAAAACGGAAATGGGAGAAGGAAAAAAAACGGAAATAGGAGAGCGCCGAAATGGGAGAAGAACGGCACCGGAAAAAACTTGGTATGTTGCGTGGAGAAGAACAGCCAAGATGTTTTGTTTTGTTTGTGGTAAATAGAGGCCGAAATAGGAGCATCCTTTCTCACATCAAAGACAATACATTTCAAAGGGGTTCTGTGCATATAAACACTCAACACAACCATTCCACACAGGAACAATGAATTCACACACAATATCCTCTTGCACATGTATTAAACAATACCTCAACTCTGTGCATACCATCACAATTATTAGCACAAGCAACACGAACTCATCATCAACATCATCTTAGAATTGAACTGATGTCAAACCAAACATTTTGCTCCCTCCCTTTCGAAAATAAGACCATCGCTAAACACCCACTAAGTTCATTTACCGTACATGTTAACTAATAAGAAAGCCAAACAAACCCTACAGATCCCCCAAATTTCAAATATGACCGATAATAACCCATCGCAGTAAATCAAAATCAGGAACTCAAACAAACCAACATCAGATCCATTGGGTACAAAATATGACTGGTTGCAGTATTCACTGCACATTATTCTAACAAAAACATAGGCCAATAACTTACTAATTGCGAGAAATGAATACTAAAATGATTGTACTTTATTTATATATGACAATACCAGCAACAAAGACTTAGGCCATAGGCCACTTCAAATGTATCAAACATGAAAAACAAAATGAAAGTGAAATTAACAGAACTAGTTTTAAAAAGTCAACAACAATGGCTCAAAACAGCCACCCAACAGATTAAACAGAACAGAACAGACCCAAGACATCACAACAGATTCAGCACAATGCTCAGATACCACCACGGAGACGGAGAACAAGGTGAAGAGTGGACTCCTTCTGAATGTTGTAGTCCGCCAGAGTCCTCCCATCCTCCAACTGCTTACCAGCAAAAATCAACCTCTGCTGGTCTGGTGGGATCCCCTCCTTATCCTGGATCTTAGCTTTCACATTGTCGATGGTATCCGAACTCTCGACCTCCAAAGTGATTGTTTTCCCCGTCAGAGTCTTCACGAATATCTGCATTCCACCCCTGAGACGAAGCACCAGGTGAAGAGTTGACTCCTTCTGTATGTTATAATCAGCAAGGGTCCGTCCATCTTCAAGCTGCTTTCCAGCAAAAATAAGCCTCTGCTGGTCTGGTGGGATACCCTCTTTGTCTTGAATTTTAGCCTTCACATTGTCAATGGTATCGGAGCTCTCAACTTCCAGAGTGATGGTCTTCCCAGTGAGGGTTTTCACGAAAATCTGCATCCCACCACGGAGACGAAGCACCAAGTGAAGGGTCGACTCCTTCTGTATGTTGTAGTCTGCAAGAGTACGGCCGTCCTCGAGCTGCTTCCCTGCAAAGATCAGCCTCTGCTGGTCCGGGGGGATACCCTCCTTGTCCTGGATCTTTGCCTTGACATTATCAATGGTGTCGGAGCTTTCGACTTCAAGGGTGATGGTCTTTCCAGTGAGAGTCTTAACAAAGATTTGCATCCCACCACGGAGACGGAGCACCAAGTGAAGGGTCGATTCCTTCTGAATGTTGTAGTCAGCAAGAGTACGGCCATCCTCGAGCTGCTTCCCTGCAAAGATCAGCCTCTGCTGGTCCGGGGGAATACCCTCCTTGTCCTGGATCTTCGCCTTGACATTATCGATGGTGTCGGAGCTTTCAACTTCAAGTGTGATGGTCTTTCCTGTGAGAGTTTTAACAAAGATTTGCATCCCACCTCGGAGACGGAGCACCAAGTGAAGGGTGGATTCCTTCTGAATGTTGTAGTCAGCGAGGGTACGGCCATCCTCGAGCTGCTTCCCTGCAAAGATCAACCTCTGCTGGTCCGGGGGGATACCCTCCTTGTCCTGGATCTTGGCCTTGACATTGTCTATGGTGTCGGAACTCTCAACCTCGAGGGTGATGGTCTTTCCTGTAAGGGTTTTCACAAAGATTTGCATGCCTCCTCTTAGACGGAGGACCAGGTGAAGGGTTGATTCCTTTTGGATGTTGTAGTCTGCAAGTGTGCGACCATCTTCGAGCTGCTTTCCAGCAAATATCAGCCTCTGCTGGTCTGGGGGAATTCCCTCCTTGTCTTGGATCTTGGCCTTAACATTGTCGATGGTGTCAGAACTTTCGACCTCTAGGGTGATGGTCTTGCCTGTAAGAGTTTTTACAAAGATCTGCATCTGTTGGACAGTAACAATCAAATCAAATCAGAAACCACAATGGAATTTCTTGCTCTCTGCTTCAAGGATTGGGTTTATAAATAAAAATAAAAAGGGATGATTAGATTTACTTGCTAGACTTAAGTTGTGTTATTAGATACTAAACTAAAATCAAAAGGGTTATTTTCACTTGCATGATATATACAAATATGCAAATAGGCAAAAAATTGGACACCAAAATGAAAATACACAGAACTATAACCAATGTATCAAAAAATGCAAATAACCCTATTTAAAAAAAATTATGTATTCAAAATGATATATTTTGCTAAATCAAATTTGATCAAATCAACAGGTTCACGATGAAGATATAATCACAAATCAATTCATTTGTATAACAGAAAAATAATCAAGGGCAAACAGGAAATTAGTATTGTGTTAAAATGATCATTTAGAACGAATCCTGCATATTTTATCGACTGTTTATGGACGTGGAAAATAAAATTAAATGGGATCGGATTCCAAAAAAAATCTTAGGGGAACTAAACACAATAATAAATAATCAACAAAAACGAAAGATGCATATGGACGGATCGTTTGTTTTTACCTCTTAAGTCTGAATCTGAACCATTCAGACTTAAGAGGTATCAAAAAGTGTTTGTTTTTTTAAATAATTAAGAGGTTAACGGTCATATTTGCCTCTTAATGATTAAGAGGTAGAGTTAGGTCTGAAGTCTGAATCTGAAGTCTGAATCAGTCTAAATACATTCATTCAGAAGTATATTCAGACGTAAAAACAAACACATTTTTCAGATTCAGATTTCAGACTTCAGATTCAGTTTTCAGATTTCAGATAAAAAAACAAACGCAACCTTATTCTGTCTCTATAGTCTATACATTAACTTGGCCATTAGATGACAGATCAAATAAGAAACCCTAATTTTTTTCCCAGGAGGCATTTGCATAGTTAAAGAAAACATGGAACCAACCAATCTATAAAAAATAAAAAGGAGCAACAAAATCGATCAACCAACGCGAACCATCAATCTAATAATTTCATAGATCTGAAGACCAAATATAAAGAAAACAAATATTAGATCTGGAGATAATAACAAAAGCCACAACTACAGACAGAATAATTTAGATAGATCTGTAATACAATAATTAGATATAGGAAACCAAGCACACGGAGATGGAAAAGCGTTAAAAGTGCATGCTATACGATAAATCTACAAATCCAAGAAGGAAACCTAAAACTTTGAAAAAAAAATTCTAAAAAATAAGAAACCATTGCATACCTTGGGAGAGAGATAAGATTGTTTGATTGATTGATAGAAGAAGATGTTGAATTGAATAATTGAATGAGAGTTTGGGTTGGGGAAGGGCTTGATTTAAAGGAGAGGATGAAGAATCTAGAAGAAGCGGTCTTCGATAGCCAACCAATTAGCGTCGGCAAGATATTACCTCACGCATCAATCACTCGTGCTTATTAGATTTTGTGGTATTGTGCAAGTCCAACCAACCGCATATGACTTTTCAACTAAATATCACAAGGGGACATCAATTACAAGGGGACTTCAATCATTCAGCAAAGCAATATATTTTAATTTCTTTTTATTAAAATTTATCTTATAATAAAGATAAGATTTACATATTCAAATTGGTTCGGCCACTATTATGGTCTAAAATTGATATAATAACTCAGTCTTAGTAAGAACATACAAGTTAAGTGTCAGACGAATTTTTATTTTGTGAAAATCATCATACAAATAGGAACATTCATATTGAATTATCAAGAAATATAAATATTGATATTACGGAAGAGTACCTGAATTCATAACGAAAAAATTAAAATATTTAAGTCTGGGGTCTTATGCTCATCCAGATCAGCACTTTTATTTCCTCTCTAAATTTCTCTCTGATAATGGGAATCAGAAGAATAGTGTAGTGTGATCTGAGGCACATGACCTCTATTTATAAGACAATCGTGTCTTTTCATATTTTGTATATGAGTAAAGCTAGGGAGCCCACAAAAAAATCCATTTGATAAACTCAGTGAATAAGACAAAAATGGGTACAAGTTTTTAATGTACATTTTGATGCCCTGGCGGGACCGACAATAATAAGGTATAAGCTTTTAATGCAGTGGGTTTACGAAATGGGTTTTTTTGGGGTCTCCCTAGATTTATTCTTCGTATATTTCTATTTTAACCCATCATAAAAATATAAATTATGTTTGTCTCTACATATTAAAACCCACACTTTAATAATACATTCGTAAGACCCCAAAACTTAAATTAATCACTTTAATTCGCCTAATTTTATTTGATAGCCTATAATTCATAATTATTTTATATATAAACCCATATATTAAATTTTACTCTAATAGCAAGATAAAAAGATGTGATCAAAGTATATTTAACTAGTTTTCGTTATAGAGAGAGATGAGATAAAAAGAGTAAATCCAAATTTATGTGGTTCGGCTCAAGGTGGTGACTGCGTACAGATATGTAAGTGTAGATAGTATTAATTTAGTAGAATGATAGTGTGTAATCTCAGTTAGTTGCGTTTTCTTGCTTACTCCCGCCCCCTTAAATATGGTAGTGGGTGTATTTATTTAGTCGAAGGCCAATGGCCATGTAGAAATGCACTGATGGTTTGCCAAAGTGACGTGGAGATCAACGTTTTTGTTTGGCGAAATTTGTTAATCCATTTTCGTCCAAAATAAACCCTCCCCCTGACAACTCTATTTCTACTACTTCTGCGCATTCTCTATGAAATATATATTTTTTGTACCAATTAAAAAAAATAAAACTTAATTGAAGGTATGTATTTCATCTATTGAATTTAAAATTGGAGAGATGCACTGTATTTCATCTATTTTTTTTACTATCAATTCTCAGAATAAATAATTATGAGTGTTAACCCATTTCATCTATTGATAAAATGCACCGAGTCATGTTGGCAACTCATAATATTTGTATTTCATCTATTGATTTTTCTACTCTCAATTCTCAAATATTGATAATAAAATACATAGCTATATAAGTTACCTTCAAGTTGTTTGATGAAATGAGCTTCATAGATATGATTATTCTCAAGAGGTACTCGAGAATAATCTCAAAAATACTTGTTTTCCCTAATGACTAACAGTTGCCTAATACAATATGTATACGCATTAATAGTAACAGTGTGTTTAGATTTTATTATTTACTTAATAAGAGTTAAAATTATCAGTTATCATTAATAGGACCGTTGTGTTTGGGCTATTGTAACAACAACTATTTAAAAATATATGACATATTTAAGGTAGAAAGTCACAGCTGGAGAAGGGGATTACAAGTTTTTTTCCACTTATTTAGGTAGAGACTGCCAAGTGGATTGAAATGCTTGCTAACTGTTCTCAAGAATTGTGTTTAGAAACCTTACCATTATTGATGGTCTTATAGACTATTTCAACGTATCCTCTAGAGTGTGTCAGGGGTCTTGTCTTTATAGATTAAACAAGTACCCATTTTACATGATAGTGGAGAAATAATTGTAAAGTTAGTATGTGCACGCATGGTGGAAGAAAATATTTATTTGTTTCCCCTACATGGGTACGCTATTGATGTCATACCACTGCCTGATTCATGCCTGCTGTGGCGAAGCTATTTGATGATATTAATATCACTATTTAACGGACGAAGTTAAATTTGTTGTCTTAAATACTAATGTCGACCAGAATGCCTGGGACGACCCTACTAGTATCTGAGTCGATCTTGCTATTATATGAGTCGACCTTATTATAATAAATAATGAGTCCAGATGCCTCTACTGATTGATTTAGGAATCATACCATAATAATGGTATAACAAAAGCCCCCAAGACTCCATGCATGATTGAAGTTTGCAGCATCAATTTTGAAGTATTGCTTCTTTTGGGTATGTGCTGAGAAGATTGAGTGGGTGGGTGGAGTGTTAAATGAGGAATGTCGTCGACTTCGTTGACTTTGGTCGTCTTTGAATCTTCTCGGCACGCGCTGAGAAGATTGACTCTATGAAAATATTCCCTAGGATTTACATTTGAAATGCGTCAAATGCTAGGGAGCGTGTGAGGAGTAATTATGGCACACATGTAATGGGCAGCACTGCATCAGTCAGTCTGCTTTTTCTCGAGCATGACATCATCTATCTTTGGTAGGGGTCATGATTACCGTCTAAAAAGTATAAAAGCGTGATTTTCAAATCATTTTCTATAAGAACAAATATTTATGATTGCTCATAGTTTAGGCTTAATTTTAGAGTTTTGGCATATCCCGTTACAAAATGGCATCTCAAACCAAGCATTGCATCTCCAAGACCATTCGAAGACACACCAACATTTATGGAGGTATAAACTTGTGATTTTCGTAGATTTTTATTAAACATATTTTGGGATGTTAGGTTTTAAAAATTCGAGGCTTTTTATATAAAGGAATTCAAAATAATAAAAAGTTTGTTTGTCTTGTTCAAATGAGATTGAGTCTCGTTTGAATGAGAAGAGCAGTCTCATTGGATTCAGTATCTAACGACCTTCAAATGAGACATCACTTCCTTGATAAAGAATTCTTGTTCAAAGTGTCGTTCAAATGAGATTGAGCTTTCGTTAGAAGGAACCTTGATGTCGTTCGAACGAAACTACTATTTTCATTCGAACGAGGTTCATTTTCGTTCGAACAACCCCGTCGCCTCGAAATTGGTGATTTTGTTATAAATACTTGTTTTGAAGAAATTTTTCATAAAACTTTGACAAAAACGATTTCTGTACCTATTCTAAAGTTTTTCACTTTTGATTTTTCAAAACCACTTTTCTTTTCACAAATATTTCATCCCCATTATATATGATTTGTGAAATTTATGAAACCCTATTTTCAAATCATCATTCAAAACATGTTGTGGAGTTCAATCTTTACGGCTGACTTATGGAACCGAAGTTTCACTACTGAAGATGAAGGAGGTTGATCGGTGGATGCCGAGGGAAGACTACTTCCTATCGACGGCTCTGGATTGGGTCATTTTTTATAGAAGAAATTGAAGACTTTGCGCATTATACTTAGCTTGTCTAAGTAGTTTGTAAGTCAATTATCTGTCAATTACTCTATAGTATTAAATATAGGTTTTGCCATTTTTAGGGATTTTCCCTTACTTCTTCATGTTATTTGCATGCTTGACTTATTGCTTTGAAATTGGACTACATATTTGTATGCTCGCCTAATTTAATCAACGATAAAATTTGGTAAAAAAATGGATTTGTGTCTGGAAACCTAATATACAAATTAATCAATAGTTATTACACATTCTCAAATTGGTATCAGCGTTGGTTACACTAAGTTACTGTGTGAACTTTTTCACACAAAAAATTTTGATATTAATATTTTCTAAAAATTGTTAATCTTTAAAAACTTGGATTTAATGGATAATCTATATAATATGATGCCTATTTTTAACTGGTTAAACTATGCCTACTGGAACGTAAGAATGAGGTCAACCTTAAAATCAATTGATGAACATGTTTGGCTTGTATGTGAAAGAGAGTGCACACCACCCACAGTGACTAACGACAATGTCGAAAGTCTAAAACATGTCTCTGCATGGACACAAGACGATTTTAAATAGAGCAATTTTAAATTGCGTGGTTTGAGTGTCATCTCAAGAGTCATCACCCCTGACGAGTTTCGTCACATTATGACGTGCATCACGTCTAAAGAAGCTTAGGAGATCCTTAAACTCATTCACGAAGGTACCAATGATGTGAGAGTTTCTGAGCTGCAAAATCTCACCACAAAATTTGGAACGATCAGTATGCTAAAGTTTGAATCTTTTGATGAGTTCAACACATGTCTGTCAGATATAGTAAACTTTACTTTCAATTTAGGTTAAAAAATACTCGAGACACGTGTTGTTAAAAAAATTTAAGATCACTTTTGGTTCGCTTTATTCCTAAGGTTACCGTGTTAAATTCGTTAGGGATACTAGATACTCTTAAGTTAGAAGAACTTGTAGGACACCTTCAAACATATAAGATATATATGTTTCCTAAAATCGTTAAACCAAAGGAAAAGCGAATTGCATTGAAAGTACAATATAAAAAGAAAGAGGAAGTATCGTCCAACTACGAGTATGACTTTGACATGGATGCTTTAGCCATGTTTACAAAAAAATTCAAAAAGTTTCTCAAACGTAGAAAAGAAAATACTTCCAAAGAAAAGAAAAGTTTTGAGAAAGACAAAAATATAAATCGGGCAAGAAAATTTTGAAAAAGAAAAAGAAAAAAAAAAGATTACCCTAAAAAAGATGAAGAGAGTTATCATGAGTGTGAGGGTATGGGTCACAAAGATCATGAGTGTCCGACAAGATTAAAGAGATAAGGCAAAGGTAAAGTTGCATTCAATGCCACGCTAAGAGAGAGCAATATAGAGTCGGTGGTTTTCGAGGATGAATCACCGCATGGCCTCCGCATTCATGGCTAGTCATTATAGTATATCCAGTGCACCTCATGGCTATGAGGAAGTTATTAAACATAATAACCTCGAGAGTGAGTTTAGTTATTTCGAAGAGAGTGAGATACAGGATGCTTTAAGTGAGAGCGAGAGTGACTTTCAACGTGCTTACGCTGATATTTATGCTGAGTTCTTTAAAATGAAGAAACAAAACCAAGGTTTAGTGATTAAAGTTTTAGCCTTTGAGAAGGAGTTGAGAGAGGCGAGAGAGAGTGAGACATCGGTGAGAGGTTCTTAGTGAGAGAGGGTAGATTTAGTTGAGAGAAAATAGTTACTTGACTTATAAAGTGAATAGTTTTATGAGAGATCTTCAACTTTCTGTGGAGATTCATGAGAAACTTGAAGCCTTTGTATCCCAACTCAAGAAAGATCTCGAACGTGACAGGGAGGTTAAGGTTACTATACAGGATACATTAAATAAGGTTAAAAAGATGCTCCTCAACACCGCTTTACGTTTTAAGGAGAGGCAAGGAATAGGTTACGATGGTGTATCCACTTCCCATGCCGCAGCGGAACTGGTTCCTAAATTTATGGTGAATCATTATCGGCCCTGACATGAACCACAAAAGAGATTTCAGCCTAAGAAATCAAACCAAGGTAGACCCAAACAAGTATATATTTGCACTTTTTGTAAAAGGAGAGGTCACCTTAGAGAGTTTTGCTACAAGTTAGGTAGAACTAAGCGTACACATACTCCTGTGCACCGCTCTAGCGACTTTGTTAGTTTTGGAGAGCAAGTTGAGTTTTTAGTCTCTACTTTGTAAAGCTTAATGGAAGAATTTCAATGGATCTTTTTCTCATTTAAGAATGCTTTTAACGCTCCAACAAGATCAAATAACGACAAGGGCAAACAAAAGTTTACCTCCACTTGGGTACCTAAGCAAGACGTCAAAGCCCTTATTGTGCATGTTGCTCTTAAGGTTCAAAATAATTATCAATGATATTTTGATAGTGGGTGCTCTAGGCATATGACTAGTGACATATCATTTTTTTCCCACCTTGAGGATCTCAAGGAAGGTAAAGTCACTTTTGGAGATGGGAGTAAGTCTAGTATTTTAGGGTAAGGATGTGTTGAGATACCCGGATTCCCTAAATTAGACAATGTGTTGAACATGAAAGGGTTAAAATCGAACCTAATTAGCATAATCCAAATAAGGATGGCAACGGGTCGGGTTTGGGGCGAGTTTTCAAAAATCCTAACCTGTACCATTTAATAAATGGGGTGGGGCAGAGCGGGGTGGTTTTTATTTAAATTAACTCCTAGCTCGCCCCATTTAATAAACGGGGGTGAGGCGAGGCTCCTATGGGTCAGGTTAATTTTAAAAATAGTTAAATTAAAAATATTACATTATAGTCTTAGAGGTCTATAATGGTTCGTATTCCAATATGTGAAACAGTCCCCCAATTGTCATTCCATGTTTCCACATAAATCTTTTACAAGATTAATATACATATAAAGGGTTTTTTTAGTGTGTGTGTGTGTGTATATATATGTATATGGTTTAATTGTCATTAACATACATATAAAGGGTATTTATGTAAGCATAAGTCAAATGGAGCGGGGCGGGGCGGGGCAGGACGGGGCGGTTTTATTTAAATGAACTCCTAACCCGCCCCATTTAATAAATGATTTTTTTAAAACCCATACCCGCTCCTAATTCATTAATCGGTTCGAGTTAAATTACCATCCCTAAATCCAACCGTGGGACGCAAACTTTACTGTAAAGTTTGACTAACCCAATTGTAATGTATATGATCAAATCGATGAGCTTTTACTATAAGGAGTGAGGACTGAAGATAATTGTTATGGGATCATTACCAATTACTCCTTTGTGTGCAACAATGTCAAGGTCTCCTTTATGGACCTTTGTCATCAGCAACTAGGTCATGTAAACTTTAGAGATCTTGAGATATTGATGAAAAAAGACATAGTTCATGGCTTACCATCGCTTTGGAGAAACCAACTTCCTCGATTTTTGGACCTTGCCAACAAGGAAAACAATTCGAAATCCCCATCGAAAGTTGAATACTATTAGCACCACTCGTCTATTGGAGTTGATTCACATGGATCTCATGGTTTCTACTCGCTCTGAGAGCTTAGGTGGTAAGAGATACATTCTCGTCATGGTCGATGACATTTTTAAATACTCTATTTTAGGATTTATTAAAGAAAAGTTTGATGCAATTGAGTTCCTTACAACCAAGTGTTGTGTCTTACAAAATCAATACGGTGTCACTATTAATCGAATGCGTAGTGATAACGACACTGAATTTAAAGAAGCTAAAGTGGATAGCTATTGTGATGTAGTGGGCATTAAACATGAGTTTTTGATTTTTTGTACTCCCCAACAAAATATGATTATTGAGAGGAAGAACAGGATGATACAAGAGATAACTAGATCCATCCTTCTTGAGAGAAACGTTCCTAGAAATTTTTGGGCAGAAGCATTGAGTATCGCATGCCATACGGTGAATAGGGTATCTATTCGTCCGCACACGCTACACGCGACTTATGAGTTGTGGACAGGGAAGAAGCCCAACCTATCTTATTTTTGTGTCTTATGGAGTACTTGCTACATCTTGAGAGATAGAGTACACTTAGTTAAGTTCGACTCTCGAAGCGACGAGGTGATATTTTTAGGATATTCATCAACGAGTAGGGCTTATAGGGTTTTCAACCTTATAATATCTAAGGTTATGGAGTCAATAAATGCCACGATTAGAGATGACGAGATATCATAGTTTATTACTCCTAGACCCCAGTGTGAGGATGATGCACCCCTGGTAACGGGCCCATCCTTACTCATACTGCCACGGTGGACCCCACTCCTGATTCAAAGGATCCACCTAATTGGGTTCGAAAGAGTCACGATCTTTCTGCTATACTTGGTCATTCCACACTAGGTGTCAAGAATCGCTCTCAACTTGAGAATATGGTTAGCTAATTTTACTACACCTCCTTAATCGAGCCCAAGAATGTGAAAGAGGCACTCAACAATGAGCATTGGATATCTTCTATACAAGAAGAGTTGCTTCAGTTTCACAAGAACAATGTTTGGGAGTTAGTCCCCCGACCTAACAAGACTAATTTGATAGGTACCAAGTGATTTATACGAATAAGATGGAACAGAATGGTACCATCGTTGCAATACATTTAGGTTGGCCATTCAAGGCTACACAAAGATTGAGGGTGTAGACTTTGATGAGATATTCGCTCATATTGCTAGGCTTGAGTTCGCCCGCTTGCTACTTACCATAGCATGTCATCTAAGCTTCAAGTTATATCAATTGGATATAGAAAGTGCCTTCCTTAATGGTATTCTATAGAAGAAAGTTTACGTGGAATAACCAAAGGGGTTTAAATACCCAAAGCACCCGGGACACATCTTTTATAATAAGAAGGCCCTTTATAGTTTGAAACAAGAAGCATGTGCTTGGTACGAGAGGATCACTTTATATCTCTTAGCTCGTGGCTTCAAGAGAGGGAGAGTGGATAAGACGTTCTTTGTGAGGAGGGGAGTGGTGTTATATTAGTTTCCCAAGTCTATGTGGACGACATAGTATTTAAATCCACGTGCTCCCACCATGCTCACACTTTTGAGGAGGATATGAATACTGAGTTTGAGATGAGCATGGTTGGTGAGCTTACAGTCTTACTAGGTCTCCAGGTTCGTCAGCTAGAGGATAGGATATTCACATCTCAATCCAAATATTCAAGGGACCTAGTGAAAAAGTTTGGTCTAGACTCCGCTAAACACTCATGCACCCCGATGAGTACATCGACAAAGCTTAGCAAATACACTTTAGGGAAGGACGTAGAGAAAATCCTTTATTAAAGTTGATAGTTAGCCTTCTCTACTTGACCGCTAGTCGTCCCGATATTGCCTATAGCATTGGACTCTGTGCACAATACCAAGCATCCAGAAAGAGTCTCACTTACTTCACTTAAACTAGGGGTGGCAATTCGGGCTAAACAATCATTTACTTAAAAAAATAGCAATAAGTAATAGATCTAATCTAACATATGTAATTGGAAAAAATTATTTACTAACAGATGTAACTCATAAGCACAAATTCACAATGATAGAAAAAAATCCTCAACAAACATGATTTCCTCAACAAACAGATCCAACAAACACATAACAATTCAGAATAAAAAAATTCTCAAACACAGGACATATCATAACTAACAAACATGTGAAGATTTCCTCAATAAATAGATCAAACCAAACATATTGGGACATTTTTTCCTTTTTTCTCATATTCACTTTGGTGACTATTGATGATGGGGTTTGAGATGGGTTTTCCCTTTTCCCTCCAATTATATGGTGCTAAAACTAGAGGAAGGCAATGATGGTGTTTGATGTCTCAGTTTTGACGATGATGGAGTGTGAGTGGTGTAGAGAGAGAGAAAGAGAGGATTTGATTTTAGCCTCAAACTTTTAGGGTTTTCTTTCTTTCAAATAGAAAGGGGATAGAATAGAATAAACGAGTGAGGGTATTTTTTTTTAAGTTTGGGTTTATACCATGTATTTCTTATTTTATTATTTTTTTAAAGGTGCTGATATTTTTTTTTAAAATGCAAATGGGTTACAATCGTGTCAATTTGGGATCCTTATCGGGCTCCTTATCGTATTGTAATTGGGCTATAACGGGTCAATTTGGGGCCAATTTTGGGTTAATTTCCTGGCACGAACACGACACGACCCGATAGTGGGCCAAAAAAGTCTGGCCCGAACACGACCCAAACACGACAAGTTATTTTGATTTCGTGTGAATTTCGTATTGGGTCGTATCGTGTTGTTGTGTTCGTGCCCGAATTGCCATCCCTAACTTAAACGTATCATCAAATACGTGAGTGGCACTCTTTTTTATAATATTTGGTATTCTTTTGATACCGATGACCGTTTGTTCGCTTATTTGGATGCTGATTGGATCGAGAATTTTGATGGTTGTAAGAGCACCTCGGGTGCGTGTTTTTACTTTGGGAGTGCTCTTATCTCTTGTTTGATCAAGAAGCAAAACTCCATATATTTGTCCGCGGTGGTATCTCAGTATATTGCCGCCGGGAGTTATTGCATGCAACTCTTATGAATGAAACAAATGTTGGAAAATTATCGGATTCCACAAGGCATAATAACTATTTCTTGTAATACAAGTGTGATCTATATATCTCATAATCCGATCCAACATTCTTGCATAAAGCACATTAGGACACGTGAGCATTTTATACGTGATCTAGTTAAGGAGAAGGTCGTGTCCTTGAGCTTTGTGAGCTCCGAACATCAATTGACCAATATTTTCACAAAATCTTTAGACGCACTTAGATTTGAGGATCTTAGAAAATCTTTGGGTATTTACACCATTGATTGAGTTAGGGTACTTTATCTAGTTTAGGATATTTATCATGTTCATATATTATATTCTACTGCTAGATTGTATTATCATTGTATTTACTTGTTTTTCTTTTTTATATGTTTCGAAAAATCCAAAAAGAGTTTTGGTTGTCTGGAAAAAGTTTGAAAATTTCAAAAAGATTTTTGGTTTTTAAAAAAAGTTGAAAAAGGGAAAAAGTTTTATTTTGATAAAAAAAAATTAAAAAGACAAAAAGAGTTTTGTATTTTTTATTGTCACTGTATATTGATGAACATTTAAGACTTTCGTATTACCCCTACATTCCATTAATTCACGTGGTTTTTTCATAGTGCTTTGAGACATGACTTTATCTCAATAGTGTGCTTAATAATGTATGGACTCATTACGTTTATCATTGATGACTACTATCTACATGTTAGACTCTTTGTCACCTTTATTGAACACGTGCATGACCTTGTTTGAACATTGTATTTACTGGTCATCTGTTGAATATGATGTTCTCATCTCAATTCTGCTTAATAACGAACCAACTGTAAAAAGAGATAAGTTATGCATGTACGAACCATTTCCAGGATTTCATTCGCCAGAATATATTAATAAATGTTAAGCAATGGAAAAAGGGATATGAAAGATAAAAATATTCTTTGTGTTAAAAGCTACCATTTAAATAAAAGAGCTTAAAAAGATTAGAGGCACATAAAAATAGAAGTGCCATGCCATTTTATTTCAAGTAATTGATGTTTCGTTACATATGAGCATTAATTTCTTTAAAATATTTGAGAGTGAATTTATAATATATGAGAGTTTTGAGGGAGTTAAAGTAGAAGATCAATGGGCTAGCACAATGGACTTTCTTCAAAAATATTAAATAATTTGGCGTTATTGGTGTGAGAATCATTTATGTTCATGGCATATTAATTAAGTTGAGTCAATTTCATTTGAGTTCACAATTTTACACCTAACATAGACCTTGAGTTATTTCGCTAGAAGTGTCTAATGACTTTGTGCACCTATGTTATGAACATTCATGTTGATTTGCTTATGGAACGTGTTCATATAATTTCATTCCATGTTCATGATTCGGATATTTTAGTGTTATTCCATGGTGTGTTGTATTTGTACATTTTTACACTTTATATTTGAAAATTCTTACAAAAATTCAAAAATAGTTGGTGAAGATAATGTGCCTTTTGAGATTATCATTACACGTACTTCATTGATTTATATTTGTGATGATATCTAGCTTCTTCATATGATGCTTATATTTAATGATTAGTTTTTACTCCTTTATCTATTATGGACAAAAATGGGAGAACAAATCGAGGGGAGTTTTAATTTTTATATACAACTCGTATGCATCATGGTATCTCTTTATTTCATGTGTTTAGGTATCTTGCTACGATGATGATCTCATGGACTACACAAGATGGAGACAAAGCTAACTAAGGGGAGAACAATTTCAGTTGAAGACTAAGTTCAAATGTCATTCCGTTTATAGGGTTAGGAGGACATTAGGAATCATTGTCTTAGAGGGTTTTATTGTAATTTGATTTTTGGTTTTGTTTTGTACCGGAATAGCCACAGAAGAAGATTTGTAATAGTAAATATTTTCAATTTTTTATAGCTTAGGCATAATTTTTGAGTTTTCGCATATCCCGTTACAAATCGACATCTCAAACCAAATATTTCAGCTTCAAGATCATTTGAAGACACACCAACATTTATGGAGGTATAAACTTGTGATTTTTATAGATTTTTATAAAAACATATTTGGGATGTTAGTTGTAGACACCCTATCCTAGGACCCCCATAAGCACCTCCTTAGGTCCCTAGCACTCACCCATTCAACATAAACCCTATGTCATACTCCAAGTGTTGATCTATAGGCCACCGAGCTCTCTCAAGCCCTGTTTAACTCTGGTCAACTCTCCAGCTTAAGCAAAACTCAATGAATCTTTGAAGGTCTCTGAATATCCTTTCCAACGTTTAGCGAATCACCCTTACGGTTCGGATAAACTATCTGTTTTACTCTGAGCACTTCTCTAAAAGCTACCAGTCGTTGTTGAGCCTCGTTTGACTTCGGTAAATCTCCATCTTAAGAGAAGATCAATGAATCTTTGAAGCTATCTGAATCCCCTTTCCAATGGTCCATCCATGCATGAATCGTCTTACGATTCGGGCGAACGATCCGTTTTACTCTAAAGATTCATCGAGCGCTTTCGGGTCCCGTCTGACCTTGGTCAACTTACAAACTGAGCGAATCTCAATAAAATATCAAAGGGCACTAAATTTCCTTTTCAACTGTCGTGCGCAAATCATCCTTATGGTTCAGACGAATGACCAGTTTTCCTTTGAAAACCTCCCATATAGAGACCATCTTGTGCTTTCGAGATGTTTTTGACTTCGGTTAAATCCCAAAACCAATAATGGATCGATGGTTCTTAAAGGTCACTGAATTCCATTTCCAACGGTCCACCCCATGCGCCCTTTGGACTTACAGTTTGCATTTTATGCCTTTTTTTTAAATCGTTTTGGACTACCTATAGTCACCCCAGACACCCTGCCTATCGGCAGGATGTATTTTTCCTTACCCAGCAAGGCAGACCCTATGCCGATAGGCAGGCCAGTGGCCATGCCGATCGTCATCCCCTTAACCTTATAAATAGGGGCTATGACCTTACCTTAAAATGGACAGAAGAGACCCCTCTCAGAAAGTTAGAGAACATTCCCCTCGAATTCAGAGCCTTTTCCTTTCCCATTAAGCCCATTTTCATACATTTCCTTCCATCACTTCCTTAGCTCGTTTAGTAAATCCACCCCTCCTCTTCATACCTCTTCCATACCATTTTAATATCAGCATATTAGCATCTCAAGATCAGTAACAAGCATTCATAAGGAGGTCTACTTCTCTATCCCTTTCTCTAGTCTTTCCTTTTTACTTTTATTTGTCTTATTTATACTTTTGTTTCGTTTCATCACATCCATTAATCTCTACTCTTTATTAGTAATATTGCACTAAATTAATTTTCATAAGAACCCCCAAAAGAAGAAAAAAAGGATTCATCCGTGAGTTCCAAAAGTGAGATTTCCATTTCACACTCTCACTCTAAAAACATATTTTCTCTATACACACATAAAAAATATCCTACATTTGGATTTATGGGTTGAACCCCACCCCTATTCTATTTTCTAACTACATGGATTTTGGTGCCCCTTGGGCTACGTAGTCATTTTGGGCCAATCCCATTATTCAAGTCCACCCACCCTTTTTCATGTTCATATATTTCTTTTATAACTATATATATATATATATATATATATATATATATATATATATATATATATATATATATATATATATATATATATATTGTGAGTTTTATACTCCTACATACTTGTGTCTCTTTCGATGTGCACATTCGCTCTTTGATAGTGATTTGTGATTCGACAAACACTTACATCATACTTTTTTATCAATTATTTTTGGGAATACTCCTACGAATGAATCCACTCCGTCCCTCCCATGACATGAGTTGGGTGATTCCATCCTTCCACCATTTATATTATACATATTTACACATACGTCATGGAGTTTAAAAGGGGAAGATTAACATTATCCCATGACAGACAGAAAAGGGTGGAATGGGTGCCTAACACCTTCCCATCTGTAAATTATTCCCCGGACCCTCGAACTGCTTGGTTTCGCATGCATCTATTTAACCTTGATGCCGGTTTCTTGAGGCGACGACATTCTTTTGCCTATTTTGAGCAAAATAGGCCGGTGAGTCTATCTCTTTACATTGTCCCCTATTTGACGACGATCGACCCTTGATATTCTTCGCGCGCCGGAGGGTATCTGACCCTGGGATGGCCATAGTGGTTACTCTGTTAGGGAGTTATTATAAGAGGACTAGACTTTATTTCTACATGGGTGTTATTCTTTGTTGTCCTACCTTTCTACATTTGTACATATGCTCCCATTTGTATGTTCCCTTTACTCCTTTACTTACTTTTTGTATGCCTACCTCATGCTTATCTCTACCATGCTCTCTTCTCATGTATATGTCACTTTGCACTCACTTTACACACTTACACTTGTATATAGTTCCACCTCTACTCACATGCTCCAAGCACCACTTGTAGAATATCCATGCTTATCTTCACTAACACACACCCACATTCCCCTCACTTTATATATCTCCATGCTCACTCACACATATCTTAGGCTCACTAACACACACATTCACTTGTATATGTTCACATAATCACTTACACTACTCCCATATCACTCTCTCACCTTACACATCTCACTCACTTGTATATTCATATGCTTACCTATCACCATGGTTAGTGTAGTATTCATGCTCTATGCTAGATTTCCTTTTCATGATACTTATATGATCTCCCTCATTAGTGTAGTACCCGCTTACTTAGCATGCAAATAAAAACATATCTTCATAATATACTAATTAAGACTCATTCTTTTTTGCACACTACATTACCAGAGCATGGAAATATTGACTAAAATTTTGTTCCATACTGGGGGTCACTTTGTGATTGGTGCCGACTTCACTGGGATGTAGTTAACCTGAGCGATATGACTCTCACCTTCCATTGGCCTCGTACCTTTGACGTATATCGAACAATTTCCCCCACATCATACTGCTTAACCGAACTCACGACGAGAGGTATATAGAAGGGAAATCATTCATGTACGTCGAGTATATCGAATTCTCTCTCACACGTACCGTCCCCATGAGGTATATCGTGAAGCAATTCACATACACTCAGGTATATCAAATGGTTTTTCCACACATATCGATGAATGATTGACCTTATAGGCAAGAGGTATATCGTGGAAGTCATGCCAAATGGGGGAACCCTTACACTAACCCAAAAAGTGCATAAACCTCATATAGGCATCAACCTTACAGTACTCATAATTAATTTGTCAGTTACCATGCGAAACTCTGTCGAAATTTCAGGTCGGCATACCGTTCGGATTTTGCGTTATTTCGCCTTTTCAATACCGGACCCTATTCGTGAGCCTGAAAACAAGTCAAACTGTGGCTTATATCTTTAAACCCTATTTTTCCAGGCTCGGGTCATGTCTAGCATTTTTCTTGCATTTAGGCAAACCTAATACTAGGGGTGTTCGCGGTCCGGTCCGGTTCGGTTTTGAGGTTTTTTTTTTACCGGACCGACTTGGTCGGTCCTCTAAAAAAATGCACCGAGATCGGACCGATAATGTCTATTAACCGACCCTAGTCGATTCGGTTTTTTATAGGGTCGGTCCAGTCTAACCCGTCAGTCCTCACATTAATGAATTACATCATTTATAATAAAAAAATAAACCCGAGTCTATTTTTTCCAAACATTAAAAAATTGAAAATATCAAAATTTACAATTAAAACAAACCTAGTATTAGATTAAACTGCAATTTAATTTAATCTAATCAAATATTAATTTTTATATTTTCATTATTTATTTATCTTATATATACACATATATATGTAAAAATATATTATATTATATAAAGTCGGTTCGGGTCGGTCCTAACAGGATTTTTAAAACTGTAAACAGTGGATCGGACCAACTATATCGGTCCAACAAAAAAATAAACCGAGATCGAACCGATTAAGAAAAAAGACTGAAAAAGAATAGTCGGGCCGATTCGGTCCATCGGTCCAGTCGGTTTTTTGAACACCTTTACCTAATACGAGTGAAAACCTAATAACAATAACAACAACAACAACAACAACAATAATAATAATAATAATAATAATAATAATAATAATAATAATAATTATTATTATTATTATTATTATTATTATTATTATTATTATTATTATTATTATTATTATTATTATTATTATTATGTTGAGATTCCCCTCTTTTTTTCCTCCTTTTCAAAACAAAAATACCCAAAACCTTTGTCTCATTCTTCCAAAAATACCAAAAATATTTTTCCATTTTTTCAAAATACTAAAAATTCTCCCATTTTATTCCAAAAATTAACCCAAATCATTTTCCCACTCAGGTCGATCGCATACCAGACTTTGGCCTGGCTCCCTATTAGCTTCAGTCTTCCATCAAACCGCCCTAAAGCTCCACTGATTATTCTGCTACTTCAACCGAATTTGGGATCTACCTCCATAAGCTATCCATGGAGAATGCTGATCAAACATTGAATGTCCAACCAGATCTGATGGTCCTAGTCAGCTCCAAGATTGACAACCTTCAAACTAATGTCTAAGAAATGCAGTGACATCAAGCCCAATTTTTGAAAGCTCATGAAACTGAGATCCTTTTTCCTCGTGTTATAGGTACACCTTCCCCCGAGCCTGTTTGGGTCCTATAAGAATATCCGCATGTCCCGCACACCTTGTTTATAAATGGTCCACCACCTGCTCAACTCCTAATTCTAAACTTTGCCCAGTCAGGGGTTAATCCGCCAGTGCCCGTGGACCCTAAAGAGGAATAACTGAACAGGGTCAATGAGGACCTCAAACTACTGTTCAATAAGTTCTACCAAGTCAAAATATCTGATAATTACATGGATTACACCCACATGTTTCTTTACCCTATAGCCAGACTGCAAGAGAAATTAAAGATGACGGACATTGAGAAGTTTGGGGGCAACAGGCTCCCAATTGTGCACCTACGAAGCTATTACTGAGCCATGACCCTTCTTGGTGCCTTAGAGGAGATACTTGCCCAATTTTTTTAGCAAACCTTGAAATAAAGTTCCTCCGATGGTTCTTGTCTCTCGAAGAATCCAGGATCTTTAGTTAGGAATATGTGGCCTCGGAGTTCATGTCGCAGTACAAGTACAACGAAGAGTTAGAGGTCACGGGCAAAGACCTAGAGCTACTAAAGCAAAATCCCAGTACTACCCACACTATTCGAGCATTGTGAAGAAAAATTTCTTACATGATATTCGAGCATCTATAGGAGAACAGTACTACCCACACTTTTGAGCACTTCGAGAGGCTGGTATGGGAATCGAAGAAGGTGTTATAAAAGTGGAATTTGAACCAAAGAAGCTAACTGGACAGTGTACACCCCGAAAAAATGTGAAGTCCATTAATGCCTTAGTCTCAACCATTAACAACATATCACAATTTCCTACCTCTTGGGCACCAGACAGTCGCCCTAATCTGCCAGAAAAAAGTACACTGAATTCCATGCTCCCCTGTCAAAAGTTTACCAAGCCCTACTAGCCTAAAATATCATCAAACCATTGGAACCCCGACCATTACCAAACCCACTCCCTAAAAACTTCAAGCCCGATGCCCATTATGACTTTCACTAATTCGCAGGTCATACCACCGACCAATGCTTTCATCTCAGAAATGTGATCTAAAGCCTGATATACTGGGGTATAATCTCCCCTCCAGCTAATCCTAAGCCTAACACCACTCACAATCCTCTTCTGGCACATGGAATCAGAATGAATGCCATTTTCTTATAAAGTAACCCTGAATTTTAACCTTCTACCCAGATTGTGTCTGTCAAAGAACCCATTATCCTTATAGTCTCACCAAAACCTCTCAAGGTTTGCACATCCTTTATCTTGCTTCCTTCCTAATTTGATGATCAAGATCTATCACTCCTTATGAGGGTCTGCATTATCATTCGCACCCGATCTGAGGGGGGAGGCATGGAACTACCTACTATGTTAAACCAACTCCAAGAGTTTAGGCTGAAACTATCCACATAAATGTCAATTGACTATCAGAGATTCAGTAACCTATTTATGAAATCCCGAAAGTGGGCTCGAGAATCAGATGAGTGGGTGGTACCCGCTTAAGAAGTCATTCTCGATGATGTTGTACAGATCATGGCCGATTTGTTTACCTAGACGATTGAAATTTGTGGCATCTCTAAGTTGCTCACTACTTTGGAACTTCAAGGATGACTAGTCCATTCACTTCCACATTTCCCCATTAAATGGAAAAAATTATATGATGAAGCCATTGAGGTTTCTTAATTCATTGATTTCTCTTGATATGAAGACATCATCGCCACCGAATGGGGGGGGGGGGGGTAACTTTGATAGCTCAGATGATGGACCGAATCATGAAGAAGCCGGTTTAGTTTTCAGTTTGTGTGGAATGATCTCTTTCGGGGATTTATTAGGGGAAATCAACAAAGTATCCATTCAACCCAAAATAGATGAAGCCACAGGGTTCTTATTCTTCTCCGCCTCTGTAAAGTACATGACCAGATCATGGCATTAGTACAAATATCCAATTCCCCAGTCAACCGGAGTAGACAAAGAAAAGGTAATTGCCAAAGAGCTCATAATGCTAGAAATTCCCATCGAGGAAAGCAGAGTCCTTGATTAGCTTAAGAAAATCCAAGCCAACAAAACCTTATAGGGACTTTTCATGTTCTCTTAGGTGTACCAGAATGCCTTGATAAATCTCCTCCATGTACCTACAGTTTCTCCCTCTATTACTCCCGAAGAAGTCGTGAAATGGTAGATCCTTAATCTCTACCAGACTCCTCTTTTTTTTTAAAAAAAAAATCATGAAGTTCAACTCTAATTATAACTATTCTATCAACACCTCCGTCAAAGTCTTGGGAAAGACAGTCCCACTATCACTTATCGACAATGGATCTGCTCTCAATGTATGTCCACTTAGAACCTTCAACTGCTTGGGATTAAAAGTCAATGATCTCACTCCTACATCTGCTGTTGTGTGTGCCTATGATAACACCCGTCAAGAAGTAATGGGTTCCATAAAACTCACACTAGGGGTTGTCCATATCAATATAGTGCTAATACAAGAAATCCAGTATTATAGATTCAGCATGGGACCAATAACATGCACCTCTCTAGTTTCATAATTGATTCACTCGTTATATCATCAGGGGATAACTTCAAAGACCGAGTTTGTCCAGAACACATCCCTCATGACAACATTAATGTAATCCAGATGTTCAAGAACATGCACTTAATGCCCAGAATAGGGCTAGGGCATTAAGCACACTATATAGTTGACTCGCCTGAGTCTACATAGGAGCTCAACTAGTTTAGAAAAGAAGACAAAATTATGTTGATTTTCTCCAACTTCATTACTTCTTCAATAGATTTTCTACATCAGCAAAGATTAAAGGCCATCAAGTAGAAAACCAACGCACAACACACTCTAGGATTGCACATTTGCATATTTTAGTTCAATAATGAGGTGTGTGTGTTCATTTGAATTAAAATAAATTTTCTACATTTATTAGGAATTTTTAAACTTTAAAATCCATTTTTTAAGAATTAAATTTAGGGTTTTAAATTGTTTGGGGTTAATTTTCATATTCTAAAACTTCCTAAAAATTGCCTTGGGTAGAATCCAAAAGTGCTAGAGAATTGTGTGGGTGCAAATGATATTTTTTAAAGTTTAAAAACATGCGTTTTCAGTCGCTGAGATTAATACACGTGTTGCTTATTATTGAAGGGTTTTGTGTTTCTTTTGTGTCTGTATTGAGCGATCAAATATTCACTATTGGATCAATTGTTATCTAAGTCCTGCATGTAATCTAACTTGATCCCCGCGACTTTAAAAAGAACTAATCAAAACCATTCCTTGTGCGATGCATTGTGAGCCATACGATTTAGAGTTCGAACAGTCAAACTAATCTCAGTCGTTGATTTCCCTTAGGCTTCCAGACTCTTCCATCACAAGTATAAATATGTGCTTTTATCTTCACAATTTCAATCTTTGAAAAAGCTTAGCGTTTGAGAGAAAATAGAGAGGAGAGAGAGAGAGAGAGAAAAGAGAGAAGAAAAATAAGAAGAGAGAAAATTCTTAAACACAAACAAAACTCTAGCTAAATTCTTTCAGAAAATATTTTGAAAGTTTAGGGTTTTCTGGTTTTTGTTTAGATCCTCTTAGATGTAAATCTCTCACTCAATAGCCTCACATAAAATAGACCTATATTCTGCTTTCAGAAACTTGAAGATCTATTTTAAGTGATACAGTCACATAGATCTTAGGTTGTTCTTAATTTCTTTAGAAAGAATCACTCTCTCATGTTGGATTTGTTTTGTAACGTTTGTAAATCTGTTTATCCAACATTTCCTTTATTTTTTACAAACCTGAAATAAAGACTTTCATATTTCAGATCGGATAAATTTTTCAGTTCGAAATTTTTTGTATATAAATAATTTCTAAACAATCTCAGTTTTTAAGATTCTAAAGATCTACAGATCTGAATCATTTCTGAGAAAATAAGTCTAAGTCTAATTTCAATAGTGTAAAAAAAGAGGTTTCATACTTAGACTATTTGTAATTTGTAATATTGTCTGTACTTAAGTTTGTGTGAGTTCATGTATGTGATTTAGGCACAACACTCACAACACAATCACCCACCATCACTTAATAGTGTTATTTATTGAGAGACATTGGTCTTCTGAGTCGATGTAAAGCTAAAGGATCAAAGGAAGAGAGCTAAATAACGGAGAGGACAACATCAGAGCCTTAAAGTATTCATAAAATAATCGAGGAGTGTAGTTATATTTCTGGACTTATAATAGGTTTACTTTGTGTGTATTTCTCGTTGAATGCTTGAATCCCTAAACTATTTTAGTGGATTTTTGTTTTGAGGTGTAGAGACCTCCGTGGATGTTTCCCCAATTGGGTGGGGTTTTACCATGTTAAAAATCTTGACTCTTATGTGTGCCGCATCATTTTCCCTTGCTATAATCTGCTTATATAGACTTTGGTTTTAAACGAAAAACCTATTTCCAAGATACTTGAATAAATTGTTCTAACAAACCGTTTTTTACACATCTTATGTATTATTAAAGTTTTTTACAAGACTCTCTTCAAAAAGTAATTTGAAACTCATTTAACCTTTTTAACATAAGTTAAAATAACTTAGTGAGGGTTTTTCAATTGGTATCAGAGCAGTGTACTGAGTTTTTCTCACAAAATTTTAATACTGTACTTTGAGACTATTTACAAAATCTTTTTAATGGACGAAAAATTTGAGCGTCTTGGAAATCTATCCAGACCTCCCCTCTTGGATATAACCAATTTCCCTTACTGGAAATTAAGGATGATTTCTTTCATCTAAGGGACATCGGGAGATAATGTTTGGGAAGATATTGAGGTGACCCCGGCAATGCGGGTCGATGCGCAAAGACTTTATATGCGGAAGTAAACTTATTGTTGAGTAAACACCTTAAACCTACGAGTTTATATGAATGATGCAAAAGGGACCAAATTAAACTTTTACTTAATTTGATTAACTTTTATGAAAATAATTTTGATTTTCAAAGTTAATTATTAGTCCAAAACAGATTCAATTTTAGCCGAGTTTCTATTTATTTAGCCCTACCTTTTCGTGTGAGGTGAAATGCGAAAAATGTACAACACACAATATTTATTTAACGTCGCAAAAACCCTTCCCCGGGAAAAACGACGGACTCCCCTAGGAGTCACTTAAACTACTTCCACTAAAACAATAAAAGAATAGGTACGAGTCACAAACAACAAACTTAACAATTAACGAAGAATGATCTAGCTATTACCCCACTCGACCAAGTCTCTACCATGGTTGCTTATTCAGTTCTCTCTTTAAATTGTCCTCACTTATTTTTGCGTTCTTCACTTCGCAGCCTCCCCTCTAACTTCTTTAAGCGCAGGTTGGCTCACTGCCTATTATTTATTTTCTAGTGAAGTGTTTGTGATGAAACAGACTATATATCACCTATATATTTGCAAGTCTTATGTTATTCAAATCAAGTCATTTTGACTTTGAATACACTTTTGAAAAGCTTTCTTTTCTCTTTCTTTAAATCTTTGAACACTAGACTTGTTCAGATATTAAACAAACATGTGTCTACGTGAATACAACGTGAGTGATTATATGTGAGTGATATGAGATGAAAACAATTTCTGAAAATCACTAACATAATCAAGTAATCATGTTCACAGAATATGACTAAAAATATATTCAATAAAAACAGACAGTCAAATATTCACAATCTTGTTTTTCAGAAAACAAATATTAGATTAAATCAGATTTTAATCTAAAATCTTATCAAGACTATTTTCACAAATATTTCATATTAAATCAAAACAGTCTTAAACACACAAGAAAATAATATTCAGTCAAGATATATTACATCTTCACAAATCAGATCTTAAAAATCTTAGGTTTAACTTTCTAAACCTCAAACAATACAAATCTGAACATTACCAAATATTTTCTGAAAAATCTGTTTTAAAACAAAACGTTTTAAAAACATGCAAGATCTCACAATCAAGTCACAAGCAGAATATTCACACAAAATAAATTTCGTGAATAGTGTGTGTATTGTGTACAAATATTAGATCTAAAGACTGATCTAAAAATACACACAAAGTAGAGAGAACTCACTTACAAAAACAACATGCTCTTAAAAATACGTAAGTGTAGATTTACAATGAGAGAAGTCCAATCTTCATTTGTTTTGACAGAAATCAACACTTGAAGATGACACACAATATTTCTGGTTTAATCTCTCTCTTTCTCTAGAAATTTTGACAGAGTTCTGCTACAAAAATAATTTTCTCAGCTCTGTAGAAATGAATACCCAAAGGGTTCTATTTATAGAGTGCACAAGTGTGTGCAGATTGGTGTAAAAAAGAATCACATGGATCACCAAAGAAATACACACAATCGTAGATAAAATATAATCTGAGGGCTCACAAAGAAACACAAAGTGTAGTGTTAAAAATGTGACACGTGTAATGCAAGCTGTTACAGACTAACAGATTCAAGAAACAATTAGTTATATAAAACTGTGTCGTTTTAAAAGTTATCTTGAAGTACAGCTGTGAAACATTGCGTACCAAAGACGCATCAAATATTACCGTTATAACCAAAATTCCACGGCATCGTTTTAAATGAGAATTCAAAAGCCATTTATGGTTTTAGAAATACCGTGGGCGAACAAACCGGACTGAGATCCAGCTGTAAAGCAAGTACAAAAATTACCGTTTTATAAAAACTTATTTTTCAAGAAATATTTTTCTAATAAAAATTTTAAATAAAGTTTTTGAACTCAAAAATAATTTTATTACGACGAAACAAAACATTATCATAAGATATGATAAAAATGAAAAATGCAACGTGGTGTCGTGTTCTACGTGACAGAAATTCCTATGAGCCATAGAACATGAAAAATACCTTTTCTGAGAGGCCGGTCTGAATTGAGAGCACATTTGATGTAGATGGACAAGGAGAGCTTGGAGTCGATATGGGGACACGCAATCCTAAATTACAAAAATATTTTGTCAAAATTCTAGTCCAACTAGATGAAGTCCTATATAGCTAAAGCACGAAAAGCAAATCCTAGGTGTGCTCTATATAGGGCCTTCAAACTCCCCCATTGGACTAATTTTGACAAAACCCTTGAGTACATCAAATGATATACTAAGGAAAAATAATACCTAATATATCCTATACAAAAATATCTATCTACCCACCCATCCTAGAAAAGAAAAAGACACAACTCGATTGCACGGTTGACGAAAACCTGCAAAACATAAATACACTTTCTGCCGAGAAATCAAGTTAGTAGCATTTGCTCTATCACAATATTAATATGACAGAATTAAATGTTCAGAAATTATAAGACAGGATATGTATGAAAAATATCAAGAACACAAGACTAGAATATGTACTCAATTCTCCCCCATTTTGTCTAAATTAGACAATGGTAAGAAAAAAAATAAGTGTTCATAATCTGCAAAATAAGTGTCTCCTACATTACACATGGCTTTAAGAGATACCGGTTATTAGTAGGTACCTTTATCCTAAAATCTCGGAGATCTAGTAATCAAAGTATGCAGAATAAACACAAGCAAAACATTCAAGTACAATCTGTCCAATCAAATGTTGAACTTACTTCAAAACAATAGTTATCTTAAGGTATATAAACCATATCAGCAAGCTAAAAATCACATGCAATAGAAGGAACAACCCTAATTGTTTAAGAGTTTTTGGAGAATAAAATATCTATTAGCATCGCAATACATGGTAACTCCATTTTGATAAAACTCACCTCCCCCATCATTGAACAAATCTAAGGGTGTGGTGGTGTTTAAGTCCTTAACCTTCTCGTGAGGAGACTTAATGATTTTCTCACACTCGCAAGCGTCACATACATTAGTTGGACATTTCTTAGACTTTAAAAAATCCATTTGAGGTCTCAAATCACAAGTCCTAATCCAAATAGGCCGAGTTTTCAAAGGTTTTTGTGCCTTTTGGAATTTAGGAAAAGATTTATCTTTCGAAAATGTGCTCTTGTTCACATGAGGCCTAGACTTATTGAAGAAATGATTCCAATTATTATTAGTGCGCTGCCTTCGAAAATTTGTAAATCGCTTCACGTTAGGGTTATGACTTTTAAAATGAGTACCTATCTTGCGATTACCAAGGCATTCCCAGTTTTGGTGACCAAAAACATCACACCTAGTACAGAATTTACTAGAAGTAGGTAGGATAGATTTGTGGTGTTTTTCTTCTACATGTTTGACAGATTCATTGTGAATAAATGTTTTAGGAGGTCTATAGAGTCTCTTGGCCGGAGGACAATATTTTGACGTAGATGCCTCAACAAAATTTTCAATGAAAGTATCAATGTCATTTTCAAAATCACTTTCAATTAAGACTTGTTTTCCTTTATCCTTTTCAGACAACTTACTTTCCAACGGAAGAGCCATTTCTTCTTGGGCTTTCACAAAGGGGACAGGTTTAGTAAAATCATCAGTTTTTGAAATAGGACCATCATAACCAAACCCTCTAGTATTACCCTTATATCGTTGTTCAGCAAGCAATTTGTCAAGGTCAAAACATGTTATATCGCGACTACGACACATTTTGAAAGCTGTTTCACAAACTTGTTTGGATTTTTCAACTTGCAAAAGCGCTTAATTATATTTTTCTTCAAAAGAAGATAAATTTTCTTTTAAAGTCGTTATCTGAATTTTAAAATCAAGTGATTGTTTTTCAAAATCAATTTTGACATTGTTCATTTCAATGGAATTTTGTTGAACAATCTTATATTGGTTCTCTAAGGTCTCACGAAGCATTTTTACCAAATTCGATAATTCTTGTCTATTTTGTAAAGTCCTTACATACAATTCCGAGTAATCATCATAGCCAACAAAATTTTCATGCTCATTAGTGTCCGTGTGTGAATTGTTGCTATCATCAAATTCAGTATCACACAAGGCACGTTTAGCATCAAACGGAGCAGTTATTTCAAGCATAGAAGGCTGACTAGCTAATAAAGATTTAGCAGCATCAATTAAATCAAGCACTTCATCAGAATTAGAATCAGAAACAGAATGAGAATCATCATCAGAATCAGTCATTCCTGCAAAGTACACATCTCCGCAACAATCATAAACTTCTCCTAAAAACGCAAGGTAATTTGGTTCAGAATTTCCTTGGTTATCTTCTGATTCAGAATCAGAAGAGTAATCCCAAGTTTTAGTTATGTGGGCCTTGTGTTGTTTAGAATGTTTGGACTGTGGCTTAGACCAACACTCAGCAATAAAGTGACCAAGTTTCCCGCAATTATGACAAGCCAATTCAGATTTATCAACCTTACTACTTCTACTATCATAATCAGAAACTCCTATTTGATGTTCTTTTATGGTGTCGGGTGATCGGACTAGATTGATTATTCACTTGCGTATGTCTTTTAGCAATAGCATTTCTTTGCTCCAAAAGTTTCTTAAATTGAGAGGACATAACAGCAAGTTGATTGTCAATCTTATCAAGATCATCCGATTCCACATCAGAATCATCATCCGAAGAGAATTATTGTTTAACTACCTTATACTTATTTTTATTAGGATAGGCAGTTTTAAAAGCAACTCTAGAAGTATTGGTCGACTCATTTTTAGCATAAGATGTGAGAGTCTTTCTAAAAGCTGATTCAATTTCCTTAGTTCTCAATTTAGAGCTTAGCAATTCAGGTGTGAGAGAAGGATCATTCATTTCTTCAATGATATAATGTTTATGATCAAACCTAGGAGCAAGAGATCTCAAAATTTTAGTACACACATCATTATCAGAATATACAATACCATTCGAATGCAATTGGGTAATGATATCAGTCAAACGCATATAAAAATCATCAAATGGTTCATTATCGTTCATAACTAGCATATTATACTGTTGAACCAACATTTGGGTTTTACATTGCTTTACTCTATCATCACCCTCGTGTGCAATAACTAAAGTATCCCAAGCATCCTTACTAGTAGTGCAATGACATATACGTTTCAATTCATTTTCACTCACACTCATGAAAATCACATTTTTGCCCTTATTATTGAAATTGCTTATGTTTTTCTGATCATCACTTAATTCATTAATTTTCAGCTTTCTAAAAATAATGCTACCTTCTGCAATAGGAGTAGTGGGGTGCCTATAACCATTTTCAATCAAATCCCACATGTCATCTCCTAAAGTGCCTTGAATAAATGTAACCATTCTGATTTTCCAGTATGAAAAATTTGAGCCATAAAAATAGGAGGTCTGCTAAAATTACCTAGCCTAAGTAATTGATTTGAATCATCCATTAAAACAAGGTAAAAAGTGTTTAACAAAAGTTTTGAAAACGATCTTTAAAAGTCTAGCTCTGATACCACTTGAGGTGACCCCGACAATGCGGGTCGATGCGCAAAGACTTTATATGCGGAAGTAAACTTATTGTTGAGTAAACACCTTAAACCTACGAGTTTATATGAATGATGCAAAAGGGACCAAATTAAACTTTTACTTAATTTGATTAACTTTTATGAAAATAATTTTGATTTTCAAAGTTAATTATTAGTCCAAAACAGATTCAATTTTAGGCGAGTTTCTATTTATTTAGCCCTACCTTTTCGTGTGAGGTGAAATGCGAAAAATGTACAACACACAATATTTATTTAACGTCGCAAAAACCCTTCCCCGGGAAAAACGACGGACTCCCCTAGGAGTCACCTAAACTACTTCCACTAAAACAATAAAAGAATAGGTACGAGTCACAAACAACAAACTTAACAATTAACGAAGAATGATCTAGCTATTACCCCACTCGACGAAGTCTCTACCCCGGTTGCTTATTCAGTTCTCTCTTTAAATTGTCCTCACTTGTTTTTGCGTTCTTCACTTCGCAGCCTCCCCTCTAACTTCTTTAAGCGCAAGTTGGCTCAGTGCCTATTATTTATTTTCTAGTGAAGTGTGTGTGATGCAACAGACTATATATCACCTATATCTTTGCAAGTCTTATGTTATTCAAATCAAGTCATCTTGACTTTGAATACACTTTTGAAAAGCTTTCTTTTCTCTTTCTTTAAATCTTTGAACACTAGACTTGTTCAGATATTACACAAACATGTGTCTACGTGAATACAACGTGAGTGATTATATGTGAGTGATATGAGATGAAAACAATTTCTGAAAATCACTAACACAATCAAGTAATCATGTTCACAGAATATGACTAAAAATATATTCAATAAAAACAGACAGTCAAATATTCACAATCTTGTTTTTCAGAAAACAACTATTAGATTAAATCAGATTTTAATCTAAAATCTTATCAAGACTATTTTCACAAATATTTCATATTAAATCAAAACAGTCTTAAACACATAAGCAAATAATATTCAGTCAAGATATATTACATCTTCACAAATCAGATCTTAAAAATCTTAGGTTTAACTTTCTAAACCTCAAACAATACAAATCTGAACATTACCAAATATTTTCTGAAAAATCTGTTTTAAAACAAAACGTTTTAAAAGCATGCAAGATCTCACAATCAAGTCACAAGCAGAATATTCACACAAAATAAATTTCGTGAATAGTGTGTGTATTGTGTACAAATATTAGATCTAAAGACTGATCTAAAAATACACACAAAGTAGAGAGAACTCACTTACAAAAACAACATGCTCTTAAAAATACGTAAGTGTAGATTTATAATGAGAGAAGTCCAATCTTCATTTTTGTTTTGACAGAAATCAACACTTGAAGATAACACACAATATTTCTGGTTTAATCTCTCTCTCTCTCTAGAAATTTTGACAGAGTTCTACTACAAAAATAATTTTCTCAGCTCTGCAGAAATGAATACCCAAAGGGTTCTATTTATAGAGTGCACAAGTGTGTGCAGATTGGTGTAAAAAAGAATCACATGGATCACCAAAGAAATACACACAATCGTAGATAAAATATAATCTGAGGGCTCACAAAGAAACACAAAGTGTAGTGTTAAAAATGTGACACATGTAATGCAAGCTGTTACAGACTAACAGATTCAAGAAACAATTAGTTATATAAAACTGTGTCATTTTAAAAGTTATCTTGAAGGCCAGCTGTGAAACATTGCGTACCAAAGACGCATGAAATATTACCGTTATAACCAAAATTCCACGGCGTCGTTTTAAATGAGAATTCAAAAGCCATTTATGGTTTTAGAAATACCGTGGGCGAACAAACCGGACTGAGATCTAGCTGTAAAGCAATTACGAAAATTACCGTTTTATAAAAACTTATTTTTCAAGAAATATTTTTCTAATAAAAATTTTAAATAAAGTTTTTGAACTCAAAAATAATTTTATTACAACGAAACAAAACATTATCATAAGATATGATAAAAATGAAAAATGCAACGTGGTGTCGTGTCCTACGTGATAGAAATTCCTATGAGCCATAGAACATGAAAAATACCTTTTCTGAGAGGTCGGTCTGAATTGAGAGCACATTTGATGTAGATGGACAAGGAGAGCTTGGAGTCGATATGGGGACACACAATCCTAAATTACAAAAATATTTTGTCAAAATTCTAGTCCAACTAGATGAAGTCCTATATAGCTAAAGCACGAAAAGCAAATCCTAGGTGTGCTCTATATAGGGCCTTCAGATATTGAAAATGGTTATTATCACCCAACGAAGCCTATAGGAGAAGGTAGCACTGAGAGGATAAAGAAGCTCCTCAATGAATTTAATAAAGAATAAAAACTTGTCTCTTTAAGTAACAACAAAAGGAAAGAATGTTATCTTTATGTCTGTAAATGAACATGAGTTTAAATGTATCTCTATCTTCTCAATATTTATGGAAGCCTGGGACACAGTAGTCAGAGCCCATGAAAGGGATGGGCGTGTTAATGCTAGAAAAACATAGATGTTGATACAGTAGTATAACACCTTTCTCATGAATGAGACTGAGACCTTTGATGGATTTTACATTATATTGACTGATATCATAACAAAATTGCATGCTAATGGTATAATGTATAATAGGAAAGAAATTGTATCTAAGATCCTAAGATCCCTTCCCCTTAAGTTTGATAATAAAAGATATGCAATTAAGGAGATAGATGATCCTTAATTGACCCTTGAGCTTCTCAGTAGCAAACTTATGACTGTAGAAATGGAACTCGAATTTAAAAAGCATCTCTCTAATAATCAGAAAAGGCAGTCTAATTCTAATGTAGTATTTCAGTCCAAAATGACTTCACCTCAATTAGTGATGCCTAACATTGACCTTGATTCTGATGAGGAATGTGATTTGGAAACCCTGGATAATGAGATAGCCCTTATGCAATACATTTTAAAAAAAGGTTTAGAAACAATGCCGCTTTAAACAAGGGAAACCTACTTATCCTAATCATTTTAATAACAAGCCTCATGATAGGAATCGAGACAAATAAAATATTGAGACCAGCTGTAGAAATCAAATAGACCTTAAAAATACTAAGTGTTTCAGATGTGGTAAATGGGCCACTTAGATGCTAATTGTAGGGTGGAATTGAATAACACTTCTAGAGCACATATTAATAAGACTTGGGATGATTCAAGCGATTCTGAAGACGATGAGCCTGAATCATCCAATACTTTTGACACTTGCATGTCTTTGTTTGCTAAAATTATTTATGACGATGATATGTCTACTAGTAATAAGGAACATAATGTTATTATGCCTAGTTCTATTATGTTGTATGATGTCTTAACTATTTCTGAATTATCCGCACTCTGTCTAAATAATGTTAATATTGTTGATACCACTTGTTATAACTCTACGACAATGTGTGTGAGTCAAAGTGAACGCAATAATGATGAATTGAATGAGTCCGATAATGAAGATCTCCCTAACATTTTCACACTATACACTAAAAAACTTAGGAAGAGTGCCAAACTTGAAAAGGCTGTCAAGGACCTAACTAAAAGAATTGAAGCCTTAAGCCTAATGGTAAAGCAGAACGCTGAGGATTATACAAATCTATGCTCGGCCTTTGAATCCAAAACTAAATGTTTTGTTGAAAAAATTAAAGAACTTTCTGAGTCAAATGACATTTTGAAAAAGAAATATAAGGCAACTTTGATAGATTTGGAACAATCTAAAGAAAAGGTTTCATCTGTCTTCAAAAAAAAATTGTAAGTTTGAAAATAATTCTAATTGTTTTGAAGATTGTGTTGCCTCTAGTAAAACCAATTATGAAGACAAAACAGGCATAGGTTTTGATAAAAAAACTAAGACACAAAATAAACCGTTGCAAAACATTAAACTTGTGTCTTCTGGAAAAAGACCTATTGATCTATATCCTAATTTTCAATCCATAAAACTTAATTTTGAGAATCAACAGAAACAACCAGATAACTTGATGAAAAATTATCCAAAGACTACTGCTAAACCTAAGGCTAAATATGTTTGCCCCCTTGTGAGGAGATTTGAACCTGAATGGAAAACTGTTGCAGTTAAACCTAAGGTCAATGTCCAGCAAATGGATAATGTTCATACTGTGATGTTTGTCGACACTATCTCGATGAATATTTTCAAAAAAGACTGTATAATTTTGTCTATAAATCACCTGTTTACATAAACTTTAACTATTTTAGACAGAGCATAAATCATTATGTACACTTAAGCAGCCCAACAAAAACTCTAACCATATGAATAGGAAGAAAAGATCTCACGCTAAGAAAAAGACTAAGAGAAAGGGTTCTAGATATATTACTAAACTAAAAGCTCACAAACCTTTTAAAACTAGAGCTATATGGGTTAGAAAGGATGATATAATACCCCGGTTGAAGTGTAATGTAGTGATAAGTTCTTTAAAAGCTGAACACACTTCTTCTGGTTGGTACTTAGACTCTGGCTGTTCCAAACATATAATCGAAGACAATATTTAATTAACCGACATAACTGACTTCTTAGGAGATAATATTTTGTTTAAGGACGTAGCATCAGCTCAAATCATTGGCAAAGGAACACTCCAAGATAAAGGACTCCCTGTTCTCAAAGATGTCCTATTAGTGAGAGGTCTTAAAGCTAATCTGTTAAGCATATCACAATTTTGCAACTCCAATTATACAGTCACATTCTTAAAAACTAATTGTAAAATATTAAATGAGAATGGTGATTGCATCCTTAATGGTCACAGGACCCCAGATATCTGTTACACAGTAAATCCGAGTAATGAGACTTGTTGGTTAGACAGACTTAATGACAATGAAATATGGCATAATCGTCTGGGTCACATAAATTATGACAACCTTAGCAAATTAAGTTCATAAGATATAGTTAGAGGTTTGCCAAAAATAAAACCTATTTTAAATGTTTTTGTGGGCCGTGTCAGGAAGAAAAAATTATTAAATCTGCTCCTAAGAAAGTTAAAGAAACTTTAACAACAAAACCTCTAGAGCTAATCCACATGGATCTCATGGGTCCTTCTCGAACTGCAAGCCTTTAAGTAACAGTTATATTTTAGTCATGGTGGATGATTTCACTCGATTTACCTGGGTAGACTTTTTAAAACAAAAATCTGATACATTCAGAGAATTTTTAAAAATTCTTTTAAGAATCGAAAATGAAAAAGATACCCAAGTCAATCGAATCTATAGCGATAAAGGAGGTGAATCTAAAAACTTAGGCATAACAAAATACTGTAACTGTAATGGTTACTTACATGAGTTCAGCGCACCTGAAACACCTCAGCAGAATGGTGTTGTCGAGCGTAAAAATTGCAAAATCAAAGAAATGTCTAGGGTAATGATACATGCTAAGAACTTACCAAAATACTTTTGGGTTGAGGCAGTTCAAACAGTGTGTCATATTATTAACATAGTTTAGCTTCGTAAAAATACAAAACAAATGTCCTATGAACTTTGGTATGGTAAAAAGCCCAACTTAAAATATTTTTGAACTTTTGGGAGTATTTGTTATGTTTGCAAAGACAAAGAACACCTGTCTAAATTTGAAATCCATGGTGGTAAAGCCATATTTTTTGGTTACTCCCCTAATAGTCGGGCTTATCGCATTTATAATTTGTGTATCAAAGTTATAATGGAATCGATAAATGTGATAATGAGTGACACTAATATCGAGAGTAAAGAATAAGGGCCAACTATAGTGGATAAGTCTGAAAATAATTTTACCTATGACTCTCCAGAGATAGTTGATCCTTTACCATCTGAGACACCTAAAGTAACTAACTGGGTTTCTGAAAATTATCCCTTAAATAATATTGTTGGTAACCCTGAAGAGCCTATGTACAAGATCCCAATTACGTAATGTTGCTCATTATGCATACTTTATATCTTTAATCGAACTAAGAATGTAAATTAAGCACTCAATGACTTATTTTGGATAAGTGCTATGCAAGAAGAGCTCGTCCAATTCAAAAGTCATGACATGTGGTATCTTGTACCTCGGCCAAAAAATAGAAGGGTTATTGTGACTTGTTGGATTTTTAAAAACAAAATAGACGAGTCGGGGATGATAGTTAGAAATAAAGCTAGATTAGTTGCCCAAGGTTACTCTCAAGTTAAAGGAATAGATTTCGTGAAAACTTTTGCCCCTGTCACTTGCCTCAAATCTGTTCACTTTCTCTTGGCCATAGCTTGTCACTTACAATTCACACTTTATCAAATGGATGTGAAATCTATCTTTTTAAATGGTATTTTGATAAAGGAGACTTATGTTGAATAACCAAAAGGTTTTATTGATCCTCATTAACCAAACCATGTTTATAGATTAAAATAGTCTCTATAAGGTTTAAAACAAGCCCCTCAGGCCTGGTATGAATATTTGTCTACCTTTTTAATCAATAAAGGATTTAGACGAGGTGGAAGTAACTAGACAATATGTGTTAAACACTTGAACAAACAGCTCTTAATAGCTCAGATTTATGTCGATGACATAATATTTGGTTCCACTTCCCCCTCTGAGGTTAAAGAGTTCTCTAAAATTATGCATGGGGAATTTCAAATGTCGCTTATGGGGGAGCTATAATATTTCTTAGGACTTCAAGTCAAACAGAATGATAATGGGTTATTCATTTTGCAATATAAGCACGCTATAGAGTTAGTAAAGAAATTTGGTTAAGATAATACCAAAATTGCTAGGACTCCCATCAGTACTTCTACGAAGTTATCTAAAGGTGAACTTGGAAAACTTATAGATCCTACCTTATATAAAAGCATGATAGACAGCATGTTATACTTAATAGCCTCACGACCTGATATCATGTATGTTGTTTGTATATATGCCCGTTACCAAAGTGCGCCTAAAGAAAGTCACCTTCTATTTGTTAAACGTATAATTAAGTATGTTAGAGGGACAATAAACCTAGGTATTTGGTACACAAAAGATACATCTAGCACAATTATAGGATACATCGACGCTGATTGGGTTGGGTGTTCTGATGATAGTATAAGTACATTAAGTGCTTATTATTACATAGGTAATAATTTGGTAGGATGGAGTAGTAAACACTTCCTAAAAACTTCCTTGGGTAGAATTCAAAAGCGCTAGAGAATTGTGTGGGTGCAAACGATATTTTTTAAAGTTTTGAAAACACTCATTTTTCAACCGTTGAGATTCATACAAGTGTTGGCTTATTAATAAAGGGTTTTGTGTGTTCTTTTGTGTTTGTATTGAACGATCAAATCTTTACCAGTGGATCAATTGTTATCTAAGGCCTGCATGTAATCTAACTTGATCACCGTGACGTTAAAAAGAACCAATCAAAATTATTCCTTGTGCGGTGCATTGTGAGCCATAATATTTAGAGTTCTAGCAGTCGAACTAATCTCAGCCCTTAATTTCCCTTAGGCTTCCAGACCCTTCCATCACAAGTATAAATATGTGCCTTTGTCTTCACAATTTCAATCTTTCAAAAAGCTTAGGGCCTGCGAGAAAAGAGAGAGAGAGAGAGAGAGAGAGAGAGAGAGAGAAGAGAGAAGAGAGAAGAAAAATAAGAAGAGAGGAAATTCGTAAACACAAACAAAATTCTGGCCAAATTCTTTCAGAAAATATTTTGAGAGTTTAGGGTTTTCTAGTTTTTGTTTTGATCCTCTTAGATATAAATCTCTCACTCAACAGCCTCACATAAAATAGATCTCGATTCTACTTTTAGAACCTTGAAGATCTATTTTAAGTGATACAGTAACGTAGATCTTAGGTTGATCTTAATTTCTTTAGAAAGAAATCACTTTCTTATGTTGGATTTATTTTGTAACGTATGTAAATCTATTTATCCAGCATTTTCTCTAATTTTTACAAACCTGAAATGAAGACTTTCGTGTTTTAGATCTAATAAATTTTTCAGTTAAATTTTTTTTTATATAAATAATTTCTAAGGAATCTCAGTTTTAATGATTCTAAATATTTATAAATCTAAAACATTTCTTTGAAAATAAGTTTGTCTAATTTCAATAGTGTGAAAAAGAGGTTTCATACTTAGAATATTTGTAATTTGTAGGTATTGTCTGTACTTAAGTGTGTGTGAGTTCATGCATGTGATTTAGGCACAACACTCACATCATAATCACCGACCATCGCTTAACAGTGTTGTTAGTTGAGAGAGTCTGGTCTTCTGTGTCGACGTAAAGCTAAGGGAGCAAAGGAGGAGAGCTAAAGAACGGAGAGGACAACATCAAAGCCTTAAAGAAGTCAGAAAATAATCGAGGAGCGTAGGTATATTTCTGGACTTACAATAGGGCTGATTTGTGTGTATTTCTCGTTGAATGCTTGTAATCCTTAAACTATTTTAGTGGATTTTTGTTTTCAGGTGTAGAGACCTTCGTGGATGTTTCCCCAATTGGATGGGGTTTGACCACGTCAAAATCTTGACTGTTGTATGTGTTGCTTCTTTTTCCATTGCTACAATCTGCTCATATAGACTTAGGTTTTAAATTAAAAATCTATTTCTATGAAACTTGAATAAATCCTTTTAACAAACTTAACACATATTGTGTATTATTAAAGATTTTTACAAGAGCCTATTCAAAAAGTAATTCGAAACTCAGTTAACCTTTTTAACAGAAGTTAAAATAACTTAGTGAGGGTTTTTCAATCATTAAAGAATCCTCGATCCCATAATCCTAAAAGAAGCCTTTCCCCGTGTGACTTGGGCTACCAACCTTCACAAGCTGAACTTAAAGCACTCCGCCGACCGTGCTTGAAAATAAGCCTAGAGGATGAAAAGACTATTTTAAGGGACTCTTTAAACGAAAGATTTGTTAGGAGGGTGAGGACTTCCCTTTCTGTGGATTATCTGAACCATGGTACGACCACATTGACAAGAAGATGAAACCAGGGCTAGAGATCATCTTTCAAGACAACAACACTTGGCACGAAGACTGGAACCATGAAGTGAAACCTTTAACCGAGTAAACCATGTGAATCACCGAGAAATCTGAGGGAAGTGAATCTGAGGAATCCTTTGACCTACAAACATTGGGGCTGAGTCTCTACATGATCCGTCTAGATGATGCACCGTCGGACTCGTCTGCTCAGATCACAACTGCTGATATGCCTCTCTTAAATTGGCATGCCATCCTAGTCGAGCTTGATTAAGTTAAGTCCAAACTTATTATTTATTCTATTAAAGTCTCTTCACCTGTTTCTATTTCTCCTTTTCCTGATGTAAATGTAACTGAGACCTCTTTTGACGAGGTTCTCAACGTTGTTTTCCTTAAAAATGAAATAAATGAGGATTTTGAGTATCTTGTTGTGCCTTATATTAATTGCATTAATTCTAATCAAACTTGAAATGATGATGATTTTGTAAATGGATAATTCTTAACTGATCTTAATAAGGAAGATAATAAATAAAAAACTGTGTTTAAACTAATGATGATGAGACTGTTGTTATTAACCTAGTTCTTGTAGCCATCATGAGATTAGGATAGTGTCCACCCTTAACCAGCATGAGCACACGTAATTTGAAGAACTTCTAAAAGAATTCATGGACGTCTTCACTTGGTCCCATAAAAATATGCCTGGAATTGACCCTAAGATAGCTCGGCATGAGATCCCGACATTCCCGAAATGAAAAACAAACAAGTAGAAGTTAAGAAAACTTCGAACCGAATGGTCACTGAAAGTTAAAGAGGAAGTAGTAAAGCAGATGAACGTGGGCTTCATTTATGTGGTCGAATACCCTACATGGCTTACCAACATCGTCCCCATGCCAAAATCGAGAGGAAATGTCTACATGTGCGTCGACTATCGGCATTTGAACAAAGCATCCCCGAAAGATGATTACCCATTACCAAACATCGACATGAATATGGATAATACGGCTAACCACACCCTCAAGTCATTTGTCGACAGATTTGCCGGTTATAACCAAATCAAGATGTACCTTGACTACCAGGAGAGAACTTCCTTCATCACCCCATGAGAACTTTTCGCTACACTGTTATGACATTCGAACTCAAAAACGTCGGGACTACCTACCAAAGGGCCTCCACAATCATCCTGCATGACCTTATTCACAAAGAGGCCGATGTATATATGGACGATACGATCATTTAGTCCAATACTCAGGAAGGTCATATCCCCGTCCTCCGAAAGTTCTTCGAGTGACTACAACGATAGCAGATGCGGGTAAATCCATAAAAGTACATTTTCAGCGTCACGAAGGGAAAACTCTTAGGGTTCATGGTCAGTGAGAAAGTAATTGAAGTAGACCCTGCCAATCTAAAGTCCATAATTGATATGCCACCATCTCGGACTAAGAAGGAAGTTTGAGGAATCCTAGGTAAGTTGGAATACATCAGTCGGTTCATCATCCAATTGACCTCTATCTACAAAACCATATTCAAACTTCTGCATAGAAATTTAACTAAAGTCAGGAACGAAACCTGCTAAGGAGCCTTTGACCAAATTGAGCGATACCTCACCTGAACACCGATGCTCATGCCTCCACAATCGAGTATCCTCCTCTTCTTATACTTGACCATCACAGATATCTTAGCAAGGTCTTTACTAAACCAATACATTGAGCAATCACATAAGGAAATAGCCATCTACTACGCCAATCAAAAATTATTCGGGTACGAAGTCAATTACATTGCTTTAGAGAAATCGTGTGTCGCCCTAGTTTGGGTCACACAGAAGTTACGGCACTACGTATTTGCCATTACCATCAGACTAGTATCCCAAATGGATCCCATAAAATACCTTATAGAGAAACTCTCTCTTTTGAGTCGAATGGTCCGTTGGTTGATGTTGCTAGACGAGTTCGATATTGTGTATGTCATGCAAAAATCCATGAAAGGGAGGGTAATCTTTGATTACCTTACCGATTATTCCATGTAAGGAACCGATGTTTGGGTCTCTAAATTACTAGATGAAGACATTCTCTTCACCTCTTAGGAGGATCTTAGATGGTAGATGTTCTTTACCAGAGCTGCCAATAAGAAAGGGTATGGTATTAGAATACTCCTGATCACCCCCGATGAATCCCTCACCCCCATTGCCATTAAAGTTGACTTCCCTTACACCAAAACATCACTGAGTATAAGGCATGAACCGTAGGCCTCAAGATCGCCCTTAAAAAAGGAATCAGGCACCTAAATGTTAATAGGGACTCCGCCCTCATCATTGGATAAATTCTCAAAAAATAAAAAGTCAAAGACGAGAAGCTTTTACCCTTTCATGCCCACCTAGAAGATCTTACCTCCCAGTTCAAAGATGTCACCTTCCATTACCTTCCTCTTGCGAAGAATATCCTAGCTGATGCCCTAGCAACCTTGGCCTCCGTGGTCAACATGACCGAGAGAATAACAATGGCCTTTTCTTGGTTCCGAAATAAGCTACACCCACATACTGTTACTACATTGAGATCGTCACCGAGGAAGACCCTGACATGGATGGATTATGGTACTATGATATTTTTTACCTCCTCAAATATGGTATGTATCCCCGAGATGTAGATAAGAATGACTGTATGACCCTTCGCAAACTAGCTTCCCAATACATCATATGTGACATAGAATTCTTTAAGAGAAACTTCGATGGAACCCTTTTGCATTGCATATTATGGGCTGAGATTGAAGGAATGATGCAGAAAATCCACAACGGGGAATGTGGGCCCAACATGAACGTTCACATGCTTGCCAAGAAGTTCATCCGTCAAGGGTACTACTGGACTACCATGGTTCAAGATTGCATTGTCTATGTTAAAAAATGCCTCAAATGCCAACAGTTTTCTAATCTCCAACACTTACCTCCTCGAGAAAAGTAAAATATGGCCTATCCCTGGCCCTTCTCCACCTGGGGCATATACATTATAGGGAAGGTCACTACCAAAGCTTCAAATAATCATGAGTTCATCATAATCGCCATTAACTATTTCACTAAATGGGCCAAAGTAGAGTCACACACAGTGTTAAATTCTAAGAAAGTGCCGAAGTTCATCAGAAAGTACATCATTTGTCGATATGTGGTTTCCCATGAGTTAGTATCCGATAATGGTCTCCACTTCGAAGCCGAAGTCACTTAACTGGTCAACGAGTATGGAATTCAGAGGCACAAGTCTTATCCTTACCTACACTGAATCAATGGCTCCGTCGAAGCCACCACCAAAAGCCTCAAAATCATTATTATCAAGATGACCGAAAGTTGCAGAGACTGGGCCAATCGAATTCCATACGCCCTCTAGGGCTACCGCACTTTCATCAGAACACCTACTGGGGCTACCCTATATTCTTTGGTATACGATAATAAAGCAGTCCTCCTCGTTGATCTAGAAATATCTTCCTTACGTGTCATGATCAAAGGAGAAGCCAGCGAAGAAGTTTGGCATCAGAGCTTCTATGACGAACTCTGACTTTTGGATGAAAAGAGACTTATGACTCTATACCACATATAGGGATACCATCGTCGGATATCGCGATCATTCAATAGGAAAGTCAAGGACCGTGGTGTGTAATAAGGAGACCTTGCTCTCAAAGAAATCGTAGAACCTATTGGGGACCTTAGAGGGAAATTCAAACCTAATTGGAGAGGACCCTACATCGTGAAGAAAAATCTATCAGGTGGTTCCGCTATGCTCACAGATCTCGACGAAGAATAGATGGCACACCCAGTAAATCTGGACCGTCTCAAGAAATTCTACCTTTAATTCGAACTCTCGGCGCATTACGGCTCTTCTCATCCCCCTTCTATTCTAAAAAAAATCTTCATTTCCTCCTACCCAAAACTACGTGGGACCTAATCCTCTTAAAATAATTATTTTCAAAATGAAACTCGTAAAATTTTTACCCCCCTCCAGAGGTGCGTAGGCATCCCACACGACACACATAGACATGGTCCTTTATTTTTCACAAAATGCTATTCTTTTATAGCCCCTGAGAACGGATATCCATCTCATCATTTACGAGAATGAAAGGATTATGTATGCCTTAGCGATTGGTATAGATAGTTAAAATGCAAAATTCATCAAAGACACAACAATTTATGTCAAAATTATTTTTATTTCAAATTAAGGAACATATCCATTACATGAAATATGAGTTGAGGGAGTCAAACAGACCACCCCCTTCCAATAACAAAACTAACCTACAAAACGACCTACTTAGTCCATATCAAATAACTAATTTCACAGAAAAATCCTAAAACATGCGAAATACCAACACAAATCATCTCAAACTTAAATTTCCCCAGCTTTAAAAATACTACCCCAACTTCACTTATGTTGCCCTCAACTGCCAAACGACCCTGTCGTGTCATCATTGACTGCTTCCAGAGGCCCCAAAGTCTCCCACTCTTGGTTAACACTCCGTATGCGCTCTATAAAGCGATTTGTCTAGCAAGTTATGGTCGAAACCACAACACCCTCCTTCATGGTGTCGAAGTCAACAAGCCACCGTTGACCACTCTTCCCTTCCAAAATCTTCCTGACTACCCGCTTCCATAACCATTTAAGATAATCCCTAGACACATGACAAGACCCTCCGATAGATTGTGGTGGATAGGTAGAGGGCCGACGGTGCTGTCAAAAAGGTCCAAACATTATCCATAAAGATTCAGTTAAGTCCTCTACTAGGAAGAAGTTAGTTATACGAGGAGGCAGTATCTGTTCCCACCCCACTTGGCACAGAATTCACCAAGGAAAATAAAAGGAAGTCTAGAGGAGGCCAACAAACAAAACATACCAGTACTCTCCTAGCTACAAAATGGTCTGCAAGTCCCCTCATCATGGCACAGACTAGAGAAGACACCGGGCTTCGTGCCCCACAAACCAGTTGACCCAGTTCTCTATTAAAGGGCCAAAACTGAAGAAATGTTGGACAAAGAAGTTAAAAACACCTGACAAGAGATTCTTAGGAGGGGACGCTAAGAAAAACTTCTCAGAAATCCACATAAATAGCATCACAAGTCTCCTCCTTAGAAAATAAGAGCGACCTTCCTTCCAAGCATCGAGACTGTTCAGGGTCTCCGTCAGCACTACCACCATAGGACTATAGTGGTAAGACATCCACACCACTATCGTGGCCACTTGAGGATCAGTCGTAAAGTCTCTTATCACCAGGAATGACCTCACAGTCATCTGCAAAATAACAACTCTGACAAGGCCAACATCAACAGAACCCCTATGATGAACCGAGTGCATAATCGCCGTAAAATAATATTCCCTCTGTGAACTAGAGGACGGGCTACCGAGGGAGAGATATGAAGCTATTCAGACAAAGATACCCGGGGAGAATACGACAAGTCGGGCATAGCCGCCGCCATACAAGGGCTAATCCCCAATATCGCTGAAAACTCCTCATAAGTAGGGCAAGCCTCATCTATTCTAGTCTAGAAGACATGATCCTCGGGGTGCCAGAATTATACTGCCGCTGCTAGCAAATTCCAGTTTATGGCCTGATTGTTCCATAAAGAAACCCGACACAAACTGAAAGTGTCATAGTCCACGTTATAGAGACACATAGCCTTTAAACCTTCTAGGTAGGAAGATAATTCTTCATACACTGGGAAGGCCATATGAGAAAGAGAAAGAAAGACACAAAATAGAGAATGTTGATGGTGGTGAAAAAACCATCCCCTAACTCCCCATTTATACCTAAAAATCTTCACCAAAGACAAACCACTCGAAATCTCATAAATCCCTCTACCCTACAAATACTCCAAGTATGCAAAAAGTGCAATAAAAACGAATTAGTGATCTGACTTGGCCCTCATGCCGATAGGCAGGACGAGGGGTATGCCGATCATCACACCCCTTTTTTTAGAAAAATCCCTTTTTTCTTTTTTTGCTCAAAAACCAAATTCTTGTTATGAAAAAGATTCATCCCTGAGTTAATTCTTTTATTACTCTCCTTTTCATAAAAATAAACATTTTTTTCATAAACACTCTTATCTCTGTCTTTGTAAAATAAAATAATCTTAGCTGAAAATTAAGTGCATGTGAATTGAGTCACTTAATCAAGAAAAGTACAAAAAAGAAATGCATTTTTTCATATATAATTCTTGCTTGAAATTATTACAATTTTGCAGGAATAAAAAAATACAACGGGACTTTGCTCGAGCCCTCCAAAGATCCAATCAAACCCCTCAGCCCACGTGGCGCACATGCTTCCCCCTACGACGAGCGGTGGACCCTCTGCTCCCAGAACCAAAACTCTCCTCAGAAGTGAACGATGACACCATACATGGAGTGGTTTACTTCTTCACGTAGGCGGACATAAAAGCCATCATGTACTTGATATCTCGCAGCCAATTAGTTGGCACTCGTACAAACTGCAAAGAAATCAGAAAATAATAAAAGTTGATCCGGTTAGTAAAGAGCAAGAAAAAAATTACCCTTTAAATTGAGAATCAATTTGTGGAAGCATAAATAATAAATCGACTGAATAATATATCTTAATTTTATTAAATCTCAAATGTCATTTTTACAAAATATTTTACAATAAAAAAGCAATACATTTAAATTTTGAAAATAAATATCCAGAGACTCTAACTACGATTCCAATCCCAACGATGCCATAAATATCATCTCGCACCAAACCTAAAATACATTAAATTATGGGGGGATGAGCGAAAAAATCAGTAGCTCGTATAAATACTCTAAGAGTAACTACACATACTCGTTTGTGCATCCATCATATGCAAGAGTGTATGCAATATGAACACTCAAACTAAAATCCCAATAATATATTAATCATCTATGATCTCACCGCGGGCAATACACACCCCAAGACCCTATATCAAAATTGCCTCCGCACTTACCACAGTACGGTATGGACTACCGTCCACTATCCTGCAAATTATCCTCAGAATAATCCAATCGCCCCTAAAATAAATACATAACTCGAGCACATGGCCCATAATAACCTTCCATCACCGCCATAATAACACTTGGCATACTCGCCAACCGGGATCCATGGCCTAGTCTTTGGATAATAAATAAAATCATAGCCAACAACACATCCCGTCTAGCGGGTGGTTTGGCTAAGGAATGCCTGGGCTTTCTCCAATAATAATCATCATAATATCATTCTCCCAATTAAAATAAATTTCAGATTCAATTCTCATAAATCAAGTTTACATGTTTTCTACCCATTTTTATAACCCAACATGCTCATAAAATCAACTATCTTTGTTACCTAAACTACATGACATGAAAATAACACATACAAAATGGGTGCAAGAATGAGTATAATATATGGGCATACAATACATATAAATACAATACATAGCATGTATATAAATATACAATCACGATTGAATAAGTGTAGTACACTAAATTAACCACGAGAGAACGAAACTACATCATTCGAGTTTAAATCAACTATTATAGGCCTATTTTGGAAACCCAAAAAACCAGCTCTAAATATTATCCAATTTCCCAATCCGACTTCAGATTTGAATTCTACACGAAAAATTGAGTCGAGTATATGTTTTGAGTTTTTTTTCTCAAATATTTTTCGAAAGCACTCAAAGAGAAATCTAAAACTCTCCAAAGTGACTCTTTTCATTCCTCTCATTTTTTTTCAATGTCATCTCTTAAAATCTAGTAATCTCAATCAGTCTTATTTCTCTAAAAATCAAAGTCCCTAAAATTTTCCAATTATAAATCGTTCCCCAAAATTCCATTATTTTTTAAGTGTGAATTATTCTCAAACATATTATGTCCCAACTATAATATGACTACAATTGCATCTACAAATTAAATGGGAAGTTGATTACTTGCCTTGATGTTTGTAGGGTCTGAGTTTGGTGAAGATATTCATACGCCTGTAAGAATTTCCTTTTCAAATCTTCACTTTAAGAATGTTCTTGCAAAAATTCTTCAATTCTTCCCCTAGACTCGTGAAATTTCTTCTCAATTCTCTTCACTTTCTCTCTAACTCTACTAACCTTTGGATATGTGAAATGACTCTTCCGTAGGCCCAAAACTTTTCATTTTATAATTGAAATCCCGTTTTTATCTTTTTATATGCCCTTAAGAATCCCAAAAGTCACCTAGATAAGTCCCGATTAATTTTAAAAGCCCCCGAGACCCGAACAAAATTCTCGGGTACTCAATTTTGACTATTTTGTCCCATTTCGGATCAACCTTGCACTCTAAATCGTCACTCGAGTCACTTAACAACAATTTTCCATCTAAACCTATTTTAATTTAATCACGCGTGCCCGATTGAGATAATATTACATCCCGTCACGTTTACTCACTCACGACTTAATTCAATTTTTATTTACTAAAAGCACACTAGTAAATACATAATCTCATAAATATTAATTCATTTCACTCTAAATTATTGTTTATTTAATTTCCATTATTTCGTAAATTAAATTATGTGTCACCAGCATAATTTAAATATCCAATCCAATTAAGAATAAATATAAAACTATGGGGTATTACATACTCCCCCTTTGAAAAGGAATTTCGTACCCGAAATTCACCCCCCAAATTTTCTTCCATTAAATTCAAAGAGATTTTGAAATTACCCAATTAAGAGACATATAAATAAAATATCTCTTAATGGATAAAGTAATGAACCAATAACCCCGAGCCCGTGAATACGAATAACCTATGCTCTGATGCCACTTTGCAACACCCCGGAAGGTGCTAATAATAATTATTGATAAAATTAAATAATTTTTCTTTTTTAAGCAAATACACTTTGGATTGAGCATCAATTTGCAAAAACATAAATAATAAATCGACTGAGTAATATATCTCAAAATTTTTAAATCTCAAATGTCCTTTTTACAAAATAATTTATAATAAACAAAGCAGTACATTTAAAATTTGACAATAAATATAGAAAGCCTTTAATGATGATCCTAATCTCAACGATACCATAAATATTATCTCGCACCAAACCTGAAATACAACAAACTACGGGGGGGTGAGCGGGAAACTCAGTAGCTCATATGAATGCTCTAAGAGTAACTACACATACTCGTGTGTGCGTGCATCATATACAAGAGTGTATGTAATATGAACACTAAAACTAAAATTCTAATAATATAATCATCACCTATGATCTCACTGCGGGCATTACACAACCCAAGACCCCATATCAAAATTCCTGCCGCACTTCCTAAAGTATGGTATGGACTACTGTCGACTATCCTGCAAATTATCCTCGAAATAATCCAATGGCCCCCAAAATAAATAACATAACTCGAGCACATGACCCATAATAACCTGGAATCACCCCATAATAACATTTGGCTTGCTCACCAATCGGGGTCCATGGCCTAGTCTTTGGTTAATAAATAAAATCGTAGCCGACAGCACACCCCGTCCAGCAGGTGATTTGGCTAAGGAATGCCTAAGCATTCTCCAATAATAATCATTATAATATCATTCTCCGAATTAAAATAAATTTTAGATTCAATTCCCATAAATCAAGTTTACATGTTATCTACCCATTTCTATAATCAACCATGCTCGTAAAATCAACTAGCTTTGTTATCCAAACTACACGACATGAAAATACACACATACAAAATGGGTGAAAGAACTAGGGGTGCAACCGGTACGGGTTTTTACCGTACCGAATCGTTTTGGACCGAGGAAAAATAGTTTTGGTTTCATATTATGAAATATCGAAAATCGATTTTACCGAAACCAAAAATACCATAAAAAATTGGGTTGGTTTTGGTTTTTAGATATAAAAAACCAATTTACCGAATTTACCGTACCGACTTATCGTACCGAATTTACCTTATCAAAATTACCTAATTTACCGTACCGAAATACTGTACCAAACTTACCAAATTTATCGTACCGAAATACCGTACCAAACTTTCCGCATATTACCATATCAATTACCAAATGAAAATTATATTTAAAAAAAATACAAATACCCAATTATCAAGACCCTTCATTTTTTTAAACCAATATCATCCATTCATTTTCTTTACTACAAATGCCACCAAACCAAACCAAATCCTAAACTTAAACAAAAAAATCAGTCGCTCCCGCTCGCACACAACAAGCAGAAATCTCTCTCTCTCTCTCTCCAAAGCACAGGTAACTTCTTCTCCAAAGCACACTCACACTTGTTGGTAACTTCTTCTCCAAAACTTAAACACAAACCCGTAAGTTTTTTTTCTTATTCAGAAGAACTTATACCTGTTGCCGCAACAGGTAGTTGCATTTGTGGCTGGAATAATACTTGTTGTTTTGTGTTTGTGGCCGGAATAATTTGTATTTGTTGTTTTGCATTTTTGGCCGGAAAAATACTAGATGACCGAAAACTGATAAGTGATGCGAGGGAAACCGAGTGTTCGTGTAGGGACACTGTCGTTGATTTCGGCTCCCGCTCTATATGTAAAAACCTAAACCAAACTATACTTGACAAGCAAGTACAACGATAAGTCGGGTATCGTAAGAAATCCACAGGGAGTGATTGAATTTTAGATTTTAATTGCTTTAAAACTTCAAGAATAAAAGTGTAAAAGGTGATGGGTTGAAATGGTGAAAAAGGAAAAAATAGGAAGTTAACGCCAAATTACAACTAATTAAAATGAGAGTCGGGATCGCGTACCCGCCATGGGCTAAACAACTAATAATTAGAATTTTGATTCAAAAATATTTAACCGAGCATTTTTAATTAATCATAAACATCACACAATAAGGAATTTAATCCAAAGTTGCGAGATTAAACATTTAATAAAAAATGGTCACACCCGGATTACATTCGGATTATCACTATAAACACTAACGTTGCATGACAAAGAAAGTTAAACGCATAATAATCTGACTTTAATACGAGAGGTTTTAATTAAATGTAATTTTACACAAAAAATTAATTTTCGGAGCTCGACGCCCATCAATGGCGGACACACAACCCAAACCCTTTGTAACTACTCACTACACATGATTAATCTAATTAAACAACTAATTATTAAACAAAACAAGAAATAAATAAACTAAACTAATTTATCTAGGTAAGAAGGTAAAGAACAACAAAGAATTTAAGCTAAAACAACTAAGTACAAAGCTTAAAGACAATGAATAGTAATATTAACTTACAAAGTGGGCAAAACACCCATGGAAATGGAGGAGAGGGAAGCTCCACAAAAAAATCCCAAAAATCTGATTTTCTAACCTAACTACTGTAAAAATATGATCTCCTAACTTAACACAATTTTTATCTATAAATACCCCACCAAAAACCAACTTAAAAGTAGCAATTTGCGGACTTTCTGGGGCCAAACCGAATCGATTCGGACTGGACGAATCAATTCGGACCTACAGGTCTGCAATCTGCAGCTTTGTCCTATTTTACGGAAAATGTCGTCATTTCTTCATTATAGCTCGGAATTAGGCACGGTCAGAGGCTAAGCGAAGATAACTCAGAGGGATACAACATCTAAGAAGACATTAGGCCAAAAAACTAAAATATTTAATGACTAAAATGCCCTTTAATGTGACCTTAAGTGTACTTTTGAAGTAAAAATCATCCTAAAAATGCCATAACTCCTTCGATACAACTCAGAACCATGCACCGTCGGCGGCCACGTGAAGAGAAATCAAAGGGCTTCAACTTTTGAAAGAGCTCAGGATTCAAACCCAAATGCTAAAATTACTAAAATGCCCCCAAAGTTTCAATAGTCGACGAAAGTTTTCTGGAAAGTGTCCAAACTTCATACTAAGCATTGAAACACCTACAAAAGCTCAATTAACCCATGCAAAGCATGTATATATAGAAATCCGAGGTTTTCTAGTTAAGGAGCATAAGTATAGGGATTAAGATACCCAAGGGGGCTAATAACGCGTAGGTTAACGGGTGAAATACGCAATATTTGCGTCGTATTAATAAGCGTGTATTGTAAATTTTAATTTGGAGCTTAGTGTGTATTAATATGGATTGAACGCAATTAACTATGAAATTTAGTTTGTATCTTCATGATCTTTATTTTTTTTTTGGTGCAATTTGTATTATATTTTAGTTTTAAGTAATGCATTTAACCGATTAAATGAGTTTAAAATTTTACCGGAATTATATTATCGAAATACCGAATTTACCGAATGCATAAACCGATATGAAATTTTGGTATTTACCGGGAAAAAATGAATTGAAACAGAAATTACCGAAACCAAAAATAACAAAAAAAAACTGAAAAAACGATCGGTTCTGTTTTGGTTTTTATTTTGATGTACCAGCCGGTAAATTGGTACAGTACGATTTTACCATTTATATTGTGGTTCTGGTATTGGTAAGGGGTCGTTACCGACCATACCATACCGGTTGGACCCATAGAAAGAACGAATATAATATACGAGCATACAATACAAATAAATACAACACATAGCATGTAAATAAATATACAATCAATATTGAATAAGCGTAGCACACTAAATTAACCATGGGAGAACGAAACTACATCAATCGAGTTTAAATCCACTATTGTAGGCCTATTTTGGAAACTCAGCAGACCAACTCTAAATATTATCCAAATTTCCAATCTGACTTCAGATTTGAATTCTACACGAAAAATTGAGTCGAGTATATGTTTTGAGTTTTTTCTCAAATATCTTTCGAAAGCACTCAAAAAGAAATCTAAAACTCTCCAAAGCGACTCTTCTCATTCCACTCGTTTTTTTTCAATGTCATCTCTTAAAATCTAATAATCTCAATCAGTATTATTTCTCCAAAAATCAAAGTCCCTAAAATTTTCCAATTATAAATCATTCCCCAAAATTCCATCATTTTTTTATGTGTGAATTATTCTCAAACATATTATGTCCTAATTATAATATGACTAAAATTGCATATACAAATTAAATAGCAAGTTAATTACTTGCCTTGATGTTTGCAGGGTCAGAGTTTGGTGAAGATTTTCATACACATCCAAGAATTTACTTTCCAAATCTTCAGTCCAAGAATGTTCTTGCAAAAATTCTTCAATTCTTCCCTTAGACTCTTGAAATTTCTTCTCAATTCCCTTCACTTTCTCTCTAAATCTTTATATAACTCTCCTAACCTTTCATTTTATAATTGAAATCCTATTTTTGGCTTTTCATATGCCCTTAAGAGCCCAAAAGTCACCTAAATAAGTCCCGATTAATTTAAAAAGCCCCAGACCCAAACACAATCCCAGGGTACTCAATTTGACAATTTTAACCCATTTGGAATCAACCATGTACTCGAAATTATCACCCGAGTTACTTAATAATATTTTTGCCATCTCAACCAATTTTAATTTAATCACGGGTGTGTCGGTTGAGATAATATTACATCCCATCACATTTACTCACTTATGACTTAATTCAATTTTTGTTTACAAGTAAATACAAAATCACATAAATATTAATTAATTTTACTCTAAATTAATAATTATTTAATTTTGCATTATTTTTTAAATTAAAATATGTGTCACCTGCATAATTTAAATCTCCAATCCAATTAAGTATAAATATAAAACTCTGGGGTATTATATTCTGAAAAAATATCACTTAAGTTGTTTAACTCAAGATTGAACAGTCTAAATGGCTCCGAACAGTTTTTTGAAGAAACCCCTTTCTTAGAACAAACTGAGAACACAAGACGTGTATAAAAAGAATTATGAACGAGATATTTCATATATTACGTATCCAAGTTTTGAAAACCAAAACTAAAACAGTTTTTAAATCAGCACGCCAATTGAATAAGATGAGAGGAAGAGTAAGTACGCAAGTACACAAGATTTTAACTTGGTAAAATCCCACCCAATTGAGGAAACATACACGGAGGTCTATACACCTTAAAATAAAAAACCATTAAAATAGAGTAACAAGTTACAAACTATTTAACTATCTAAACACACAATCATACCTAATCTAAGTTTAGATATTATACCAACTCCTCTAAATTATTCTGACTTTTTCCCAAGGCTTCTGATTTTGTAGATGTTCTCTCAACTTTGTAACTCCACTCCTTTTAGCTTTCAGTCAAGTCCAAAAGTTAATGATCTCTCTACCAACACTTATTTAGTGTTGTAGTGTGAAAGTGTTGTGATGTGATGTGCCTAACACATACATGCAACTCACACCCACTTATACAGACAATATTCCTAACAAATTACAAATATTATTCTAAGATGTAGTAAGGATTTCTGAATCATAGTTTGTTTGATAGTCTCAGGCTACTAATCTTTATTTCTATCCATAGATCTTGAGGGAACCTTACTATATAAAGCAGCCAAGTTGCTAAACACTTTCTTTATTTTATTTACAAATCTATTTTACAAAGTGTGAAATATTTTACGAAAGTATAAAACCCCATTCAAGATCTTAACTAGATCTAAGTCTGATTTTTCTCGTAAACTGAAAACAGAAATAAGTTTGTTGGTTCTGGTTTTGAAAAACAATCAAATAAGAGTAAAACAACCAAAAAATATGGATTTCTTGAGAAAAGAAATCAACCTAAGAATATTAAACGTGCTTGTATCACAAACAGTTTAGATCTGCACTTTCTATGAAAAGAAAATGAAATCAAAACGTTGTGAATGTTGGACGAGAGATTAAAGACATTAGGGGGTGGATCTTCTCAACTAACGAACACACTCAAACTCACAGGTTATTTTTCTATGGAAAAATCAAGAGTTTAGTTTAGGATTTCGTATTCTCTCTCTCTCTCTCTCTATTATCTTTTTTTTTTCTCTCAGAGGTAAAGTGATCCAAAGATTGTAAACGTCTCACATATGGCCTCTATTTATACTAGAGCATGGAAGACTCTAGAAGGTCTGGGCAAAGCAATGATCAAGATTAAATACAAATGATCAAAGTAAATCTTACGGCTGAGATGTAACCACTTTAAAAGCATTTTGATTGGTTAACTCAGTTGTTACAAGGATTGTGAAAGATAATGTGCATGCCGTAGATAGTATAGATCCAAGGGTTCTCAATCAATCTCAGATATGTGAGAGTAAAGAAACACAGAACCAACTGATATCTCAGCAACACGTACAAGGCCATGATCAAGTGAAAAATGCGTGTTTTAGATTTCTATAGAATCTCATTTTCTACCACAGAATTCTCTACCACTTTCGGATCCTACCCAAGTAAGTTTTTATAAGAAAAGGGTAATTATAAATCAACCCAAAAAATTATTAAAACCAACTTTTAAATGATTAAAAATGTTTTATAAATTCCTAAAAATTATTTACCATATCCCAAAAATTATTAAAACATTATTTTTATCTGATTTAACACACACACCTAAATTATGAAGAATGCAACAAATTAATGCAATCCTACGTACAATGTTGGTATTTTACCTTTGAGACTTGAAGGAATAATAGGCCCCCGATTTTAATCCTTTTAAAAATCCTTTTTACTTCACAAAGTAATAATTTCCTTTTATAGATGCGGAAGCGTAAAATTGATGGTTCAATACAATAAACAAATTTTAATTTACTTCAAATTAAAATTAAACACAAAGTGAAATAGGATAAATACACATACACTATTTTATTTCACTTAAACACAATTAATTAACCCAAGTCCTAGAAATTTGCCTAATTCATATTTCTCAATTTTACCAAGTTAGGCCAAACCAAATTTTATCAATAAAATTAAGTGACTTGAATTAACATAAACATTACCCAAATTTAATTAGCACAAAATTAAATTAAGTGTGACAATTAAAACCAATTTTATCTTGAATTATCCTAGGCATGCATTCTAAGTTATTATGCAAGATAAAAGTAAATAAATCACACTACGCCGCGATGTACGAGGAAAAACCCACAACGGGAAAAAACCTCGGACGACCCTAGCCTCAAATTCACTAAGTACGGAATTTACATTTATAAGACATATGACTTACTTCCTCAACTCGAACCCTCTCAAGCCTTGATGCGTCTTCTTCTAACCACCTCTTCCTAGCAGATAACCATGGAGCTCCACCGCGATCTCGGAATCCACCGATCGGACAATAGGCACACCGTCAACCACACATGGTGTCTTTCGCCATGTGAGAAAACTGCAGCAAAACTTCTTCTTCTTGTAGGGATGTAGAAGCAAACCCAAACAATCTCTTCAATTCGGTGTAGAGATAAACCCAGTGCCAAACTCCAAGCAAGATGTATATATATATGAACTTAGATAAACAAAACTATGGGTGAAAAACTAGAGTGGTAGATGAATTTGTCTTTTAAAATTATCACTCAAAACTTGATCTTTTTCTCTTTATAATTTTGCTCTTCAAATACTCTCTAGGAGTTTGTAGGATATGAAAAAGATGTCTTGGAAAAAGTTGTTCCCGCACACAGATATTCAGTAAAAAGTTAGTGGGGTAAAAACTGCTAAAACCTGCCAAAAAGTTTTCCCGCCTGAAATCTCGTTCGAACGACATTTTCGTTCGAACGAAGTCTCGTTCGAACAAGGCTTCTAACGAAGTTCTAGTGTGAACTCGTTAGAAACTCGTTGGAAATCTCGTTTGAACAGGCATCTCGTTCGAAATACATTTCGAACGAAGTTCCAGGGTCCAATGGGGAAGCTCGTTGGCAAACTCGTTCGAAGGACATCTGGTTCAAACGAAAAACTCGTTCGAACGACATATCAAACGAACTTCGAAAAAGTTTGTAATTTTCTATTTTTGCCCAGAAACTTTATGTACTTTATTTTAAAGTTTTTAATTGAAATCTTTCTGAAAACAAAACACAGTTTTAAAACCTAACACCCAATAAACTTGTTCCAAGCTCCTATATATATATATATATATATATAAAATGCATTCATACCTTGGAGCATGGAACCACTATGATGACGTAGAAACGAGGCACATAAATTCGACATTTGATGAAGCTTTATACTCTTTGCCTCTACGTCTTTAACTAAATACATCATAGGCTTGAAAAGGTACACTTGAACACTATCCTATGACATAAACATTTTTGTCCGGAATTGAGACAAAACTACACTAAGACTCAATTGGAGAATTGTGTCCTTACAAATCTCCCCCTTTGGCTATTCTGGGATAAAAACCAAACAAAAATCCTAAAGGGCCGTCAAGCTCTACTAGACGAATAAAAGTCCCACCCAAAATAAAAATACAATGCCTGACGCAACACAACCCAAAGGATCACAATCTTTTCCGGTGAAAGTTGCCACTTATAATATAATTCCTGCACACTTGAGCAAATACATTACACGCATATGGAATATCAAAATATTTAATGCAAGTAAAGTAAGTACTCCCCCTAAATTAATAATCTCCCTTAATCAACAGTGATCAACTTAGAAAGACGTCTCCCCTAAGATAAATCTCCCCCAAACTAAGATACGATGATAATAGGTTTACATACCATTTCTCCCCCTATCATTCTCCCCCTTTTTGTTCAGAAATAGACAAAGGTTAAAGAATAAAACATGTAATTGTGCATAAAGTGATGAGAACATTAAAACATATAAGCAACAAAAGCATAACTAATCCAACAAATAATAATGGATACTAACTAGGATGCAAGAAAATGATACCAATAAGATACATAAAGTATTAAGCATGTGATATCAACAAAGAATGCAACAAGATAGATACCAATTATGAATTAAAGCATATATGGACTAGAAAGCACGGTGAAGGCTAAATAAAAATATCAAATATGTATACATAAGGTATAACTAATAGACGTAAGTACACATATATAGATATAAACACACAAATGACACACATAAAATATAATAGGAGTCTTTCACACTCGTATGGTAAAAATGTGTCATATGTAAACGAAAGTGTTGGGGTGTGAATTAGTAACAATCAAATTTAGACCCAATCACTTAAAACATGTTCACGAAGTTATCAATTGATTGCAAACTTCATCACATTTGAATATAACCTCATGTGACAATATAGATTGAACTCAATGAACAAACATATGTAATGCATACAAGCCTAGAGTTTTGATGATTCTGCAAACCAAATAGAGTCATGACAATAAAGACCACTAGGATAAACGGACATTGTGCAAACCGTTGATATACCATCCAATCTCCCTTAAGAAGCATATATATTCTTTTTATATAGAATGAATATATCAATTAAGCATAGGCCTTGGCAATTATTTTATTCTTTTAATGCCATTTTTCTGTTTTTAGGCCTTTGGACCATGTATTTCTTTTAGGTCCATTTCAAACGGTGGCTTACAATCGCAAAGAATTATTATTCCTTTCGGAGCCCTTCCCCGTGCACATTTATATAACATTTTTTATATCTCACAAACTCACGTGCAACGGATTTTGACATGCACTAGTCCTCCTAGGTCATAAATATGTAGATGACTAGATTGGTAGGAGAACACCTCACAAAGCTCAAATATAACATGTGACATTAAAATTTCAAATGAACTCGTGCGTGTGAATAGAGGCATGTAAAAATAGACTCCATTTAAGCAATGCAAAAATCCAACTACTCCATGTAAGTATGGTAAAGAACATAATAAGAATTGACAATCTAAACCAAAAGTTCTAGTCACATGGGAGCGAAAAAGATGGGATTCTAACACAAATATATGCCACATAAAGTGTGTCAAACTAAAATACACACAAAATAAAAATCTTTTTGAGTTTTTTGAATTTTTTAACCAAAAAAAAATACACTCAAAAGACAAACAAAAAATCATTTGAATTTTTCATTAAGCTTAAATTATCAAGAAATAAAAACTCAAATGAGAAACAAAAATATTTTTGTATTTTTCATTTAATGCAAACAAAAATGAAAGAAGTATAATACAAAAGATAAATAATAATCATTATTCTAGTATGTGATTAGGCATGGAGCATATGCTAGAAAATGATTAAACAAGCATACATTTAGCATGATAATATGGTATGAAGCACAAAAGCTAAAGTATGCAAACACTAACACGTTCATCCTTTAGATTTAACATGGGAGGAAGCATGTGAAAGTAAATGAGAATCAAATACCCTATTTTGCAAGGCAACCAAGTCGGATTTCCTAACCCAAATTAATGAAGAATGACTATCTTGGGGTGTAAGAATTTTAACTACCTCGGTTGCTTTACATTGGGATTTTTTAGGAATTTGTTTAAGATAAAAACAAAATTTCCTAAGATGACCTTTTCGACCACAATGTGTACAAGTAAAATTACGTCGAAATTTGGTACCTAAGGAATGATCTCTAAAGGCTTTCCTAGTAGATTCTCCTAAAACATTGGTTTTGGCTTTATGAATAGATTCATTACATGTATTGAAGCCTAAACCACAAGTGTCATTTTTAATTTGGACCGTTCCAAATATTTTATCTAATTTTTCCGAACAACACTCCAAATAAAATTTGACATCACTAGAGTCTTTTAATTTATTTTCTAATTCTAGGATGTTAGACTCTAATAAAACATTTCTCTCTTCGAACTCGAGAAGCTCCTTTTTCAAGGATTCCATTAAACCTCTAAGGCTATCTCTCTCGCCTTCTACATATTCAAGCTTCTCTCGAAGAGTCCTCTCACGTGTCCTAAGGTCTTCTACCAATATACTATCATCAATGACCTTGACACGCTCTTTTAAACTAGCTTTTAACTTCAAATTAGCTCCTTGTAATTTAATTGATTCTTCATATAATTCTTGAAAAGCATTTTGAAGTTCACTCACATTAACCTCTTCTTCATTTTCACTCTCTCTTTCTTCTCCACTCTCATTATCATAAAAAATAAGGGAATCATAGACTATGACCTTGGAAGTGTCATGTGTTAAAGTTTCATCAATCGATGAGTTCTCACTATCACTCACATGACTAGCCATAAAAGCCACAAAGTTGGGCTTAGTGGGAGAATCGAGTTCCTCTTCCTTATCACTATCACTAAGGGTTGCATTATATGAAATGGGTCGCTTACCTTCTCTCCTTAGTTTAGTGGGGCACTCATAAGCCCGAAGGCCATAACCCTCACAACCAAAACACCTATTTTACTCGTCCCTATTCAAATTTTCGTTAGAAGATTTAGGGATTCTTTCATCTTTGTCATACTTAGAAGTATCAAATTTCTTAAAATCATTTTTAAATTTATCCTTGTTAAATTTAAGAAATTTTCTAAATTTCCGAGCAAACAAGGCCATGTCTTCCGAGTCACTATCACTCTCGCTCTCTATTGCTTGTATGACCTATTTTCGTGCTTTTAAAGCAACGCCCTTTTCTATTTTCTTTTCAGTTTTAGAGAGAAATATGTCTAGTTCATAGGTTTGTAAATCACCTATGAGCTCTTCTAATTTCATAGAGACTAGAGATGGTAAAGAATTTAAAACGGTCACTTTAGGGATAAATCTATCGGGAAGGGACCTTAAAATTTTCTTTACTACACGGTTGTCGGGTATTTTCTCTCCCAAGTTAAAAGATGAATTAACAATATCAGAAAGTCTAGCATAGAATTCATCAAACGTTTATTTTTCATTCATTTTGATAGTTTCAAATTGAGTGGTGAGGTTTTGGAGTTTCGAAGCTTTAACAACACTTGTACCTTCATGAGTGAGTTATAAAATATCCCACGCTTATTTAGCGGTCTCACACGTCATAATACGTCGGAACTCATTCGGTGTGACAGCGCTAAACAAAGCATTTAAACCTCGAGAATTAAAATTATACAGTTTAAATTCACCCTCACTCCATCTATGGGTCGGCTTGGAAACACGTTCATTATCTACTAAATGAGTTGGTGGAGACCACCTGTTAACTACCGATAACCAAACTCTTTCGTCGATAGATTTTAGTGCCGATTTCATTCGCGCTTTCCAGTACGCGTAGTTAGAACCATCAAAAATAGGAAATTTTAAAAATGGGTAAAAGTCCATTTTTGGCCAAAAAATTATTTAAAGGATCTTAACGAAATAATTTATCGTTTTTGGCTCTGATACCAATTTGAAGGAATAATAGGCCCCCGATTTTAATCCTTTTAAAAATCCTTTTTACTTCACAAAGTAATAATTTCCTTTTATAGATGCGGAAGCGTAAAATTGATGGTTCAATATAATAAATAAATTTTAATTTACTTCAAATTAAAATTAAACACGAAGTGAAATTGAATAAATACACATACACTATTTTATTTCACTTAAACACAATTAATTAACCCAAGTCCTAGAAATTTTCCTAATTCATATTTCTCAATTTACCAAGTTAGGCCAAACCAAATTTTATCAATAAAATTAAGTGACTTGAATTAACATAAACGTTACCCAAATTTAATTAGCACCAAATTAAATTAAGTGTGACAATTAAAATCAATTTTATCTTGAATTATCCTAAGCATATGTTCTAAGTTATTATGCAAGATAAAAGTAAATCAATCACACTACGCTGCGATGTACGAGAAAAAACCCACAACGGAAAAAAACTTCGGACGACCCTAGCCTCAAATTCACTAAGTACAAAATTTACATTTACAAAACAGATGACTTACTTCCTCAACTCGAACCCTCTCAAGCCTTGATGCGTCTTCTTGTAACTACCTCTTCCTAGCGGATAACCAGGGAGCTCCACCACGATCTCGGAATCCACCGATCGGACAATAGGCACACCGTCAACCTTACATGGTGTCTTTCTCCATGTGAGAAAACTGCAGCAAAACTTCTTCTTCTTGTAGGGATGTAGAAGAAAACCCAAACAATCTCTTCAATTCGGTGTAGAGATAAACCCGGTGCCAAACTCCAAGCAAGATGTATATATATACGAACTTAGATAAACAAAACTATGGGTGAAAAACTAGAGTGGTAGATGAATTTGTCTTTTAAAATTATCACTCAAAACTTGATCTATTTCTCTTTATAATTTTGCTCTCAAAATACTCTCCAGGAGTTTGTAGGATATGAAAAATATGTTTTGGAAAATGTTGTTCCCGCACATAGATATTCAGCAAAAAGTTAGTGGGGTAAAAACTGCTAAAAACTGCCAAAAAGTTTTCCCGCCTGAAATCTCGTTCGAACGACATTTTCGTTCGAACGAAGTCTCGTTCGAACAAGGCTTCTAACGAAGTTCCAGTGTGAACTCGTTAGAAACTCGTTGGAAATCTCGTTCTAACAGGCATCTCGTTCGAATGACATTTCGAACGAAGTTCTAGTGTCCAATGGGGAAGCTCGTTGGCAAACTCTTTTGAACGATATCTGGTTCAAACAAAAAACTCGTTCGAATGACATATCGAACGAACTTCCAGAAAGTTTGTAAAATTCTATTTTTGCCCAGAAACTTTATATACTTTATTTTAAAGTTTTTAATTGAAATATTTCTGAAAACAAAACACAGTTTTAAAACCTAACACCCAATAAACCTGTTCCAAGCTCCTATATATATATATATATATATATATATATATATATATATATATATATATATATATATATATATATATATATATATATATATAATGCATTCATAACTTGGAGCATGAAACCACTGTGATGACGTAGAAACGAGGCACAAAAATTCGGCATTTGATGAAGCTTTATACTTTTCGCCGCTACGTCTTCAACTAAATACATCATAGGCTTGAAAAGGTACACTTGAACACTATGCTATGACAGAAACATTTTTGTCCGAAATTGAGCCAAAACTACATTAAGGCTCAATTGGAGAATTGTGTCCTTATAAGACTTTTAGAGGAATTTGATATGTAGTGTCTGAGGCTCTTTGGTAGACAAGGATATGACTCAATTTTGTCATTATTTCCAAACTAGACAAGCACCTCTATAATGTAGACTCAAGTGAGTCAAAGATATAGGGTGCTTCAATCTCCCGCTTTGGAAATATGAGACAAAATCTCCTTTGAGTAATCAAGGACTCGTAGGGATACAAAATAAGAGAATTCTATTCCTATACAAAATTCTAACTACCCCATATCCTAGAAAAGAAAATTACATTACTCAACTAAGTACAAACCAATACCCTAACAATAATATGATAACATGGAGGTACTGATCTCCTGATAATAAGATAACTAAGATTAAGTTGTTTAGTTGAAGTAATCAAAATAATGTCCAAGTGGACTCAAAGCTTCTCCCCCCTTTTTGTCTCAAAGGGACAAAGGGTCTACACACAAATAAGAAAGAGAAATATCAAAGCAGAAATATCACAGATACATTACAATTATGCCATAACCATCCCAATTGATTTACGTAAGGATTCAAACCGTATATTGTCTAAGGGTTTAGTGAATAAATCAACTAATTATAATTCAGTAGGCAGGTAATTAATCTCCAATTCCTTTGATTCGACTAACTCGCGTATAAAATGATGCCGAATTTTAATATGTTTAGTACGAGAGTGTTGAACATGATTTTTGGAAATATTAATCGCGCTTTGATTGTCAGAATAGAGATGCAATTGTTCTTCAATAATACCATAATCTCTTAACATTTGTTGTAGCCAAAGTAATTGAGCACATCAACTTTCTGTGGCGATTTATTCAGATTCAACTATGGATAAAGAAGTGCAATTTTGTTTCTTACTATTACACCCTACCAAATTATTACCTATGTAATAACATGCTCCTGATGTACTTTTACTATCATCAGAACACTCAACTCAATTAGCATCGGTGTAGCCAATTATCGTGATAGATGCGTCATTTGTAAGTTGAGAGTTCCTTTAACATATTAATTAATTCTTTTAACGCAAAGTAAATGACTCTCTTTAGGATTATTTTGATAGCGGGCACAAAGATAAACAACATACATAATATCAGGATAGGAGGCAGTAAGATATAAATAATTCCTATCATACTACGATATAAGGTTGAGTCGATGGATTTCTCATTCTCTTCTTTTGATAGTTTAATTGAAGTACTCATGGGAGTCCTTGAATCTTTGGCTGTTTCCAAACCGAACTTTTTGACAATCTCTAAAGCGTATTTGTATTGCGATACAAAAAAACATTTGAATTTTGCTTAACTTTAAGTCCTAAGAAGAATTGTAACTCCCTTATAAGTGACATATGGAATTCTTTATGCATAATGTCAGAAAATATTTTGACATCTGTTGGGGAGGTAGATCCAAAAATAATATCGTCTACGTATACTTGGGCTATGGTAATATTCTTGTCAAAGTGTTTGACAAAAAGATTTTTGATCATTCCCTCTTCGTTTAAAATCGCTGTTTAGAAGGAAGGTAGATAGACGCTACTACCAAGCTCTAGGAGCTTATTTTAGCCCATAGCGAGCTTTTTTAAGACGATAGACGTGATTTGGATGATGAGGGTCAATGAATCCTTTGGGTTGTTCTACGTAGGTCTCTTCAGTCAAGATGCCATTAAGGAAAGCAAATTTAACATCCATTTAATAAAGTGTGAAATGTAAATAACAAGCTATTGCAAAGAGTAAGCGAACAGACTCAAGGCAATTGACAGGTGCAAAAGTTTCCTCGAAACCTATTCCTTCAATCTGAGAGTTGTCTGGGCAACTAATCTAGCTTTATTCTGAATAATCATCTGAGATTCATCTGTTTTATTTTTAAAAATCCAATGTGTGCCGATAACCCTTTAATTTTTAGGCCGAGATATAAGATACCATACATCATGAATGACAAATTGAAGAAGTTCCTCCTTTATCGCACTTATCCACAATGGGTCATTCAGTGCTTCATTAACATTCTTTGGTTCCATAAGAGAAGCAAAGCATGTATAATGAGAAAGAGTACGTAGTTGGGATCTTGTACGAACTAGCTCAGTAAGGTTACCAACCACACTATCTAAAGGATGGTCTTTGGAAACCTAGGTAGGCACTTCAAGGGTCTCAGTTGGTAAGGATTCATCTATCTATGGAGAATCATAAGTTAAAATGTTTTTGGATTTATCCACTATAGTTGGTCATTTGATCTTACTCTCTACATTAATGTCACTTACAACCACATTAATGGATTCCATTAAGGTTTTGGCACGAAGATTGTAGGCTCTACTATTTGGAGAATATCGTAAAACAATATCTTTATCTCATCTGGTTTAGAATTTAGACAAATGTTCTCTATCCTTACGGATATAACAAGTGCTACTAAAGGTTCTAAAGTATTTTAGGTTAGGTTTCTTCCCATACAAGAGTTCATAGGATGTTTGTTTGGTGTTTTCCTTAGATATACACGATTTATTATGTGACAAGCTATACGAATGGATTCTACCCAGAAATACTTAGGTAAGTTATTCGCATGAATCATCACACGTGCCATTTTTTTGAAGAGTGATATTTTTATACTCAATAATTCCATTTTGTTTAGGTGTCTTAGGGTCACTAAATTCATATTTGTAAGCATTATAGTCACAATATTCGATGACACCTGAATTTATAAATTCACCTCCTCTATCGCTACGAATTCTATATACTTGGGAGTCCTTTTTATTTTCAATACGAACTAATATTCTCAAAAACTTATGGAATGCTTTTGATTACGGTTTTAAAAAGGCAACCCAGGTAAATCAAGTGAAGTCATCAACCATAGCTAGGATATAACTGTTTCCACAAAGACTAACAATACAAGAAGGACCCATTAGGTCCATATGGATGAGTTATAGAGGTTTAGTGGACATAATATCTTTAACTTTCTTATGGGGAACTTTAACAATCTTTCCTTCTTGACATGGAACGCATATGATGTTTGAAAATGGTTTGATCTTAGGAAGACCTCTAACTATCTCTTGGGAACACAATTTACGAAGGCTGTCGTATATAATGTGACTAAACCTATTATGCCGTATCTCATTGTCATCCATTTTGGCAATGTTACAAACCTCTTTTCTTGGATTGACTGTATAATAGTTATCTAGAGTATGGAGTCCTGTATTAATGCAATCACCCTTTTCATTTAAAATTTTGCAATTATTCTTTGAAAAGGTGATAGTATGCTTGGAGTCACAAAATTGCGATATACTTAGTAAATTTGCTTTAAGACCTTTTACCAGAAGAACATCCTCAAGAATAGGTAATCCTTATTTATGAAGTGTTCCTTTACCAATGATCTGGGTTGATACACCATCTCCAAACAAGACTTTTCCTCCGGAGAAGTTAGTTTTGTTTGAAAGTTTGGTAATATCCCCAGTCATATGTTTAGAACATTCAGAGTCTAAATACCATCTAGACGCTATGTGTTCAACTTTAAAGGCACTAATCATAATGTTTCATTTCATCTGGGGTAATAGTTCATCTTTTCTAACCCAAATTGCTCTAGTTTTCAGTTTGCGCTAATTAGCACGTATTTGATAAAACTTGTGAGCTTTAGTCTTTTCTCTAAAAGATTTTTGCGCAGGTTTATGAGGATTATAAACAGTTTGAGAATTTAGTTTAGAAAAGAATCTAGGATTCCTTCTTGTTGATGATCTATTAGTATTTGCTCTTCTCTTCCTATTTCGATAGTTAAAATTCTTGTCCGGCTGTCTAGGTATGACATAATTGTTTCGACTTCTCTTAGAATAATTGAAGTTATGGTAGACAGGAGAGTGATAGACTGATTTATATAGACGTTTAGAATATCAACCATCAAGGTAATGTCCATAGACATCACAATAGGATCAGTAAAGATCGCTCGTAGAAATCGTAACCTTAGAAAAATAATTAATCAAAGACTTGTCTAAGTTTTGAGCTGTATTCTTGTTCCTAGGTGGCACAGGATGAAATGACGAATCAACTTGTCTAATAGGAGGGCAGACGTATTTAGCCTTATGTTCAACATTACGCTTAGAGTTAATTGATTCACCAATGTCTAACTTTTATTGTTTTGAGTCAAAATCATTTTTCAATGTTTGAAAATCTGGACAAGTTTCAACAGGTCTTTTGCCACCAGACACAAACTTCATAGGTTCAAAGGTTTTAGTTTACTTGGAATTATTGGGGAAAAAACCTTGGGGAGGAAAACCTTGTGACGGTGTGATAACGGAGAATGAAAATGGGGAGGAAAGAAATTCAAACTCAAGAGATGAGTTATCATCACTCAAAGTTGGAATTTCAAAGGAGATAGGATCATTTTCAATGAAACTTTCTTCTTTGAAATCCAAAGAAGAAATCATCTCATTGCAAATAGATACTATATCCATTTCATGCTCGCTTTCATTCTTAATTACAAGACGGGTCAAGTGACGAATGGTTTGTTCCAAAGTAGGCACAAAGTCCTCAATTGGTTCAAAACATTCCTCGACTTCAAAAGTCTCGAAAGAGAAATCGTCGTCGGATTCGAATAATAAATCCAAGTCCTGCTCCCAACCACGATGTTCTTCCCAATAATGCTCTTCATACCTCTCATTCTCAATCATAAGCAAACCCTCATCGAAAGTCATAGGCCGAGGTGCGGATGCTTGAAAATGAGGAGTTTGAAAATCATTATCGGCACAAAAGTTAAACTCATTATTATAGGAGTTTTGAAAACTATTTCAATTCGTTTCAAAACTCCTATTATAAGGAGGTAAAGGCCCAAAATCATTATCACCATACTCAAAATATACGCACTCCAAAGCTTGACTTTTGTAATACTCGTCCAAAGTCATTTTTGAATTTACAATTTTTTGGGACTCTAAGTATTAACCAAAAGTCATAGGAGTACGGGGATTTTGAGAATTATCATAATGATTATCGAAATGATTGGAATAAGACATGCTTACCCCCAAAGATGGCTCGAAAAGGCGAATTCCATAAAGATGATGAATGCACGGCAAAATTCAAGCTGTTCTTGGCGCTAAAATGTAGAAATCCTGCAAAAAAGTTAAAAGAAAGAATACTACGAACTAATAAGACAATCACAATCTATAACAAAACACTCCTCGGCAATGACACCATTCTGATTAAGCGAGTGAAATGCGTGCTCGTGTAAGGGAACGATCGTTGGTTTAGTTTCACCGCCTTAATACAAAAGAAACCTAAGTTACGACTATACTTACGATACAAGTATAGCGATAAGTCGGGTATCGAATCCACATGGAGTGTTAGTATATCTCGTAATTGGATTATTAATTCAGGAATGAAATTGTAAAAGGGTGATGTGTGAATGTAAATAAAAGAAAAGAGAGAAGTTAAGTCTAAATTAAGTAAAAACGATTGGGATATTATCCAACCATACGGCTCGAAACAACTACTAATCAAGATTCCGGCTCGAAAGCTATTTAATCGAGCATTAACAGTTAATCATAAACTTCACATAATAAGGAATTTTAGCCAAAGTTGTGAGAATCAACATTTAATCGAAAATTGGTCACACGGGGATTTAATTCGGATTATCGCTATAAACACTAACATTGCATAACAGAGAAAGTTGAACGCGTAATAATCCGACTTTAATTCACGCGGGTTCAATTAAACGAAATTTTGCACAAAACCTAATTTTCGGAGCTTGGGGACTGAAAATGGCAGAACGAAATCCCGACCCTATTTATCTAGGGGCAATACATGAATTAAACTAAATTACAACTAATTAAACTAGTAAAGTAAGAATTAAAGCAAATAAACTATTTAACAAAGCATGAAAAATGAAGAACAAAACTATATTAAAGGAGATGATAGTGAATAGTTCAATCTTACAAAACCAAATGGATGTCACCCTAAGAAGAAAAAAAGATGAGCTCTCATAACCAAACCCTAACCTAAAATTTCTTCTAAAACTAAGTATCTCTGATATTACAGTAAAATTGGGCTGTATAGTAAGTTTGAAGAAAAGAAAAGAAGAAAGAAAAGAAAAGCAAAATATCTGCAGAAAACAGGGGATCGATCCCTTTGGTCGATCGATCGATAGTTGAAATAATGGCAAAAATCTGAAGGATCTATCGATCGATCCTTTTGATCGATCGATCGATCAAGCAGGTCTCAGCCAAGGTAGCCTTCAGCATTCATTTTACTTCTCTTCTCCCCTCTTTTGGTTGCATTATTTTTCCTTCCGCCAAAAGTGTCATAACGTCTTCATTAGGGATCCGAATCGCGCACCGTTCACTGCCACACGAAGCTTGCGAGGAGGGATACAACTTCCGTGCAGGTGTTGGGCCAGGTGACTAAACTTTGAATTAATAGAATTGCCCTTGAACGTGCGATTACGTACGAAACTTGAGCGGAATGCGTCCGAACTCCATTCTTAGTACCTAAATACCTGCAAAAGCCCAATTATACCTCATATAGCATGTTAACAATATAAACCGATGTTGTGTGGTTAACGGGCTTAAATATAGATATTAGGCACCCGGGGGGGCTAAAATGCGTAGGTTCGACGGATGAAATACACAATATTTGTGTATTATCACACCCCCTAACTTACACATTGCTAGTCCCTAGCAATGAAATAGGATGCAACAAGAATAAAAAGTAAACCGAAAGTAGGATAAGTACAAAAATATGGTATAAACGCATAAGTCCACTTTTGCGGGCGATTCGATTGCATTTAGCATATGCAATAAGCCGTTAAATCCCTAGGTTACCCGAGTGGATGAGTGTCGTCTCGTGAGGGTTTTCAGGGATGAAAATCACAAACATCATACAGTTTCCTCAAAATATGCCCAATCACATGCGACAAACTCAACAATACGAACAAGATTTCAACATGTTATTAGCATAGCAAACGAATTCACGTGAAAAATCCGTAGTTATTAACACTATAGAATGCACCTCAATGAATTGAAACTTTAAAATGTGGGAGGGGAGTGAGCACACGCAAAATATGATTTGGCAAAAACTTAAATATCTCGGATACTAAATATCAAAGCATGCATAAAAGTCAATCCTCACGGGCATTACACTCATCAAATGAATTCACTTGAAATAGGGAGGTAACACACGAGACATGCGGCCATAAGGAGTAAATGTAAAGGGAAACTAGGCCGCACACATGTTACAATTGAAGAACGCTATATAGAAAATAAAAACTGTAATCTCAGTGAAAGATACCGCACATATAAAAGAGGCGAAATGCATTTTCACAGATTATCAAAACTATGTCAACTTTTAAATTACATATACTTAAGATCACATAGGACTTTAATAGGGTTGTAATGTAGGCTAGGCTGGGGTACGAAACGAAAGGGATGTATATACGAATTCAAAGGTGTTTGGGGATGAAACTCGGGATAATGGAAAAGAGTGGGCAATTTCAAAATTGGATAAATAATTTCCAAACGAGCATTAGATATAACAATTGGAGAGTAATCAAAGCTTATTGAATCACTATAGATAATATATACAAATTCTCTTTTTTTTTCTTTTCTTCTTTTTCTTTTGTTTTCAACTTTCTCTTTTTCTTCACTTTTTTCACTACATTTTCTTCTTTCCTCACTCTTTTCATGCTCAAATTGCAACCACAAAATAACAATATCATTCAATCCCAAGTAACAATCCAAACAAGGGTATGTAAGCTAATATGTATGGTATAAAACTCCAATTTGGAGTTGGTTATGGGATTTTGGGTGATGAAGCGAAAGGCTAGTGTTTAGGCTCAAATGGGTTGACTAGGGAACATATAAAAGGCGAGTTTAAGGTCATATGGGTGATATACAAAGATGGACTATGATCATTTCAAAACGTTTATGCAATTCTCGAGTTAAAACAATATATGAAAATCATGATCAAGTAACACATTTCATTTATGAACTCAATTAATGAACGGTCCATGAAAGAATAAAGAGATTACCAATGACTGTAACATTTTCAAAGAGGAAAGAATAGTGTATACACTCACAAATGAAGATAAGTCTATAATCTCACTCGGTGTAAGTATATACAATGCAATAAAAGATCACCGAGTTATAAAAATCTTAAACCAAATCAATATAATAAGAAAAACGCATGTGCTCACGAGATAAAGTTTAATTCATGAAAGTATTCATAATATTAATGATTTGAGGACTAAAGTGTAATAACTTCTAAAATCGAGAACATGCATCGTTGAATTGTCTAATGGATCTGGCAATTATTAAAATTTATCATCGGAAACAAGGGGAAAATGCCCAAAAAAGGAGAAAAAAAAAGAAAGAAAATCTTTTTGAAATTTTTGAATTTTCTAAGAAAAGAATACTAAGTGACTAACATGTGAGAAAAACATGGTCTAAAATAAAGAAATGGATAGAATATCCCACACCCCCTAACTTAAAACTCGACAATGTCCTTAATGTGAATTAAGAACCAAGTCGAAGAGAGGAAATGAGCGATATTACCCAAAATTGGAGGGATCCCCATAAGAACAAGTCCAAAGAATCTACAAAACAAGTTAGTACCGAGCATAGCAAAAACAAATAACAAAAAGTTAACAAATTACAATAGACTAAATTAAAAGAAAGAAAAACTAAAAAGAAAGAAAGAATAAAAGATAACTATGTACAACCTACCATTTAGACTTTTAACTAACTATACACTAGACGTCTAAATTTTTGAGGGTCCACCCAAAATAAAATTTGACTTTGGAGGATCAACAGTGGACCCTCCCTTTCATGCATGCCTCTCGAAAAATAGGAATTCCGTTCAAACAACGAAAGGCATGTGGGTGGTGAAAAAGGTGAACAATCCCCAATTAAAAATTTGGGAGGGAGGATGGGGGATTTGGATAGAACGGGTGACAAATGCACATGGGGACCAAAAAAAATAAATTTCCTCCTAAAGATTTAACAAGCGGAATGGGAGGTGGCGCACATGAGGGAAAATATGCCTTTATGGAAAGCAACTCGAGCAAGTACTCCTCGTCGGTGAAAGGGTTGAACATTTTAAAGTTCGGTACCAATTCATCGGGTACTTGTGACGGTATGAAAACGGAGAATTAAAATGGGGAGGAAAGAAATTCAAACTCAAGAGATGAGTTATCATCACTCAAAGTTGGAATTTCAAAGGAGATAGGATCATTTTCAATGAAACTTTATTCTTTGGGATCCAAAGAAGAAATCATCTCATTGCAAATAGATACTACATCCATTTCATCCTCGCTTTCATTGTCAATTACAAGATGGGACAAGTGACGAATGGTTTGTTCCAAAGTAGGCACAAAGTCCTCAATTGGTTCAAAACTATCCTCGACTTCAAAAGTTTCGAAAGAGAAATCATCGTCGAATTCGAATAATAAATCCAAGTCTTGCTCCCAACAACAATGTTCTTCCCGATAAAGTTCTTCATACCTCTCATTCTCAAGCATAAGAAAACCGTCGCCGAAAGTCATAGGCCGAGGTGCGGATGCATGAAAATGAGGAGTTTGAAAATAATTATCGGCACAAAAGTTAAACTCATTATTATAGGAGTTTTGAAAACTATTGCAATTCGTTTCAAAACTCCTATTATAAGGAGGTAAAGGCCCAAAATCATTAACACCATCCTTAAAATATACGCACTCCAAAGCTTGACTTTTGTAATACTCGCCCAAAGTCATTTTTGAATTTGCAATTTTTTGAGACTCTAAGTATTGATCAAAAGTCATAGGAGTACGGGGATTTTGAGAATTATCATAATGATTACCGAAATGATTGGAATAAGACATGTTTACCCCAAAGATGGATCGAAAAGGCGAATTCCACAAAGATGATGCGCACACGGAAAAATTCAAGCGGTTCTTGGTGCTCAAATGTAGAAATCCTGCAAAAAAAGTTAAAAGAAAGAATACAAATACAAAATAAAGAATACTACGAACTAATAAGACAATCACAATCTATAACAAAACACTCCCCGACAACGGCGCCATTTTGATAAAGCGTGTGAAATGCGTGCTCGTGTAAGGGCACGAACGTTGTTTTAGTTTCACCGCCTTAATACAAAAGAAACCAAAGTTACGACTACACTTGCGATACAAGTATAGCGGTAAGTTGGGTATCGAATCCACAGGGAGTGTTAGTATATCTCGTAATCGGATTATTAATTCAGGAATAAAAGTGTAAAAGGGTGATGCATGAATGCAAATAAAATAAAAGAGAGAAGTTAAGTCTAAATAAAGTAAAAGTGAGGATTGGGATATCATCCAACCATACGGCTCGAAACAACTACTAATCAAGATTTCGGCTTGCAAGCTATTTAATCGAGCATTAACAGTTAATCATAAACTTCACACAATAAGGAATTTAAGCCAAAGTTGCGAGAATAAACATTCAACCGAAAATTGGTCACACGCGAATTAAATTCGGAGTATCGCTATAAAAACTAACGTTGCATGACATAGAAAGTTAAACACATAATAATTCGTGCGGGTTCAATTAGACGCAATTTCGCACAAAACCTAATTTTCAGAGCTCGGGGCCCAAAAATGGCGGAACGAAATCCCGACCCTATTTATCTAGGGGTAATGTATGAATTAAACTAAATTATAACTAATTAAACTAGGAAATCAAGAATTAAAGCAAGTAAACTATTTAACAAAGCATGAAAAATGAAGAACAAAACTATATTAAAGGAGATGATAGTGAATAGTTCAATCTTATAAAACCAAATGGATGTCACCCCAAGAAGAAAAGAAGATGAGATCTCAAAGCCAAAACCTAACCTAAAATGTCTTCTAAAACTAAGTACCTCTGATATTACAACAAAATTGGGCTATATAGTAAGTTGGAAGAAAAGAAAAGAAGAAAGAAAAGAAAAGAAAAATATCTACAAAAAACAGGAGATCGATCGATCGACCCCTTTGGTCGATCGATCGATAGTTAAAATAGTGGAAAAAATCTGAAGGATCGATCGCTCGATCCTTTTGATCGATCGATCGATCAAGCAGGTCTCATCCAAGGTAGCCTTCTGCATTCCTTTTCCCTCTCTTCTCCCCTCTTTTGGTTTCATTATTTTTCCTTCCGCAAAAAGTGCCGTAACTTCTTCGTTAGGGATCCGAATAGCACACCGTTTGCGGCTACGCAAAGCTTGCGAGGAGGGATACAACTTCTGTGAGGTGTTGGGCCAGGTGACCAAATTATGAATTGACCGAATTGCCATTGAACGTGCGATTGCGTACGAAACTTGAACGGAATGCGTCCGAACTCCATTCTTAGTACCTAAATACCTACAAAAGCCCAATTATACCTCATATAGCATGTTAACAATATAAACCGAGGCTCTCAGATTAACGAGCTTAAATATAGAGATTAAGGAACCCGAGGGGGATAAAATGCGTAGGTTCGACGGATGAAATACGTAATATTTGCGTATTATCACCCCCATTGGCATCAATAATAGATCTTTCCTTTTAACTCACACACACCGCGTTTAAAGCATTATCATCGTTCTCAAGTAATAAAGTAGATAAATCAGTACGGACAACATCATTCAACATAGCATGATTATATTCCTTATCATCAGTGTATATGATTTTAGCAAAGAAGACATACAAGGGTCATAAGTATTAGATGACTTAGGTTTATCAATTTCTGATTCACTTGAGTCATCCTAAGTCTTGCACAAGTTAGCCCTAGTGTTCTTGTTCTTACTCACATTAACTCTACAGTCACTGGCTATGTGTCCTAACTTACCACATATGTATCATTTAGTGTTCTTAAGGTCTCTACTGGGTTTGTTGTCAAGTCTTTTCTCACGAGGCCTATTATTAGAATTGTTTGGGTAGGTAGGTTTGCCTTGTCTATTTGCAATTTTATATATGACTTTAAAATTTTCTTGAAATGTTTAGACATTAAGGCAATATGATTATCCAAGCTCTCTAAATTATAGTCCTCATTAGAATCTAAGTCAATTTCAGGTAAATGACATTCAGGTTTAGTCAACTTAGAGGTAAAGACAAGATTGGATGCAAACTATTTCTTATGGGTCTGTATTAATTGCTTCTTAAACTCTAATTCCATTTTCACAGTTATTTGCTTACTACTGAGGAGTTCAAGGGTAAGGTTTTGATCGTCCATCTCCTCATTTGAATAGCAATTATTGTCAAATTTTTGTGGAAGTGACCTTAGAATTTTAGAGACAAATTCTCTCCTATCATAAATTATCCCACTAGCATGCAGCTTAGTCACTATGTTGGTCAACATAATGTAGAAGTCATCAAATGACTCAGTCTCAGTCATGACTAAAGTGTTGTACTGCTGGATTAACATTTGGGTTTTAACAGTTTTAACACGTGAGTTGCCTTCATGTGCAGTCACTAGAGTGTCCCATGCTTCCTTAGAGATAGTACATAATGATATCCTCTTGAATTCGTGTTCATTAATAGATATGAATATGGCATTTTTCCTTTGTTACTGTTAAGGGAATTCTGTTTTTCTTCTTGAGTGAATTCACTAAGCAACTTCCTAATCCTCACAGTACTTCCATTAGTGACTGGTTTAGTAGGAAAAGTGTAGCCATTTTTAATAGCATCCCAGACATCATATCCCAGTGTCCCTTGGATGAAAGCAGCCATACTTACTTTGCAGTAAGGGAGGTTGGTTCCATCAAAGAGAGGGGGCCTCGAAAGGTTACCTAATCTCTCAAATTTCTCACCCATAATTGGTTTTGAGAAACTAATTTTAGAAACTCAAGATCTAAAAGAATTTGCAAAACCAATGCTCTGATATCAATTGAAAAAATACCACTTAAGTTGTTTAACTCAAGATTAAATAGTTTAAATGGCTCGGAACAGTTTTTTGAAGAACTCATTCTCTTAGAACAAACTGATAAAACAATATGTGTATAAAGAGAATTATGAACGAGAAGCACGCCAATTGAATGAGAGGAGAGGAGAGTAAGTACACAAGTGCACAAGATTTTAATGTAGTAAAACCCCACCCAATTGGGGAAACATCCACAGAGGTCTCTACACCTCAAAACAAAAATTCACTAAAATAAAGTAATAGGTTACAAACTATTTAACAATCTAAACACACAATCAGACCTAATCTAAGTTCAGAAATTATACCATCTCCTCTGGATTATTCTGACTTCTTCCCAAGGCTTCTGATGTTGTAGATGTTTTCTCAGCTTTTGTAACTCCACTCCTTTTAGCTTTTAGTCGACTCCAAAAGTCAATGATCTCTCTACCAACTCTTCTTTAGTGTTGTAGTGTGAAAGTGTTGTGATGTGATGTGACTAACACATGCATGCAACTGACACACACTTATATAGACAATATTCTTAACAAATTACAAATATTGTTCTAAGATGTAGTAAGGATTTCTAAATCACAGTTTTTTTGATAGTCTCAGACTACTAATCTTTATTTATATCCACAAATCTTGAGGGAGCCTTGCTATATAAAGCAGCCAAGGTCTAAACAATTTCTTAATTTTATTTACAAAGCTAATTCACAAATTGTGAAATATTTTACAAAAGTGTAAAACCTCATTCAAGATGTTATCCAGATCTAAGTCTGATTTTTCTAGTAAACTGAAAACAGAAATAAGTTTGTTGGTTCTGGTTTTGAAAAACAATCAAATAAAAGTAAAACAGCCAACAAATATGGATTTCTTGAAAAAAGAAATCAACTTAAGAATATTAAATGTGTTTGCATCACAAACAGTTTAGATTTGCATTTTCTATGAAAAGAAAATGAAATCAAAACTTTGCGAATGTTGGACGAGAGATTAAAGATAGTAGAGGATGGATCTTCTCAACTAACGAACACACTCAAACTCATAGGTTATTTTTCTATGGAAAAATCAAGAGTTTTGTTTAGGGTTTCATATTCTATCTATCTATCTATCTATCTATCTATCTATCTATCTATCTATCTATCTATCTATCTATCTATCTATCTATCTATCTATCTATCTATCTATCTATCTATCTATCTATCTATCTATCTATCTATCTATCTATCTATCTATCTATCTATCTATCTATCTATCTATCTATCTATCTATCTATCTATCTATCTATCTATCTATCTATCTATCTATCTATCTATCTATCTTTTTTCTCTCATAGGTAAAGTGATCCGAAGATTGTAAAAATCTCACATATGGAATCTATTTATACTAGAGCATGGAAGACTCTGGAAGATCTATCCAAAGCAACGGTCAAGATTAAATACAAATGATCGATGTAAATCTTACGCCTAAGATGTAACCACTTTTAAAAGCATTTTGATTGGTTAACTTAGTTGTTACAAGGATTGTGAAAGAAAACATGCATACCGTAGAAAATATAGATCCAAGGGTTATCAATCAATCACAGATATGTGAAAGTAATGAAACACAGATCAAATCCATATCTCAGCAACACATGCAAGGCCATGATCAAGTGAAAAATGTGTGTTTTAGATTTCTAAAGAATATTATGTTCTACCACAGAATTCTCTTTCGCTTTTGGATCCTACTAAAGTAAGTTTTTATGAGAAAAGGGTAATTATAAATCAACCCACAAAATTATTAAAACCAACTTTTAAATGATTAAAAATGTTTTATAAATTCCTAAAAATTATTTAAGATATCCCAAAAATTATTAAAAATTCATTTTTATGGGATTTAACACGCACACACACCTAAATTATGAAGAATAAAACAAATGAATGCAATCCTAGGTGTAGTGTTGGTATTATAACTTTGAGACTTTTAGAGGAATTTGATATGTAGTGTCTGAGGCTCTTTGGTAGACAAGGATATGACTCAATTTCGTCACTATTTCCAAACTAAACAAGCTCCTATATAATGTAGACTCAAGTGAGTAAAAGATATAGGGTTCTTCACATTCTCGATATCATATATACAGGAGGGAGTTAACCAACTGATCACGAAATCTAAATAAGCGTAACTCGTCGTCGTATCAGTGTAGAGCGTGTAAGGCTCGCCTATTATCGCTACCACCCTGGCCTCATCCGACATCTCTCTGACCCACCTCATAAACATCAGGGGCACCGAAGGTGGGACCGCCACCTCCTCCTCAACAATCTTCCTCACCACTCTCTTCCCCAGCTACCAGATGTACCCAAACTTATGCGCCAGCAGCCGTCGCATCTCCACGTGTATACACGTAACCCCCGTGGCCCACGTAGGAACACCCCAAGGGTAGAAGGCCACCTGCATCCCCAACAAATAATAATTATCTATTCAAAAATAAATATGCCAGAAAAGCAGAGAAAAGACAAATGTTAACCTGGTTGCTTGTCAAGTCATTTAGAGCTCTCTGCACATCCTTTAGAGATAAGGATTGGTTCGACTACCGGTTGGATTTTCGCCATCGATACATTTGACAGAAGTCCCACAAATCACTATCCTTCAGGGATACCAACTCTACGTTGCTCCCTATCACCTCATAGAACCATGTATGTAAGAAAATAAAGAAATCAGAAAAAGGGTACAAAAAAGAAGGACTGCAATAAAATAAAGGAAAATAAATTTACAGTTACCTCCAGAAGGTACGTGGGTCCTATAAAAGTATGCCGACAGCACCAGCTGAACACGTCCAGAGAAGCATAAAGGAATGCTAAGGTAAAGCTCCCCCAATCATACAAAGGTACGTTCGACATAAGCCGCAAGCACGATAAAAATCACAAGTGGATGACATTGCCTCTCGTCACCACCATGAATCCTCCAAGCAAAGGAAAAATAAACAGACGGGTTGTCTGCCTCGCCTATCACCCATCTACGGCTATAAATGGATATTCGAGAATTTGTATCCGTCCAATATTAGAATTCGAATTTGCGAATATTTATCCGAAAAAATGGAAATGGATACGAATATGGATACTTTATAAAAATATATGAGAAAACTGTTACGGATATGGATAGTACTAGTATCCGACACGGATAATCCGTATCCGATGCGGAGTATCCATTTTAGCGAATATCCGTTTTACTGGAAATCCGTATCCGTCAAACATATGTTTAAAATATTACTAATAATATTAATATTAGTATTACTAATAAAATAATTAAAAAAACCTTAATCGTTTGTTACCTAAAACAAAACAAACACATACTCCACTCAATACAAAAACACCCTAAAGTTATTATTTTATTAGGTGTATTATAAAAGGACATGTATTATTATTATTATTTTATCGGGTATATTATCATAGAAGTTACACTAAAGTTAAGATACACCCTATTACACACAACAGAAAGTTAGCAACAACAAGTACATACAAAATAGAAATACAAATATATAACAGTATTTATATTTTGTTCATGTGGTTTTTCATTAGTTTCCTTAATTATAAATAAACGTAAGAGAGAAACAAAAAAGTAACGAGATGATTTTGATTGTGATGAGAATTGAAGTTAATAAGAGGTATATTATACACAAAATAAAAATGTATACTTATTAAAATAAAAATATTAGTATGTTTTGAAGACTAAAAGGTCCATGAGGTTATCACTCTCAATAAATTCCGTTTAATGTGAAAGGTGCATATTTATATCTAATGTTATTTTTTTTATGTCTTTAAGCTTATATGGTTGTAAAGTATGGATGGATTTAAGCCATATTATCATTATGGAATGCTACTATTATTATGGAAGCCATAATTGTCGATGTTAGGAGGTAGTAATTTTGTTATATATTTATTTGGATTGGATTGGATTTCATTGGATTGGATATTTTAATAGTTATTTTTTGATATGGCTAAACAATATAAACGGATACGGATATTATCAGAATCCGAGGTATTCGAGCGGATATGGGTAGTTATTTTAACTATCTGGGTGGATATGAAAACGGATACGGATAGTGCATCCAGATAGCGGATACGAATATGGAAAACATGATATCCGATCCGTATCCATCCGTTTACCACCCCTACACCCATATGTCATATCAACCCTACTCTTCAACAGCGTCTCCCTTATCACATAAATCCGAATAGAATCCCACGATATGATTCTACTCATACCCCCTAGAGCGGCCTGCACCGCCTCTGGTGTCACTCGCAAGTAGTACAGTCCACCATAATCTAATGCCCCTCACAATCTAGCCCCATTAGCTATTGGACATCAATGGGAGTAATGGTCACCTCCCCGAACCACCAATGGAATGTGTGGGTCTTGTACCAACACCTCTCACCAAGATCACACAACACCGTATAAGAGCATGACATCTCATCCAATGCATCTGCCAATGGGTCAAACCCGATAAATAACACCATCCAACGTACATTCGTAGGGAGCTTATCCCAAACATCCTTCAAATCGGTTATCCCCCGGAACTGAATGTCCAAATGAGCTATATCAGTCTGCGAAAAAATAAAGGAAAATCCTTTATTAGCACGATAAAAGGAAAAGAGAAAATGAATTTGGAAAACAAAAGTTTAGAATACTCACATAGACATTAGGGTTTTTCACCCTCGTCGAACGATGGTATGAAGGATCGCACAATAAAATCCACTCATCACTAACTGACTCAAATGAGTCATACGCATTTTTATTGCCCAACGCAAGGTTCACCATAGACCGCCACTCTAGGCCTGCCCAATCATCAACGGACAATCACTCATTGTTAACTTCGCCAGAAGTGTCCGCTATTTGAAGTCTTGAAGAAAGAAGGACTTAGGAATGACTCTTAAAAGAGAAAGTAAGAGAATTAATCACTTAAATGTGTGAAAAATGAAGAGGGGCCGCCCCTTTATATAAAAGGTTAAGGGGCATGTCGATCGACAACCCCCTGACCATGCCGACCATCAGTTGGACTTTCCTCTTTCCAAGAAGACCAGGGGTCCGTGCCCTATGCTGATAGGCACCTCCCAAGGCCTACATATCGGTATTCCCCTTAAATTTCGTTCCCAAAATGCCTAAAAATTTCCAAATATTCTTAAAAACCCTGAAAAATACAAAACATTATTTTTCCTAAGTAAATCATCATTTTGGAGCATTAATCCCCTTACAAACTCTCAAAATCCCCCAGCTGGGATAATATCACACTCTCAACACTAACATATTCTCCAACGGAACCAACGATGCGTCCGTAACTAGGCCTACTACATTTTCCCCAGTAAAAATCGTAAGTCCACGCAATCTCCAATGGAACCAAAAGTACGCTTGAACCAAAATCATTGACTCCTTCCCTAGCGGAGCTATCCCCCTCTGAACTACAACACAAGGTCCTAAGAGTTGACCTCAGCCCGTATAATCGATCGCTATAACTTTAGGCCTCAAGAATCGGTTGCTATAACTTTAGGTCCTCAGAATTGACCTCGGCCCACAAAATCATTCGTCACAACTCAAGGTTCTCAGAATTGACCTCAACCCACATAATCGACCGTGATAACTTTAGGTCCTTAGAATTGACCACGACCCGCAGAATTGATCGCTACTAGTGGTGGTAAACATGTGGATATGGATCGAATATCATGTTTTCCATATCCGTATTCTCTATCTGGATGCGATATCTGTATCCGTATCCACCCAGATAGTTAAAAAAATATCCATATCCATATCCGCTCGGATACCTCGGATTTAGATAATATCTGTATCCGTTTACATTGTTTAGCCATCTTAAAAAATAACTATTAAAATATTCAATCCAATGAAATCCAATCCAATCCAAATAAATATATAACAAAATTACTACCTCCTAACATCAACAATTATGGCTTTCATAATAATAGTAGCATTCCATAATGATACTATTTCTTAAAGCCATCCAAAAAAATAACATTAGGTATAAATATGCACCTTTTAGATTAAATCAAATTTATTGAGAATGATAACCTCATGGACCTTTTAGTCTTCAAAACATACTGATATTTTTATTTTAATAAGTATACATTTTTATATTGTATGTAATATACGTCTTATTAACTTCAATTCTCATCACAATAAAAACCATCTCGTTACTTTTTTGTTTCTCTCTTACGTTTATTTATAATTAAGGAAACTAATGAAAAACCACATGAACAATATAAAAATACAGTTATATATTTGTATTTTTATTTTGTATGAACCTGTTGTTGCTAACTTTCTGTTGTGTGTAATAGGGTGTGTTGTAACTTTAGTGTAACTTCTATGATAATATACCCGATAAAATAATAATCATACATGTCATTTTATAATACACCTAATAAAATAATAACTTTAGGGTGTTTTTATTTTGAGTGGAGTATGTGTTTGTTTTGTTGTAGGGAATAAACGATTAAGGTTTTTTTAATATTATTTTATTAGTAATACTAATACTAATATTATTAGTATTATTTTAAACATATGTTTGACGGATACGGATATCCGATAAAATGGATATCCGGGAAAATGGATACTCCACATCGAATACGGATTATCCGTGTCGGATACTAGTACTACCCGTATCCGTTTTCTCGAATATTTTTATAGAGTATCCATATTCGTGTATCCGCAAATTTGGATTCGAATATCAGACGGATGCAGATTTTTGAATATCCGTTTACAACCCTAATCTCTATAACTTTAGGTCCTCAAAATTGACCTCAGCGTGCTGATTAGGCATAGATATTTCATATTTATTCCCTTAATTTTGGTATTTTTACAGTCTCGCGTAGTGTATTTAGATTAAATTTACCTCTTATTTATCATACTAACCCTTTTTGCAGTATTTCAGGGTTTGTGTATTTTTACCTTGTTTTACAGGTAATTAATGCAAGTAGATGGAAGAGAAATGTTGAAACGGTGAAAGAATTAAAAGAAAGAGAAGTCAAGGGTATTTTTGTTACTTTTAATTTGTAAACCAGAGGAGGATCCAACTGAAAAGTTGAAGATATTGAAGTCATGAGAATACTACAAAAAACGGCACCTCAATCTGAGCTACAGTGAAGAAGTTATGCACATTTGAAGTTGGGATGAGAATCGAGGGGCAAAAGTGCAAATATGATAACTTCGAGCTCACAAGATCACACTTGGGCAGAGCCGAGGACCAAAATGGTTCAGGTCCTAGGGATAATGGGTTATGTTTGGATATTAGTAATGGACTAGAGCCGTGACAAATATTTTCACGGTCGAGAAGTGTGATGAATCCTGAAGCGGGATTTTTAGTTTGGACTTATCTTTTAGCCTAAAGTGTTTTATAGTTCGAAGACTCTTCTAAACGACTTATAACCTTTATATTGAGTCATTTGGGTTCTTTTAACATATTCTTAGTTCATTTTAAATCTACTAATCAGAGAGGAATATCTAAGAAAATATTTTACATGTTTTGAATCATTAAGACAATACAAGGTCATAATGTATTTCCGATTTTTCTTCTTCTTGCATGATTATGTTCTTCAACCTTGGTAACATTTATTTTCAACATTTTTATTATTATTTCATTATGTTTTCATGCATGTTAATAGATTTTTGTATAGTTAATACAATTGTGTCCAATTGGATTCATAGAGATTTGGAGAACATGAACCCAACCTAGATTTTTGACGTTAGATATAAAATTCAATTTGATTGTATGTTTAATTACTAAGATTTTATATTTTTATTGAAATTAATATTGTAGATTTCTTAATTCCAGTTGTCATAGGCAACTGGAGTATTTGAGAATGCAATAAACTTGTCAATAACTATGTCATTCACTTTAATTAATTTGTTGACTAGATATTGTGCGGATTGACACCCTCATATATTTAGTGCTTCCGATTACTTAATGTCCTTCAACCAATTAAATATATAGTTATCGAGAATTTTACCTTTATCAGAGATACCTACAGTTCGGGGGATTGGATTCCGACTCCACTTTTCGAAATAGTTTTTCTAAAATTCAAAATTTTAGTTCTTGCTTTCTTAGATTTAATTGCACTTGTTAGTTATGTTTTCTTAGTGAAGTAGAAATTTCCCACAACAATCACCTTTTTCTTATTTTCGAGAGTCGATACCTAGGTTTTAGAAGCCGAACCTCTCATTGTCGTCAAAATGTTACACATCCTATTCCCTGAGGATTCGACCCCAACTTATCGGGTTATTACTTGAGTGACTGACTTTCCCTTCAGATGTAGGTACACATGTAGCATACACATTCCGTGTTGAATCAAGTTTTTGGCGACGTTGCCGGGGATTAGGTAGACACACTAGGTTAGGTCGAATTAATCTAAGAATTTGAATCTAAATTCTAAAAAGCCAAAAAGATATATATCCCCAAAATTAAAAAATATGCAAACTATCCAAAAAAATCAGAAAAATAAAAATAAAAATATTCTCTCGAGCCTTAAATGCAAAATACTCAGCCCAATCCAAAATTTGAGCCTATAGTTAAACTCCCTCCCTCTGGTACCAACACTCCGAACGCTCCAAATTTCTGTGTACCACCTTCTACACTGAGTTCATATGTCTAGAAATTTCGGTGAAGAAAGTGATTCTATTAGGGTGAGTATGATGTCGGATAACGCTAGTTTCGGGACGATAGAGGGAATGATGATATACCGCCCCATAAGATGCTTCTTATACCCCGAACGAATCTCCCCTCTAGGATGCATTATATTTTCATATAATGCGGGATGATTTTAATATAGGAATGGGATGATTCATATTCTCCCAACATTTCACGATATGAAGTCGTAGAAGCCTTGTATACACATTAGAGAGTTCGAGGAGGCGTACGAGATGTTTAACAATCAAGCTTTCACCTAAGACGTAGCGCGCCACAAGATTTTCCCTTTTTCTCTTAAGGACAAGGCCAAGAATTGGCTTTAGTCACTAGCACCGAACTCGATAGCTATGTGGAGAGACATGTAGGCTAAATTTCTCCATAAGTTCTTTCCCGCACATAGGATCAACTATATTCGGGCTCAAATTCAGACTTTTAAGCAAAACATTAATGTGCCTTTTGCTAAGTTTTAAGAGAAGTTCAATTAGTTAGTTAGTATGTGCCCACATCATGGCTTTCAGAAGTAGAGACTCATCTCTTACTTACATCATGGTCTTAGCCTAAGCTCAAAATAACTCATTGAAATTATAAGCCTGAGAGAGTTCTTCAGGTTAGATGCAGACTATGCATAGGCCCACATTAAGTATGGCATCAAGACTATTCAAGCTTGGGACACATCAGATTTGAACATCATACCCAAAGCTAAAATCACGGTTACTTGGACAAGGAAGCCTAGTTGGATCTCCAAATTAACCAATTAACCAAGCATTTAGAAGACGTGGTCAAAGCTAGGGGAGAGATATACTCGGCCCATCTTGAGTTTTACCAGAGGAGAGTTGTGTAATTTATGAGGTGGGTCATTTAAAGAAGGAATGTACGATGATACCCGCCTACAAATTTATGCTTCAAGAGCAAGTTGAGGTGGTGGGAGATTTTAAGGGTAATTTTGACACCCCTTACGGGAATTACTTTAATCCATCGTGGTAAAACCTGTCTAGTTTTAGTTATGGGCAACCGAATGTGGAGATGAACTCGAATCCACATGTTACCAAATAAATGCCACTACTCCCACCTTATCAACAACTTCCACCCATTCAAGCACCTCATCCTGTGCTTTATTTGATCCCACAACGAAAGAGTCTCAAGGACACTCTGTCCCAATTTATGCAAACTCAGTCAGTGATAAATGCCCAAAAAACTCAAAATTTTACCGACTTAAAGGCATTGCTTTCTAAGTTGCAATCTTCTTTAAGTGTCCAAGAGAAGGGAAAATTTCCTCCCAAGACCAACGACCTCCCCAAGGTTAAAACCGTGTTAGCTCTACTACCAATGAAAATCAAGAGCAATGTAATGCGATAACCACTCTAGGTAGTGGAAGAGTTGTTGACTTGTCACCTCCTCCACACGATATGAAAAAAGATAATGAGGTTTCGCTAGGCACGCAAGACGCCAAAGATGCCCCTTGGAAGAAGGTGAAAGAGAAGGCACACATAGGCCCAAAGTGGTAGTAAAACCCCTATAGTCGCACCATACCCTCGACGGTTAGTCCCTAATCCTAAAGGGGATGACCGTCATGAAATTCTCTATGTGCTTAAGTAAGTGAAGCTTAATTTACTTTTTTTAGGCTATCAAGCAAATTCTCGCATATGCAAAGTTTCTCAAGGACTTGCTCACGGTGAAACGTAAATTACAGGTAAAAAAAGGTGTTCATAACACAAATGTGGGTTCGATACTTTTGATCGACCTCCCACCCAAGTATAAAAATCCGGTTATGCCCACCATTTTGTGCATCATTGGAGAGAATAAAATCGAGAGAGCTTTAATAGATTTAGGGGCGAGTGTCAACATTATCCCTTACTCTGCCTATAAAAATCTTAACTTGGGAGATATAAATCCCACCAAAATTACTCTTTAACTTAAAAATCGTTTCGTGAAGTTACCCCAAAGTGTAATTGAGGATGTGATCATCTAAGTCAACACTTTCTACTTCCCGATAGATTTTGTTATTTGGGACACGGAGCCCTCCGCCCCATTGAGTCATCATGTTCCTGTTATTCTTGTTCGCCCTTTCCTAGCCATGGCTAATGTGTTGTTAACACGCCTAATGGGCAAATGAAACTCACATTCGGGAACATGACACTTGAAACAGATATCTTCAACATCACCAAGCAAGTAGGTGATGTAGATAATTTATAGGAATCGAATCTTATCAAAGAGGTAGTACGGGAATGACTTGGGGGTAATAATTTTGAGGATCCACGTGAGGCGTGTTTAGTGACAACTATTGAGAGAGAAAGAAAGAGAGAGAGAGAGAGAGAGAGAGAGAGAGAGAGAGAGAGAGAGAGAGAGAGAGAGAGAGAGAAGGAGAGTTTGCAGATATGATTATAAAATTTTGAGAAAGAATTCGGGCCAGTGGATGAGAACCTCACTGTTGAAGTCAAATCGTTATTGGACTCTTTTTGTCACTTAGATGAGAGTGACTAGAAAGATAGGATATATCAATTTATTTTTTGTGATCGTCCACCCATGCCACTTGAGCTTTTGGATGCGATCGAGTACATGGCTAGAGTATTGTCTGGTTTAGAGATCCATGAATTCTCGAGTTTAAAGGATATATAGGCTTAGAGTATCCTGCAACATTTTAGTATGATAGTATCTCCAAGTCGGAACAAATACGCCATAAGGTGATTGGGAATTTCGATGATTGCACTCACCTTATTCATCATATGCCTCCCGGTGTCCAATTTTTCTATTGGGCCGATTCCCAATTATTCCGACTTTCAACATTTAATGAGGGAGAGATGGTGAGGATATTATCGGACCCCGTACACAGGGTTGAGTAGGTTTTGAGAGATAGGTTGTCGCACCTCCGATGCATATGAGTGAATTTTTTGTTATATTGTTTAGTCATGTGCTAGAGTTCTTAATGTCGTTTGCATTTTAATATTTGTTCATTTAATTTTCGCAGTCTTTTTTTCTTATTTATATTTTAGTCTTTTTGATTGAGGATAATGCAAAAGTCTAAGTTGGGGGGGGGGGGGGGGGGGTACACGTGCGTATTTAAACTTTACAAAATTTAAAATACCCCCCAAAATTAGAAAATTTCAAAAAAGTAAAAAAAAAATACTTCAAAATAAATAAGAATTGTTATTTAGAATCTTAAAAAATATCACTAAATTTTTGTTTGAAGTCTCAATTTGTAAAAATCCAATGCCTTAAGCCGAAATTGACCAAAAATAGAAATTGAACGAAAATTAACGACTTAACGAATAAGTGTGGAGATTTTTAACCCGATGTGATTTTTGAGCCAAATAGTTTTTCTTAATAATTAAATCAATTCGAGTTAAAAATTAACTCAAAAGTTATTTTCAGTGTTAAAACGTCGTTGATGATCTCTAAATCATTGTTTTGATTGGTTATAGAAAACGAGTGAAATATTATTTTGAAATCGCGCTAAAAATGTCTCAAAATTAAAAGTAATCTCGAGACGCATATGCTAATGGGATTAGTAATTCAGATAAATAAAGTTATGAAGTTAGGCCATCGTTTGTTTACCCAAAAATATTAGCCATAAAAATCATGGAAAAAAATTATTCTTTTTGCAAGCCAATTTGAGACCAAAAATGTTATACCCTTTTCGTTTGTTAGCTCGAAAAAAACAATTGGCTCAGAGTTATGAAAATCGAAAATTCATCAATTAAGTCTGTCCGGTATATAAAAAGGGGCAAGAAAATTAAAAAAAAATACTTAAAATAAAAAAATAGAAAAAATGAAAAAAAAATAGAAAAATAGAAGGAAAAAGAAAAGAAAAGAAAAGATAAAATGAGTAGAATGCCTGAAAAAGTACCAACGAACATCGAAAGAAAATTTTCCAACCATTCCTATTATTACCCAAAACACCTTAACCGAAAAAGTTCTCACCAAGTCCGAATAACAAAATTAATTATCGCGGGGAGAGGTAAAATACGATAGGATAATAAAGAGGCAAAATAGTGCGAATAAAGAATGGTATTTTTCCATTTTTCAATGACCGTAACCCGCTGATGAGATATTTTCACCCTAAATATTTTTGTCTCTCCATTTTTGTGCGTGATATTGTGTTCCGTTATATTTACTCCTAATATCATGCACGCCGAGAGAAAATAGCCACAATTCGAGAGATTAATTTGTGAGTATATTCCGTGTGAAATTGAATCATAGCGAATTTTTAAAAAGTAATGTAATGATCAATCGGTGGAAGTTAGAGGTTTAATTTTCAGCCGTGCACACAGACACTATGAATTGAGATTTATCGAATAAAAATTTGAAGTAATTATTTTTTAGAATTTAAGATATATGATTTTTAATTAATTTGATATTTTCTTAGAGTCATCCAAAAATGAATTTTTTGGGTAAATCAACTGCAAACTCTCATGAGACACCATTTGTCCTACTAAGATAACCTAAGGGTTTAACGGCTTGTTGCACACGCTAAATGCAATCACTTGTCTATGAAAGAGGTATCCTATCAAATTAGTTATTTATAAGCCCCTTTAAACTTGTGCTCTCATTCTTTTACATTGCTCAGGATGAGCAACGTTTAAGTTAGGGAGATTTGAATAGGCATAAATATATCATATTTATCCCCTTAATTTTGGTATTTTTATGGTGTCGTTCGGTGTATTTAGATCGAATTTATCTCATATATATGTTACTAACCCTTTTCGATGAATATTTTGTGCTTTGTATATTTTTGTCTTGTTTTATAGGTAATTAGTGCAAGTGGATAGAAGAGAAATGCCGAAACGGTAAAATAATCAAAAGAATGGGAATCAAGGGCATTTTTGTAATTTTTCGTTTGAAACCCGGAGGAGGATCCAACTGAAAAGTTTAAGATCTTGAATTCACGAGAATACTAGAAAAAACGTACCCATAATCTGAGCTACGGTGAAGAAGTTACGCGCAATTGAAGTTGGGATGAGAATCCAGGGGCATAAGTGCAAATAAGAGAACTTTGAGCACACAAGACCACACTTGGGTAGAGCCAGCCCCCAAATTTTAAATTCTTTTAAATTAATGTGATGGTTCAAATAAATTCCCACTAAAATTTCAATACAACTTTTAAACAAAAAACCAAACTTCAAATTTTACTTTCTTCAAAATTAAAATTAAGATAAACTAAAAGTGAAATTAAACTACTCAAACATATTAATTCAACCCCAATCCTAAAATTTTCCTAACAACGATTTATTCAAATTTGCAATATAGGCCAAATAAGGTTAACAAAAATTTTATCAAATTAAAATTAGTTGACTGGAATTAAATTAATCTAAAATTCACCCAAACTAATTTAGCACCAAATTAAAGAAATGTGTGATTTAAACCAACTTTTATCTTGATTATCCTAGCATAGCATGCATCTATGATGATTTTGTAAGATAAAAAAATAAATCAATCACACTACACCGCGATGTACGAGGAAAACCAAATGGGAAAAACCTCAGAATTTATAGTTAAGAAAAATTCACATATTTGTTCAAGTTTAATTTTAGTTTTGAAGAAATTAGAATTTAATATTTTAATTGTGAATTTTAAAAAGATAATTGTTTTTAAATTTGTTGTTGAACCATCCTTACGCACTTGGAAATTTAAAATTTAAAAAGGAAGAAATTTAAAATTTGGGGGCATATATTCCAACAAGTGGTATCATATCGTTTATACACACTTTCAAAATGGTATCAGAGCGAGGATCGCTAAATTATTGCGTTTAAGATCCTTTTGAGTTTTTAAAATGGAAAATATGCCTTTTTCAAAATTTCTAGTTTTTTATGGTTCTCACATGCTTGCTCATGACTCTTCACTTGCTATATCTTATGAGTAATTGCTTGCATGTTTTACATACACTAGCTTTTGTGTTACATGCTATATATTCATGATAGTTGTATGTTTATTTGTCATCTTCTAGTCCATGCTTCATTATATATGCTTTGCTAGATTTATGACCTTTTAATCTTTTGTATTTTATTCTTTTCATTTTTGTTTGCATCAAATGAAAAATACAAAAAGATTTTGTTTATCATTGGTATTTTACTTTTATGAGTTATTTGAGCTTAATGAAAAATACAAATGATTTTTGTTTATCTTTTGAGTAATTATTTGTGTTGGTTAAAAATTTTGAAAAGGTCAAAAATGTTTTATTTTTGTATAAGTATTTTGATTTTACACATCTTTTGTGGCACATGTTTGTGTTTGAATCCTATCGTTTCCCTTCCATGTGACTAGAACTTTTGGTTAGGAATTTCAATCCTTAAAGTGTTCTTTGTCATGGTTACACGGAGTAGTTTGAATTTGACTTGATTAATGGATTCACTTTTTATATGTCTTCTCACACACATGCACGAGCTCTTTTGAACTTTTAACTTCACATATATATATATTTGAGCTTTGTGACGTGTTCTCCTACCAATCTAGTCATCTACATATTTTGTGACTTAGGAGGTTTTGTGCATGTTACATCCGTTGCACGTGAGATTTTTGTGTGATAGAAAATTTTATATGATAGTGCACGGGGAAGGGCTTCGAAAGGAAAAATTATCCTTTGAGAGTAAGCCACCGTTTGCAATGGACCTAAAATAAATATGTGGTCCAAAGGACAAAAAAATATGGCATTATAAAAGAAAAATATAACCAAGGCCTATTTTGTTTAGATTGCTATATTCATTCAAAAGAAAAGAATAATATTATATTTGAGGGGTTTTGGATGGATTATCAACGGTTTTGCACAATGATTTTAAATCCTAGTTGTGCTATCTTGTCATGACTCTATTAGTTTGGAATCATCAATATGATAGGCTTGTATGCATTGTGCTTGTCTGTTCATAGATTTTACTTTGTCTTGTCACATAAGGCTAAATCTTAGTTGATAAAGTTTTGCAATCAAGTAAGAACTCCGTGAACATGTTTAAGTGACTCGGTCTTAATTCTTTGGTTTCTAGTTCGCGTCCCTTCACTTCCGTTTCCATATGACACATTTATGTCATAAGAGTGTGGAAAACTTAAGTTATTTTATGTCATTTGTGTGTTTATATCTATATATGTTTGCTTGTACATAATTGGTATCTCTTGTTTATACATATATGATATTTTGTTTGTTTTGAGTCTTTCCCTTGCTTGATAGTCCATATATGCTTTTAATTCAAATTGGTATCTAACTTGTTGAGAATTTTGGTTGATATCTCATGCTTATGTTTAAATCATCTTAGTTGGTATCATTTTTATCATCGCATCGTAGTTGGTATCCTTTGCTATTGTTGTGGATTAGTTGTATTTCATTGTTGCCCATATGCTTTAATGATCATGCCACTTCATGCAACATTTCATGTTTAAATTTTTTTTTCTTAATTCACAAACCTTGGGTAGATTCAAGGGGGAGAAATGGTATTTGCATTAAATTGTGGTAGAAATAAGTTATTTGTTAATTATTTAACCTTTGTCTATTCCTGAACAAAAAATGCGAGAAATGGTGTCTAATCCTTTTAAATTTGGGGAGATTTAACTTAGGGGGAGTCGCGACCTTCTTTAGGTAGATCATCTTAGATAAAGGGGGATAATTAATTAAAGGGGAGTATTTATGTTTCTCACTTTATATTGTTATATTCCCTATGCGTTTGATGGTTTGCTTAAGTGCGTAGGAATTCATTTTAGCGATAAATTTGATAAAGCGACAAATCTTCTTTGGGACGAGTCAAAGCGTCTGTACTTTTATTTTATTTTTTGGGTGGGATGTTGTGTCTAGATGGTCTTGACAACCCTTAGAATTTTTTGGCTTGGTTTTGTCCCGGAATAGCCAAAGGGGGAGATTTGTAAGGATAAATTTCCAATCGAGTCAATTTGTAGTGTTGACTAAATTCCGGACAAAACTATTTGTGTTATAGGATAGAAGTTTGTAACTATCAAAGCCTATGACATTTGAATAATTGAAGATGTAACTACCAAGAATTTATAGATTGCATCCTTGTCGGATTTCGTGCCAAGTGTATATGTCATCAACATTTGATTTTCCAAAGTCTCCAGAGGTATGAATGCACTAATATATATAGGATCTTGGAAAATAATTCTGGCTGCAAGTATTTTTCGTTATTTTTTTTTGAATTCATAGTACCTAAAGATTTGGTTCTCGGACACCTTTCCGTAGAAAAATCACATCAAATAAAAAAAAATTAGAAAACTATGAAACTGGCAGCCACACATTCGTATCGAAATTATCTGGAATCGTGGCTTGAAATCTCGTTAGAAAGGTCATTCGAATGATCTCATTCGAACAAACTTCTAACGAGATTTCAGAAAACTTTCTAGTAAGAAAATTTGTTCGAAAGAATTCGTTCCAACGAACTCGTTCGAACGAGATTTCAGTTTTGTCAGTTTTTTGCCAGTTTTATTTTTCAACCACCCACTTCCCCACTTTGTTTTGCCATATTTTAAGATGTGCGGGAACAAGTTTTTCCTTTAAAATTTTTCCATTATTCCTAAGGATTTGAGGGCTAAATTCTTCCAAGAAAAAGTCTTCTTGGTTTTTATATTTAAAATGTTTTAATATTTAGAACAAAACCAAGATTTTTACACCCATGTTTGTTTAATCCAAGTTATTATATATATATATCTTTCTTAGAGAGTGTTTGGCACTGGCTTCCTTTTCTACCCAACAAGAAGAGAGTTTGAGTTCACTCTCTACCCACAAAGGAGAAAAAGGTTTGTTTGCTACGGAGTTCTCATACGGTGAAAGACACCATGTGTCGGTTGATGGTGACCTAGATCCATTGGTGGATTCCAATATTCTAGTGGACTTCGGAGTTGTCTACTAGGTGGAGGTTGGTAAAAGAAGATGCGTTAAGGCTTAAAGGGAGTCGAGTCGAGGAACTAAGTCATCTGTCTTGTATTTGTAATTACCATACTTAGTGAACTTGCAGGTAGGGCCGTCCGAGGTTTTTTCCATTTGGGTTTTTCTCGTATATCGTGGCGTAGTGTGATTGGTTTATTTTTTTATCTTGCAAAAATCACCATAGATGCATGCTAGGATAACCAAGATAAAAATTGGTTTAAATCACACATTTGTTTAATTTGGGGCTAAATTAGTTCGGGTGAATTTTAGATTAATTTAATTCAAGTCGACTTATTTTAATTTGATAAAATTTATGTTAACCTTGTTTGGCCTATATTGCAAATTTGAATAAATTGTTGTTGGGCTAATTTTAGGACTTGGATTGAATTAAATTAGTAGTTAAGAAAAATTCACATATTTGTTCAAGTTTAATTTTAGTTTTGAAGAAATTAAAATTTAATATTTTAATTGTGAATTTTGAAAACATAATTGTTTTTAAATTTGTTGTTGAACCATCCTTCCGCACTAGGAAATTTAAAATTTAAAAGGAAGAAATTTAAAATTTGGGGGCATATATTCCAAAAAATGATATCATATCGTTTATACACACACTTTCACTTAGGACCGAACCGATTCGAGTCCTAGGGCGAATGGTTTTGGGTTGGCTATTGTCAATGGACCTTGACAAATATTGTCACGGTCCAGAACCGTGACAAATCCTAAAGCGGGATTTCTATTTTAGACTTATATTTTAGCTCAAGTGATTTTATAGTTTGCGTACTCTCCTAAATGACTTGTAACCTTTATATTGAGTCATTAGGTTTCTTTTAACATAGTTTTAGTTCATTGTAAAGCTACTAATCAAAGAGGAACATCTAGAGAATATTTTACATATTTTGCATCATCAATTCAATACAAGACCATGGCTTATTTCCGGTTTTTCTTCTTCTTGCATGATTTATGTTCCTCAACCTTGGTAACCTTAATTTCCAGCTCTTTTATTATTATTTCATTATGTTTACATGCATGTTAATGGATTTTCGCATAGTTAATATAATCATGTCCGACTAGATTCATAGAGAGTTGGGGAACATGAACCCAACCTAGGTTTTTGACGTTAGATATCAATTTCGATGTGATTTTATGTTTAATTATTAATGTTTGATATTTTTATTGAAACTAATATTGTATATCTCTTAAACTAGTTTGTTGTGGGTAACCAGAGTATTTGAGAATGCAATATACTTGTTAATAATTTTGTCATTCACTTTAATTAATTTGTTGACTAGATATTGTGTGGATTTACACCATTATATATTTAGTGCTTCCGGTTAATTAATATTATTCTTCCATTTAAATATATAGTTATCGAGAATTTTACATTTAGCGAAGATACCTACGGTTCGGGGGATTGGATCTCGACTCTACTTTTCCAAATAATTTTTCTAAAATTCAAAATTTCTGTTCTTTCTTTCTTAGATTTAATTTCACTTGCTAGTTAGGTTTTTTTTAGTGAAGTAGAAGTTTCCCACAATCAATCATCTTTTTCTTATTTTCGAGAGTCGATACCTAGGTTTTAGAAGTAAACCCTGTCATTGTGGTCAAAATATTTTACGTCCTATTCCTTGAGGATTCGACCCCGACTTACTGGATTATTACTTGAGTGACCGACTTGCACTTGAGCTGTAGGTACACACGTAGCATACACATTCTGTGTCCCGTCACCTCCAGAATCAGTCGTTATAACTTTAGGTCCTTAGAATTGACTTCGGCCTGCAGAATTGATCGTCACAACTTTAGGTCCTCAAAATTGACCTCGACCCTCTAAATCTGTTGTTACAACCCCTTAGGTTCGAAGAGTCAACCTCAACACTCTTAGGTCCTCAGAATTGACTGCGACTCATAGAATCGATCGCTACAACTCAAGATCCTCATAATTGACCTTGATCCAAAGAATTGGTTATCACAACTTTAAGTCCTTATAATTGAACTCGGCCCATAAAATCAGTTGCTAGTCTTTAGGTCCTTAAAATTGACCTCGGCCCTCTAAATCGGTCGTTAGAATCACTTAGGTCTGCATAATCAAACTCAACACTTTCGAAGTCATCATACTCGACCTCGGCTCACAGAATTGGTCGCCATTCGTTAGGTCCGCATAATTGTCCTCGATCCTCTAAATCATCCACCCTCGTCCTTTAGGTTCAAAAAATTTACCTCAATCCTCTTCCCTAGCGTCGATGTGGTGTTTATCATTTGACGGCCTTCACTTGTTCCAAGCTCGCCTGTCGAGGGTCTCTATAGACACCCCATCCTAGGACCCCCCCAAGCACATCCTTAGGTCCCTAGCACTCACCCGTTCACCATAAATCCTAGATTTTACTCTGAGTACCGTTCTAGAGGTCATTGGGCACTATAGGAACCTGTTCGACTCCGATCAACTCTCCATCTTAAGCGAAGCTCAATGAATCTTCAAAGGGATATGAATCCCCTTTCTAACTGTCCATCCCGTGTGCGAATCAGCCTTATGTCTCGGACGAATGATTCGTTTTACTCCGAGCTCTACTCTAAAAGTCATCGGGGGCTCTCAGACCCCATTTGACTCCAATCAACTCTCCACCTTGAGAGAAGCTCAATGAATCTTAGAAGGTATATAAATCCCCTTTCAGTTTGAATGAATGGTCCATTTTACTCAGAACCGAGCGAACCTCAATGAAATCTTGAAGGTTACTAAATTCCCTTTCTAATGGTTTGCCCCGTCCATGAATCGGCCTTATGGTTCGGATGAATGATTCGCTTTCCTCCGAAAACCTCTCATCTAAAGACCATCAGGTACTTCTGAGCTCCGTTTGACTTCGTTCAACTCCCATACCCAGGAATGGCTTAATAGATGCTTAAAGGGGACTGAATTCCCTTTTAAATGGTTCACCCCATGCATGACTCGAACTTACAGTTTGGATTTTATGCCCATTTTTTTGAAAATCCGTTTCGAACTTCCTATAGGAACCCTATACACCCTACCTATCGACAAGGTGTACTTTTCCTTACCCCATAAGGAAATCCTTATGCCTATAGGAAGGCTATGCGCCATGCCGATCGACACCCACCTTAACCCTATAAATAAGGGCCATGACCTCACCTTAGAAGGGGAAAAAGAGACCTCTCTCAGAAAGTCAGAGAACATTCCCCTCGAATTAAGAGTTTTTCCCTTTCCCCAAAAGTCCATATCATACATTTCCTTCCTTCAATTCCTTACCTCATTTAGTAAATCCACCCTACCTCTTCATTCCATTTTTATACCATTTCAAGATCATCATATTAGCATCTCAAGATCAGTAATAAACATTCACAAGGAGGCCTACTTCTCCACCCCTTTCTTTAGTCTTTCCTTTTTAGTTTTATTTATCTTATTTCTACTTTTATACATTTTTTCATTACATCACATCCGTTAATCTCTACTCTTTATTAGTTGTATTGCACATAATCTATTTTCATAACCCAAAAAGAAAAAAAAGCGGGTTCATCCGTGAGTTCCAAAAGTGGGATTTCCATTACACACTCTCACTCTAAAGGCACATTTTCTCTACATGCACATAACATAAATCCTACATTTGGTTTTATGGGTTGAACCCTACCCCTATGCTATTTTCGAACTACGAGGACTTTGATGCCCCTTAGGCTACGTTGGCATCTTGGTCTAATCCCGAGATTATAGTCCTCCCTTTTTCATGTTTATATACTTCTTTTATACCTTATATATATATATATATATATATATATATACTAGGTTGTACCTGTGCTAATGGCACGGTGATAAATTTGCTCCCGAATATTTGTAGTTATAGAACACTCACACTCCCATAAGTTAATTTTTTCTCAACACGATATATTTAAACTTGATTACAAAGTAATGAAGCATGACATGTTGTTAAACATCTCAAAAAATGATGCTTTGCTTCCATTTCATCCCCCAAAATATAGACCATAATTCAAAATAAAAATTAGTTTGATAAAAATAAAACTCTTAAAAACACTTTATCTTAGCAAAAAATTTAAAAACATTTTTATGTATTAAATAAAAGTCTTAAATATTAATGACAAATTTGAATTAGATTGAAAATGCAAAAACAAATTTTACTAACTTAAATTTTAAATAAATAATAATGTTTTAATTTACTTATCTATGTGTTACTTTTAGGTCCATCATTCATATATACAAATCACACATGCACACGCATTAGTTAGAATTCACATATCTAAATACATTTAATTGTTGTACATCAAGCTGTGTAAAATATTTTTATTATTCCAAGTACATTTAATTATTCCAAGTACCTTGTGTAAAACTTTTAAAGTTGATGACACATTTTTTCCTTTTCAGAAATCCTTGCACCTAAAAGTCAAAGAACATCAATTCATAACCCCTAAAAATCTTCAACATAAAATTTATAAATTTAATATCAATTCATATACCCCTTGTCCCATCTGTTATTATGTGTCTTTATCCCATGTGATCACATTTATTATTTGAGCCACACATAAATTGCCTTAGGCAGTCCTATATCCCATCGCCGAACAGTTCTATTTGTTCACTGTTATAAGTGCCTCAACTATTTTATGAGTAAAGCCTTATATGTAAGTTTTGCTTCCCAGCAGTTATAAAGGTAGCAATGCAATAGGAAAATTATAGGGTTACCGAATTTTTTTACCCATTTCATATCCAAAATGCTTTAACGATATTGTACTCTGGTGTGGATCCTGCCAGAGTACAAACCCTTAAAGCATATTGGATATGAAATGGATAAAAAAATCGGTAACTGGTGTGGATCCTATCCTGATTCTTATCGGTTAATTACATGTGTAGTTAGATATACTCTCTCCACTATTTCACATCTGGATCACAAAAGAAAATACATATGCTTAGTACAAATTACAACATAAACACACAAACTTGACCATACCTCTCTCAATTTTACACCCCAAAGCTCACAGTAGTTATGACAGTAAAGAAGAAATGTTTTTGCACCACCACACCTCAAACATGAAATATATAATATAGTCAACATTAAACCAAAAAAATATGTTAAAGGCCCCAATGTGATATCAATGAATCGAGATATAAAATAAATGTTGACATGGGTTCTAAACTAAGGTAAAGTGGGTGAGTATTGAGAGAGAGTGATTGAGGGGTTGCGTAGGGGACAAACGACAGCAGTTTGACAACACTACTATAATTTCACAAACTGTTATAACTTAAAGAAAATAAATCATAACAATTGAGACCCATTTATTTGAGTTTTGTGTGTATATATTTGTCACGATTAGATATGTACAAAAATCCGCAACCATGAATACCCACTTAAGCAAATCTATACACAACCATCTATACAAATACCCACTTAAAACATCAATGTTTGAAACACCTCCTTTCAAATACCCACTAAGAAAATGAAACATTATTATTTTTCCCCTTTCCCACTCTCTCTTAAACGTACAATACACAGACTCGCAACCAACACCACTCCATAACATTCCTAAAATAAATTTTATCCCCATATCACTAAGAATTAAACTATAATGGGAGAGCCAAACTTGAAGAGGTGTGTAAGTACTGAAGTAATAAATCATATGCAGGAGTTAATGTTGGCATTTTACCTGCAATTTTTTTAAAGGTTAGACTCTGAACCAGACACAAAACATGAATAGCACATACCCAAAATAAGCTAAAAAATGCCAAAAATAGTACAACAATTTAGAAGAAACAAATTGAAATGAGAACATGAGTGAGAAATATTGCATATCAAGAAATATTGCATACCTTAAAATATTGAAATGATTTTTTTTTTTAAAATAAAAAAGCATTTATTGATAAAAGAGAGAATAGCCCTCTCAAGTTGCAGTACAAAAGAAGACAGGCCTATCTCACAAAAGAAAACCTAGGAGCATCTAGACTAATTGACTTCTTTACTAGATGAGGAGAGTCCTCAAGAAGATGAAATGAATGGGAACCTTTCTAACTAATTGCAAAGGAAGCTAAGATCACAGCAGATTTGTTCAATTTTCTAGGGCACAGCTTGTTAAATTTGGTGCAGAAAAGTAGTATCTTACGCCTCAAGACAGTTGAAAACCCATGAGCAGAATTATCCAACCCATGACCTAGAATTAGCAGCTGTAATTTTTGCTCTTAAGATTTGGAGGCACTATTTGTATGGTGAGAGTTGTGAGATTTATACTGATCATAAGAGTTTCAAGTATATATTTACTCAGAAAGAGTTGAATATGAGACAAAGGAGGTGGTTAGAATTGATGAAGGATTATGATGTAAATATTCACTATCACCCGGGAAAAGATAATGTAGTAGCCGATGCTTTAAGTAGGAAGTCTACACCAAATTTAGCATGTCTTATTACAAGCCAGGAAGCACTGTTAAGGGATTTGAGAAGTATGGAAATAGATGTACGTATCTATAGCAAAGGAGGAATAATTGCAAACTTACAAGTACAACCCATGTTGATGGAGAGGATCAAAATTGCACAAGTAAATGACCCACAACTGAAGAAGATTAGAGAAGAAGTCATCGAGGGTAGGAGAACTGAATTTGTGATGCGAGATGATATATTGAGGTTTGGAAATAGAGTGTGTGTGCCATGTGATGCCCAACTAAAGAGGCAAATTTTGGAGGAAAGTCATTAATCAAGATTCACATTTAATCCCGGATGTACAAAAATGTATAGGGATCTTCGAGAAGTATTTTGGTGGAATAACATGAAGAGGGAGATAGCAGAATTTATATCTCAGTGTTTGGTTTATCAACAAGTAAAGGCAGAACATCAAAAACCATCAGGATTACTGCAACCCCTACCTATCCCTGAGTGGAAATGGGAACATATTACTATGGATTTTGTGATAGGTTTACCAAGGAGTTCAAATGGTAATGACTCTATTTGGGTAATTATTGATAGGTTAACTAAATCTGCTCATTTTCTTGCCATTAAGATTACCCATTCTTTAGAGAAGTTAGCTAAGTTGTATGTGCGGGAAATTATTAGGCTTCATGGAACCCCAATTTCAATTGTTTCTGACCGTGACCCTAGATTTGTGTCTCGCTTCTGGAAAAGCCTACAAGAAGCCATGGGAACAAAATTGAATTTTAGCACTGCTTTTCATCCTCAAACGGATGGACAATCAGAGAGAACTATTCAAACCTTGGAGGATATGCTTAGAGCATGTGCACTTGATTTAAAAGGGAACTGGGATGATCATTTATCGTTAGTGGAATTCGCATATAATAATAGCTATCAAGCAAGTATTCAAATGGCTCCGTATGAGGAACTCTATGGTAGAAGGTGTCGTTCCCCTACGTGTTGGGTAGAAGTTGGGGAAAGAAAATTGTTGGGACCAGAATTGATTCAGATCACAATAGAGAAGGTGAAATTAATACAAGACCGACTTCGAACTGCTCAAAGCCGTCAAAAGAGTTATTTTAACAATCGACACCGACAGTTAGAATTCTAAAGAGGAGATTATGTGTTCTTGCGAGTATCACCTGCAAAGGGAGTAATACGATTTGGGAAAAAGGGGAAGTTGAGCCCAAGATACATAGGACCTTTTGAAATCCTTGAAAGGATAGGAGCTGTTGCGTATAAAATAGCCTTACCACCGGAACTCTCTAGTGTACATAATGTGTTTCACGTATCAATGATAAAGAAATATGTCCCAGATCCAAAACATATCTTAAGTCATGAGCCTCTTCAAGTTAGAGAAGATTTGTCGTACATTGAGCATCCAGTGGAAATTTTGGACCGTAAAGATCAAATATTACGAACCAAGGTTATTCCATTAGTTAAAGTATTATGGTGGAATCATTCTATTGAAGAAGCAACGTGGGAGCGGAAAGATGGGATAAAGGAGCGATATCCATACCTTTTTGAAAATTAATGCAAGTAAAGTTTGGGGACCAAACTTTTTATAAGGAGGGTAGGATGTAATGACCCCACTTTTATATATAGTTTGTTTTTACACTCTTGTGTTACTTATTATCTTATAAATGTTGTATTATTAGATATGTGGTATTATTGGCTATCAATATAACAAACCCCATTTTTAATTACGAAGAATCAACTGTAAATTGGATCAAATCGAAGTCTTATGACATATCTTAAGGCAAATAATAAGTTTTGGGGTAGAAAATATAATTTTATGAAACTTTAAGGACTAAAATAAAAATATAAAATGGACCATTTTGTAAATAAAATATTTTCAAGGACCTCTAAGAAATATTCAAAATATATAGTGTGAAATTACCAAAATACCCTTCATGTGTTAAATGACCCTTATACCCCTGTCACCTTTCCACCACGTGCTGGTCACCTCCACCATACACGTGTCGTCATTAGAGGAGAAGCCAAAACACGTGTCGTCGTTAGAGGATAAGCTAAAACACGTGTCGCAGTCTAATGAAATAAGACTGCAAGATACCTCCGTTACGCGACACGTCAACGCTGACTCCCATTGTAAAAGTTTGGTCATCATGGACACGTGTCAATGCCGTGATATCTTTGGAAAACTATAAATAGGGCCTTTGGGGATCAATTGCAACTCACACCAATTCCTTGAGAATTATAGAAAGAAATAGTGAGAGAAAGTGTGAGAAAGTTTTAGAAGAAGTTCTTAGGGATATTTATCTTAAGGTAATCTTAATGTTATAATGCATCTTTATAGTTTTAATTTATTATTTTATAGCTTTACTTAGTAGTTATGCTGGTAAAATACAATAAAGAATTCACTAATCAAAACTTAAAATTTAGAACAAATCCAAGTTGATTTTATAAACTTGTTTGAAATTATACACTTTTAAAAAATGATTCTTTTTAAAGAAATTGTTCGTTATTATGGAATCCCATTTAAGTAATTCCAAAGTCAGGCCCGGTGAAATTCTGTCTAGACGAGATGGTATTTAAGTGGTGCCCCTGTGACCCCCCATCTCTACTAGGAATGAATCCGGAAATGTTCTGTCTAGAGGAGATGGTATTTAAGCGGTGCCCCTGTGACCCTCCATCTCTACTGGGAACTGACTGATTAGGAAGAACTATGAATTGAATCCTTTAATTACGATCAATAAGTTTTAAAAGTTAAGAAAACGGTTTTTTAGCAATCCTTTGAAACAAGTTACTATTAAAATACAATATGTAGACTGGACCTTGTTTAGAACATATACTTAAACCTTTATCGTATTTGTTAGATTAACGTGCGATCGAAGACTCGTTATCTATAATTTCGACCTCTATTTTAGGTGAGTACTCTATGCAATTTCTTGCGCATTTTGATTATATTATATTATGAAAACTATGTATTTTTGTGTGAAATGCTTTTATTCTCAAAATGCATCTGATACCGATGATTCCATCGTTTGTCATATGTTTATATCTCTCCATATAAACATCTGATTTGAATTATGAAATTATTGATTCGGCCTATGAAAACTCTCTTACTATATTGGCCTTGACTACCGGGTGGAAATATTTGGGTGGTACCTTCCCAGCTGGTTTATCGCTGGTGTGCCCTAAATAAGGCGTTGTTCCAGAAATCATGATTATCTGTCTGTGATGTTATCGGGTGGAAACATTTGATAACACTATCTGTCTGGGTATTAGAGTGTACATGGACACTAAAACTGAATAATTGACACATGCTCAATTATTTTATCTATTCTGTTCTGAACTGTTTATTCTGAATATATATATTGTCATTTACTTTATATATATTACTTGAAATTCCTATCTCTATGTATATACCTTCTGTTCTAAATTGAATAGGTATCTATTTTCTGAAAACCATGGAATATTTGGAGATTGAATCTCATTCGGCTTTTAGCTGACGTTGTATAAATAACCATTTTTCAGGAAATAATTAAGTTCGTGGATGGAACGAAAAAGGACTAAGTTGAAGATTTAGCTTTTAAAGCTCTTTTAGTTACCTTAAGTAGAAGTTTGTTTAATTAGATGGAGCATGTTTATCTCTTTGTGTCAAGTTGTAACTCGTTGATATTTTAATACAAATGAAGTTCCCTTTAGAAAGTTCTGATGATGTAATTCCTTCACTTTCAGTATTTTACGATTCATAACCATGTGATTATACTTCCGCTACATATATTTTAAAACAAAAATTTTAAGGCCAGAATATTGGATGCCTTGGTGGCATGTCAAGACACCCGTTCCCTACTATTTTCGGGTCGGGGTCGTGACAATATTGGACTCTGAACAAAACTTTATACTTTCCTTAATCACTTGAAGTTGAGCTTCTATAAGAGACCCTTGATTTCCATACATGGAAGTTGCCCTTAATAGTCTACCTAGATCATCATTATTATAGCACCTGCTCCATAACTGTTACTATTCTCCTCCTCCGAACTAGCACAATTAATTTTAATCATACCTGAAATAGGAGGGATCCATCTTTTGGGGACTTTATTTCTAATAGGATGACACTTTAGAGTAATATTGAAAATACTCAAAGTTTCTTGATCAAAATCTCTATGACCTCCTTTAAAAACATCTCTTTGACCATACTCTGAGAGTCTCTGAATAACCTTCTCAATAATGCTGAATAGTTTCATAGGTTTTGATTCAAAAATAGCCTTATTTCTGCTTAACCATATCTCCCAAATAATGCAAAGAGGAACAAACCTATACAACCATTTAGAGAATTCAGAAGAACCTGATTGAAGCCACCATTTTATTATAGAGCCATGAATTGTAGATGAAAATTGAGTGATGCCCAAAACTCCATTGAAGTAGTTCCACACCTTCGAAGTCATTAGACAAGTTCTGAACATATGGATCAAAGATTCTATATTAGAATGGCAACACTGACATCTAGAAGCTAGCCTAATCCCCACTGATTGCACCTTTTCTTCAATAGGAACACACTTGGTAAGCACTTTCCAAACAAAAGCTGATATATTTGGAGGGATTTTTAGGTGCCAAACAGAGTTAAAAGCTAATGAATTTAACTTAGAACCTCTAGAAATATGATAAGCAGATTGGAAAGTAAAGGCTCCATTAAAAGATGGCTTCCATATCAGCTCATTGTCTACCCAAGTTGAGTTTTCCTCCACCACATCCATTGCTGATTGAATTATTTTGAAACATTTTGAACCATTGGAGACTTCCATATTAGAGTATTTAGCATTCAAAAATTGAGCCCATAGACTTGATCCCTCTTTTAAATTCCAGGCAAGTTTGATATTATAAGCTTTAATAACTGTATACAAGTTTCTTATACCTAGGCCACCTTCACCTTTCGGATAACAAATCGAATCCCAGTTTAACCAATGAAATTTCTTCCCATAATCTTTATTCACCCCCCAAAAGAAAGAGCTGATCAACTGATTAATTAATTTTAAAATCAGGTTGGGGGGTTTAAAACCAACAAGATATATAAAGGCATAGAAGAAAGAACATATTGAGTAAGAGTAATTCGACCTCCCAAAGATAGGAACTTGGTTTGCCAGTTCTGAATTTTAGAAGCAATTGATTGGACAGTTGAATCAAAATATGAAGACTTACTTCTACCTGTAAAGAGAGGGATACCCAAGTATTTAAGATGACCATTAATACACTTGTAACCAGTGACATCTGCAACTCTACTCTTTGTGGATGCTAAAGCTTTGGAGCTAATTTTAAAACAGCTTTTATCTTGACTAATTAACTGCCCCGATTCCTGCTCATAAAAATTCAAGAACCTCATCAACTGCTTCAAACTCCTCTTACTACCATTAGTGAAAATAATCAGGTCATCTGCATAACCTAAATGACTTATCAATGGGCAATTGCTTGGATGAGAAAAAGGATAAATTGAGCCATTAGACATTCTAGAATTCAGGCCTCTACTGAAAACTTCAGCCATAATAATAAATAAGCTTGGGTAAATAGGATCCCCTTGCCTAATACCTCTAGAAGGTTGAAAGAAGCCCATAGATTGACCATTAATTAAGATAGAGAACCAAGTTGAGGATATGTATCTCCATATTAAATCTATAACAGTTTCTGAGAAACCAAAGGCTCTTAAAGATTTAATAATGAAGATCCAAGAATCTCTATCATAAGCCTTAGCCATATCTAGTTTTATAACAACATTACTTCCAGGCACTTTTCTATCCAGTAAGTGAAACATCTCATGGGTCAATAAGATATTATCTTGAATGCATCTCCCTTTCACAAAACCAGATTGATTCTGAGATATAAAATTTGGAAGAATAGGACCCAGTCTTGAGTTAATAATCTTGGTAATAACCTTATAGCTAAAGTTACATAGACTAATTGGTCTAAAATCCTTGCAAAAGGAAGGTCTATTTACTTTAGGAATAAGGCATATTTGAGTTGAACTCCAAGATTTAGGAATATCAGCTCCCAAAAAGAAAGATTGAATAGCTTTTGTGAAATCCTCCTTTATAATCTCCCAGCATTTGACATAGAAAAAGCCATTGTAACCATCTGATCCAGCAGCAATGTTGATGTTCATATCCTTTATAGCCTTCAGAATTTCAACTTCTTCAGGAATGGAAGATAAGTTTAGATTATTTCTTTCAGTATTAAGCTTTGGAATACTGAGTAACAATCCTTTGTCTTCAAGCATTCCTGCAGAAAATAAAGAAGAAAAACTGTTAGCAATCCCCTCATGAGTTTCATGATTTCTTCCTTGCTCATCTATAATAGAGTGAATCCACATTTTCCTTCTTTACTGCTGCACTTGAGAATGATAGAATCTAGTATTTCTGTAACCGTTATCTATCCATTGGCCTCTAAACTTCTGAAACCAATATTGCTCTTCTTTACCTAAAGCTGAATTTAATTCAGATATCTCTTTAGAGCAGTTCTCTCTATGCTCCATACTTGGCATTTGTTACTGTATCAATTCTTCTTCCTCTAGCTGATCTTCTAAACACTTTACATTTTCAATTAAATCTTTGAAATTAATTTTTCTCCACTCTTTGAGTCTCCCTTCAGCCTCTTCAATTTGTAAGCAAATAGAACCATCGGATTACCTGTAGAATAAACATCCCAGGAGCTTTTAACAGTTAAGAGGAAATCTTCATGCTCAGTCCAGAAATTCAGAAATTTAAAAGGCCTAGGGCCTTTAACAGTGGGGCTAGGAATAAAGATTAAAAGAGGGATATGGTCTGAAAAGTTTCTGTTCAGGTGTTTTAAGGTTGAGTTAGGGAACTAATTAATCCAATTGCAATTAATTAGACCTCTATCCAATCTTTCAAACATCATCGAACCATTGACTTCTTTACTCCAATTAAATTTAGATCCTAAGAACCCCATGTCTTGAAGAGAACTACTTGATATACAAGCATTAAAATCAGCTGCACTTCCCAAGTTAATTGGTCTTCCTCCAATTCTTTCCTCACTATTGCAAATAATATTAAAATCCCCCACAACTAGCAAAGGAATTTGGTTTCACCTTATTGAACGTTCAGCTATGTCATCCCATATACCTAATCTTTCTTGTCTTGTACATTTGGCATAGATCACATTGATACCAATCTTAGAATTAAATTGAGGGTGCTCCACTGCTAGAAGCAAATTTTGATTACCATCATACATAAATTCACTAGAGATTCCATGCCTCCAAAAGCACCATATCTTATTAACATGATTAAAAGAGCAGCCTTCAAATTTAAGTAAACTCCTAATGTAATCAATCTTTGAGCTATCAATCATTGGTTCAAGAATTTCCAAAAAAGAAATACTATGATACCTGCATAATTTCTTCAATCTCCTTTTCGTAGCTTTATTCCCCACCCCTCTAGCATTCCAAATAATTTCATTAATCATTTGGAAGGGATTGGGGAAACTTGTTTGTTTATTTTCACTGCTAATCTGGTGATTCTAAGTTTGGTACCAATTCTTTTATTCTTCCCCTTCTTAGATTCCTTTGATTTGACATCATGATTAGGCAAATTACCTTTAGAGTCAGATGTAGCCACTTCTTGATTATTTGATTTCCTTTGGAAGTCAGGAATCTTCGCTGAAAGGAGATTTTAAAATTTAACAATATCCTCCCACACTGGTATGTCCTTTTTCTCCCTTTTATCTTTCTCCGAGAAATAACCTTTTTTAATAGGCCTACTCTTCCTACCAGATCTCACTTCTTTAACATCTGAGCTATAATATTTTTCAACTTCTTCTATCACTTTCTTCTTACTATTGAGAAGGTCATCAATATTCAAAATCTCATCAGGGGCTGCTATACATTCACCCTCCTCATAATCTTCTATTTCCTCCTGGACACTATCTTGATTGTTATCTACTTAAATAGACTTTCCAACAGAGTTCGTGACTACTTTAGATTGGATACTATGCCTCACTATTTTGGTCAAATCCTCACCACTGCCTCCTTTATGAAACTGATCTTGATTAACAACTTTCTGCTTCTGCTTAATCCTATATACTTGCATGGGTTCTTTACTTGCGATTGGATTCTTACTAGTAATCAATTCTTGCACCACTATTGCTTTACCTTTGTTAGATTCCTTTATATGGAGGCCTGCATTATTTTGTAAGCATTGATCTTCTTGATGGCCTAATTTTTTGCATAAGGAGCAATAACCTTCAAGATTTTCAAATTATATACTTTGCCAAAACCCATCATCACCACACCCAATCCAAATTCTTTGAGCCCTAGGTTTTACAAGGTCAATTTCAACACATACATGTGCCACACTAGGCCTATTGACATTGAAAGTTGAGTTATCAAGTTTTAGAGGATTACCTACTGCCTGAGCAATAGAAAAGAGAGCATCTTTTGTAAAGAAATGAATAGGTAAACCTGGAAAGTTTATCCACATTGGAACTATAGAGCTCTCTTGATCAGTTCTGAATTAAGGAGTCCATTTGAATGTTCTCATAGGACTTTTACCAATGTAACATTGCTCCTTCATCCACAATCGCATAAAATCTTCTTGAAAATTAACACGAATGAGGATATGTTTGTAATCCAGCAGTTCGATCTGATAAGCAGCCTTGAGACCAAAGGTTTCAAAATTCTTTCTAATGAATTCCATCGTAGGTTTCTCATGAGAGAATTTTCCAACTATCACATATTTGTAAGGATGTGAAAGTAGATCTACTTATTCATTTGTGAACATGATGGCAGGTTCTCCTTTGTATTTTGAAAGAGGTTTGAGAGATGTTGCATGAGGCAAGGATGGTTCTTTCAGTAAGCTTGCAAAGGATGTTTGCCAAGGGTTTGAAGGATCAGGAGGTTTTGGATTGATTGGGAGGGACGATGATGGATTAAACTTTGCCATGCACCCTAATTAGGGTTGGCGGCTAGAGAGAGAGAGAGAGAGAGAGAGAGAGAGCCGAATGAGATTATTGAAATGAAAATGATGCAAAAAATTTAAAAGAAACAAAATGAGAAGATACCCAGAATGAGAACATCTCCTTCTTTCTTAACTTACTGTTGGCTCAACCATTCTTGATTAGGTTTTCAAAAAATTTATCAATGGGTAATATTAGTGCTATTTATATCAATGGGTAATATCTAGATTTCCAGAAATCAGGAAAAAAATATATAAAAGCCTCACCACGCCTTTTAAGTTTTACTTATGTGGCTGGTCTTGATGCTCGGACAAATTATCAGCAAAGAAACCCTGTATATTGCACATAAAAGAGACTATAAGCTACCCAAAAATTAGAGCTAGGTAAAATTTCAAGCCCCGAGAAATATTTTCAATAATTCATATTATACAACTTACCCCAAATTCTTTATAAACATCACCCCCATGTAATCAGTGAATTTCAATTACTCTGGTTCATGATATTTTAATCCTTTTTCAAAAAGTAGCGAATCAGACTTTATGCACTCAATATGCGGATCAGACTTTATTGCCAATGTTATTATGTTTAAATCAACATCATCAACTTTGACATAGTAGCTTACAGGCATAGGTAGGCCTCAACACGATCCAGACTCTAGAAGTATCCATGCTTTATGGTCTATTTTTAATGGATCTGTAACAAAACCTCAAGATCCAAGATGGAAAACAAATATGTTTTGAGACAAATTTACTTTCGTTTTGGCTAGTTTTCGCAGGACACATGGTAGTGGAAAGCCTTGACTAAGACTTTATGCTAATGTGAGAGGGAGCTATAGTTGGATCTAAGAAATAAAAAATTAAATCGATTAGATCTAAAAAGACTAAACATTCAATCAGTTAGATCTAAAAAACTAAAATAAAAACAAATGAGAAGAGTTTAGATCTCTGCCTTAGCTTTCATTTTGTTTTAGGGGGAACCCAAAACAACAAACCATAAGAGGAACCATGAGCTATATCTTGGTCTTCATAGAGAGAGAAGAGAGTTCAGAGTTTTGGAAAACAGTGGTGTTAAAATCCCCTATTTTGGAAAACAGAGTTCGCGATCTAAACCATGAGCTATACATTATACGGAGACGGTCTAAACCATATATAATGGAAAACAGGGGCGTTGAAATCCCCAGAGAGAGAGAAGAGAGTTTGGAGTTTTGGAGACGGTCAAGTTAAGTGTTTTACATTATGTGTAGGGGTGAAAATGAGGCGAGCCGAGCCGAGCTTAAGATTGCTCAAGCTTGGTTTGTAAATGTAAACGATCCTAAAAGTATGTTCCAGCTCGATTCATTTATCCTACGATCCAAGATCGAACGAGATTCTAAGCAAGAGAATACGAGTCGAGCTCGAGTAGCCTTTTTATTTTACACTAGTTTAATATGGACATCGATGATCGAGCCGAATCCGAACCGAGCCCAATAAGATAACGAGCTTAAATTTTTGTTCAAGCTTGGCTCATTTATTTTACGAGCTAGTCTCGAACGAGCTTTTTTCCGAACGAACACGATCCGAGCTAGAGTAGCTTGGTTCATTTTACAACCCTAATTATGTGGGAAATGGTGGTAGGTGAAAAGGGACTCTCGGCATAAGAAGAGTGACGGTAGTTAAAGGCTTGAGGCAGTGTACTGTGTACAAATAGTTAGATGCATCAAATTTAGATCGCAAGAGAGATTACCATGTTATACACCTCACCGTAGTTAGTCCTCACATTTAGTCTCAGCAGTGAGTTAGCTTTGACAAACGTAAGATATAAACCCCAAATATTTCATCCCAACCGTCAGTTAGGTTAGATAAAAAAACCTCCTGCTTTATATATATATATATATATATATATATATATATATATATATATATATATATATCGTTCGACTTGCACATTCGCTCTTTCATAGTGATTTATGAATTGGAGAACACTTACATCGTACTTTTTTATCAATTATTTTCGAGAATACTCCTAAGGATTAATCCACTCCATCCATCGCATGACATGAGTTGGATGATTCCATTATCCCACCATTTATATTATACACATGTACACACACGTCACGGGGTCTAAAAGGAGAAAATTAATATTAGCTTATAAGAGACCGAAATGGCGAAATGGGTGCCTAACACCTTCCCATTCCGTTAATTAATACCGGGACCCTCGAACTACTTGGTTTCGAATGCATCAGTTAATGTTGTTCTCTTGACTCGACGACACTATCTTGCTTATTTTTTAGAAAAACAGGCTGGCAACTCCATCTCTTTACATTATCCCCCATTTGATGATGACCGACCCCCAATATTCCGCGCGCGCTGGAAGGAATCCATCCCTAGATGGCCACTTTAGCTTTTGAAAATTCAAGACTTTTTATACAATGGAATTTAATATAATAAAAAAAATTTGGCATTGTTCAAACGAGATTGAGTCTTGTTCGAACGAGAAGAGCGGTCTCGTTAGAACCAATATCTAACGATTTTCAAACGAGACATCCCTGCCTTGATAGAGAATTCTCATTCAAAGTACGTTAGAAGGTCGTTCAAACGAGATTGATATTTTGTTAGAACGAACCTTGATGTCATTCGAACGAAACTGAATGATCCCGTCAGCTCAAAATTTATGATTTTATTATAAATTCTTATTTTGAAGAAATTTTTCATTGAACACTGGCGAAAATGATTTCTGCATTCCTATTCCAAATTTTTTCACTTTTGGTTTTTCAAAATCACTTTTCTTTTCGCAAATCTTTTAGCCCCCTCTATGATTTCTGAGATTTATGAAACCCTAGTTTCAAATTATTTTTCATAAAACCATTTGGAGTTTAATCTCTACGACTGACTTGTGGAACCGAGGTTTGACTACTGAAGAAGGAGAAGACCGATCGGTGGATTTCGAGGGAAGACTGCTTCTTGTGGGAGGCTCTAGCTTTTGTCATTTTCTATAGAAAAAATTGACGACTCTGTGCGTCATACTTAGTGTGTCTAAATAGTTTATAGGTCGACTCTCTGTCAATTACTCTATAGTGCTAAATATAGGTTTTGCCATTTTTAGCAATTTTTTCCTCACTTCTTCGTGAGATTTTCTTTCTTAAGTTATTGCTTTGAAATTGAAATACATCTTTTTATACTCAACTAATTTAATCAAAGATAAAATTTGGTAAAAAAATGGATTTGTGTGTGGCAACCTAATATACAAATCAAATCATAGAATCCACGTATTCTCCTTTTCATTTTCTTCAAATGCTTGGCATCTACGATAGCTTTCTAGAGAGAATTTTATTTCCCTCCTCCATTGTTCATCTTTTCCAGCTAGACCTTCTTTTGTTTCTGTAATTTTTGGTGGGCTTCCACTATGTAGGCTCTTTTTCTGGTGGTGTTTCTTCCTTTCTGGTGCTAGGACGTGAGAATCTTTTGTTTCTGCAAGTACGTAACTTTCCTTTTTGTAGCTCAGCTAGGATTATTGCCTAAAATTCCTCATATTTCTATCCTGATTCTATGTTTTGTTGATTGTTGTTTTTCGAATTGATGTTTGGTGGTGTTTGATTGGAGATTCACTCGTCTTAGGTGGACATTGAGTGGCTTGGCCTAGGGTTTTGCTTTATTAGGGCTTTTCGGGTTCCAAGTCTTTCTCTCCTAAATTTTCTTTGCCTATTTAAGAGTTATCTTTCAAACACCGTAGTTTCCCATCTATGAGTTACAAGCCTTGGGTTCAGAATTGGATACAACATTTAATTGAGTTGGATCAAGTTTGTCTTGGTATTGTTGCAAGAAGGTTTCTAAATCTGATCCAGGTCGTTCATCCTAAGGGCGATCCTGGTCACCTCAGATATACTCCCCACGTAGCTTCCTCTGTTGGTTTTGCAGCACAACCCCTAATTATGGGGCGTAGTTCCCCCGAGTTCCTAGAACTAACAGATGTTTCTTAAGTGGACCACACCAAGGGTGGTGGAAACTTCGTAAAAATAGTGTCTGATATTTCTATTATTGAATTAAACTCCTCGTCAGACAGAGATATGCCTGAGATACATAGGTTTTCTAACTCTTATGTGGTTGTACCTCCCACCAAGAAAGTACCTCTGGGAGCTCTGATTCTTAGGACACATCCAACATCGATGCTCGAAATCATGGATGCGACATCACCAAGGATGAACTAGAATAACTAAGAGATAAGTACAAGATGCCCATTGACATCTCATTGAAATTGTCTGATTCCAACGAGGGTCATTGACCGACCTAATGTTGATAATATATACTTCCACAATTGGGTCTCCAAGTTGTGGCCCATTTGCCTCTCCACCCTATTAGAAAGTCTATCTTAAGGATTATGGGGTGTATATGAACCAACTTCCACCAAATGCTTATAGGTCCATTCTACGGTCAATAGTCTATTAGAAAGCTCACACTAGTTTTGACCTTACTGGGGATATCTTTAGATTTGTGTATGTCATGAAGGAAAATGTCAAAGACAATGGGTATTATTACTTTGACCCTCGAGAGTCTAACTTGAAAATGGTTCAATTTATTCATACGAGCAATTATAGCTAGTAGAATAATTTTTTATACTTGAAGGGTGACTGAGAGTTTTGTTCAAATGACAAGAATCGATTTTATAGTGTTCCTCGTGATTGGTGTGGAACATACCATAATGGTAAACATCTTTCCATTTGTGCTTTATAATTTTTTTCAACTTATTCTGTGTTGACACTTTATTCTTGTCACTATACAGAAATCAGGTTAAGCCCCCTGAGTGTGGTGCTTAGAATACAAAGTAGGAGCATGAAGTGGTCCTACCTCTTTTATCAATGGAAAATATCTTAATTATGCTTGATAATAAATAAACATAACTTGAATTTGGATCCTCTCTACCTTCCTAAGAGTCCTTTTTATATCCAACTATTGGTGGGAGCTGGTGAGAAGTGATGCATAAAGCATGGGTGGTCATGACTAGATTCAACCACTCGGTAGGAAGGTGGAGTGTTGGAGGGAGGAGTTGTAAGGAAGTGGTGAATGTTGTTGGTAGTATTAAATATCATTTAATTATCAAGGACAAACTTTACATAGTGAGTGGGGGTTGGTAGCACAATGAGTATGTGTATGTATATATGTGTATGAATGTATGCGAATTTATTCGTATTTATTATATGTATCTTACTTGATACACATCAATTCTCAAAATAACTATTTGACGTGATTGGTGTTATATGATACCCTCAATATATCTTATATTCCCATATTGATTTTTCTTAATTGAGCCAAGGAATCTTGTGCATAAAATTTTAGGAATCCAGAAACCGGTGTTAAATTTTTCCTTCTTGTTAATATTTAATAAAACAAAGATTGATACGAAGCTGGTGGTATAAATGGTGGCGATTGCACTTTGGATGTTTAGTGTCGAGTTTTGGTTGTGATGGTGTGGTGTTTGGTTCTCTTTGCGGTGATGGTGATTTTTGTGCGGTGTTTTGGTGGTGTGATGTTTGGTGTTTTCTGTTCTCGTGGTTTAGTGGTGGTGGTTTTCTAGGAGAGTTAGTGGTGAGAAAAAAAAGATAAATGAAAAGAGAGTGCGTGCACGTTGTTCCCGAAATAACCCATATCACCATCATCTCTCTCTCTCTCTCTCTCTCTCTCTATATATATATATATATATATATATATTGTGCGTGGTTTATTTGAGCCTTTATAGGTGTTGGGAAGGCATGACTTGAAGTTTTGTTGAATCCTAGGAAAGTTTTGTTGACAGTCGCAACATTGGGGGGATTTTAGTAAATTCAACACTCGGGTTTTGATCTCAAAATCGGCATGAAAATTGAATCTCTTTGAGTCATCTTCACATGGACTCTGATGGTGCGTGAATCCGAGCTATAACGAAGAAGTTACGGAAGTCTCTTTGGAGCGAGGGCCTAATTATTCCATACCTGCTCTTCCCTCATTTTGCAAGAAGATCAGAATCGATTGGGGTCTCAGACCTACTCGATTCATTTTGGTCCAATACAAAAGAAATGTTATCCGAATAGATTCAGGTATCAACCTAATCGATTTGCCTCTATTTTATGTAATTACTGGTTTGCCATTTTGTAAAGACTTGGGTTATATTCCTTTGTTTTGCCTTTTGCAAAAGGATCAAATTTTATATTTATAAAGTTTTCAAGTTTAAAAACTCTCTCTACTCTCTCTTAGTTCAAAGACATTTGTGGTTTTCCTTCTCTTGCTAAGCATTGAATACATAAATATAGTTGGGTTTACTGCATTACTTATTCACCTACTTTATCTTTGTTTAGTCTCTTTAACTTGCATTTATTGATCTCTCTTGTGTTGGTTGGTATATAAATAGACGGGTTCTTTATTTATGATGTTCTTTTGCATATTTACTAATTTTCTATCATGAGTGGCTAGTCTTATGGGCTGGGGATCATGATCCCACCATGGATACATGAGCTTTATAGTTAGGGATTCGTTTATAATTATTCTAATGGAACTTCGTGTTTTGGTTTTGGAGTATCCTAGTTTCTTAACTTCCCTTGTCTTTCAAGGGTTCAAGGGTAGTATTTGAATCTTTACTACAACCCCAACCCATTTAGCACCATAACTAATTAACCCCTAATCCCCCATTGATGAGTTTGGTTTCTATATGGTTGATGTTCAGACTTAATTAGTTATGATCGATTAGATTCAATTTGAATCAAATCTCATCATCTACTTAGAAATATAAGGTGGGAGAATGATCCCCAATCCCTTTTATCTATCGAACTCAAACTTTTCTATACTATTTCATAATATCTTCACTTTTTACTTTTCTACTATCAGTTAAACGCATGTTAGGATAACGGTTAATAAATCTTCACTACTTCAAACAAAAATCACCTTTTACGAAGTATAACGAACATCCAATAGCCCGTCTTCGTTCTCTTAGGAGAGTCCAGTCCATAGGGAATACGATCTCGAACTTGCCTGATTACTACTTGTTGCGAATGATTTACACTTGAATCACAGACTATTTTTAAAGCATCAACTTTTTGGTGTCGTTGCCGAGGATTGACAACAAAGTGTGGTTATATGATGTTCTCTATACACTTTTTCATTACCTGTGGTCATCGTGACAACATGGTTTCCAAAATTAATTAAAAACTCTCATAAATACAAGACACAAATAATAATAATTTAAATCCCATAGTGTAACCTCCATCGTCAAGCGACCGTTTGGATTATTGGAGACCCTCTCCTACTCTATCTACTTTCTCACACTCTGGAGCCCACTACAATTCCATCACCATGGGTGATAATAAAAGTGAGCATGGTAGCCGAGGAGAGTCTAAGCCTCCGTATCGGTCAATGAGAGATTACTTACAATAGGAGAGGACCACCTCTTTGTCGTGCATCATTTTTCCATATAATGCCGTGCAATTCCATTTTTGAAATGGGATGATACAATAACTACCACATAATAAGATATGGAAAGTGAGCAACCGTACTTACATGTGCGGGATTTTGAGGAAGTGTGCGCTACCTTTAGCGATAAAAACTGTCCACTTGATGTCACACGACTCAAACTCTTTCCATTCTCTCTCAAGGACAAATCTAAATCTTGGCTTTGGTCCTTGGCTCTAAATTCTATAAGTATTTGGCATGAAATTCAAGCCCAATTCTTGAAGAAGTTCTTCCCTACCCACCGCACCAACTCTTTCAAGGGACAAATTAGAACCTTTTCCCAAGTCGAGAGTGAGACCTTTGAGAGATGCTGGGAAATATTTAATGAGCTATTGAGTAATTCCCAACTATGGTTTAAAAAAATAGAGACTCATATCCTTTTTCCATAATGGGCTTACACTCAATGCTAAACAAATGGTGGAGACCATGTGCCATGGGGAGTTCTTTGTCTTAGATTCGAATGATGACGAGGCATACTTTAAATATTGTGCCGAAACCACTGAAGCGTGGGACACTTCGGACCCAACCAAAGCTAATTCGTGATTTTTTAATCTGACTTCTTCTAGACATGGGATATATCATCTCATCGATGGGGATGGTATGTTAATGAGATTTGCTCGACTAGTAAAGAGAGTTATGGCAATGAACTTAAAAAGTTGTGATCCCATCATCATAACTCCTTCTCGCATTGAGGAGACTTGTGTCATTTGTGACATCAAAGATCACTATACTAAGGATTTTGCTACAATCCTGGCTTATAAAGTGATGATTCATGATCAAGCCAACACAATGGCCACTTACAAAAAGAAATTTGTGACTCCTCTTAGAGAAGGATACAATCCTTCTTGGAGAAACCACCTCGGTTTCTCCTACGGGCAACCCCAACAACCTCAAAATGCCCCTCATGAAAATTATCAAGGTCCACCCCACCTCCAAATTACCAACAGTCTTACTTACAACCGCTTCCTTGCCCAGTTCACATGCAAGGTCCTCCATCGGGGCCTCATCCTCCGATTATACCTCCCTACGCGCATCCAAACAAAAAAAATCTTTCAATATACTTTTCTAGCTTTTATGAATGCTTAAAAAGTGGTAAACAATCAAAATGCGCAATGCTTTGTGGAACTCAAATATTCAATCTCTAAGTTGACAACCTCATTGAGCGTTTAAGAAAAGGTTAAGTTTCCTTCACAACCTCAAAGGCCCCTTGGGCAAAATAGTATGAATACTAACGGCTCAAATTCCCCTCCCGATCAAGCGAACCCTATTACCGTTCTAAGGAGTGGGAAAGTGGTCGATAAGTCTATCCCTCCCCCACTCCCAATCACTAAGAAAGTTTTGCCCGACCCAATAGAGGTCCAAGACGTTTCCTCGAAGAGACTGAAGAGGAGACTCAAGTAGAGTCGTAGGTAGTTGTGAAATGCCCCATACCCGCACCTTATCCTCAAATGCTAATAACTTTAAAAAGTTACGTTAATAATGCCGATGTCTTGGAGATGTTCAAGTAAGTTAAGATCAACACCCCCTACTAGATGAGATTAAGCAAGTTCTTGCTTATGCCAAGTTTCACAAGGACTTAATTATGGTGAAAACTCTTTGTGAGGAAGAATGCATTTTTGGCTAAAAATGTGAGCTCTATCATCCAATCCGAGTTACCCCCAAATATAAGGACCCCAGATGTCCCACCATCTTATGTGTGATCGAGAACTTTAAAATCGAGCAAGCATTGCTCGATTTAGGCGCGAGTGTCAATTTACTACCATACTATGTGTATGATCAACTCAGCTTAAGTGATCTCAATCCTACCAAAATCACTCTTCAATTAGAGGATAGCTCCGTTAAGGTTCTGATAGGGGTAGTAGAAGACGTCACCATTCAAGTTGAAAAATTATACTTCTCGGTGGGTTTTATGGTGTTGGATACTCATCCCGTTGCTCCCAATAACATCCATATCCCCATTATCCTCGGTCGGCCTTTTCTAACATCAAATGCCTTAATCAATAATAGAAATGGGCAAATGAATCTCACCCTTGGGAACATGACCTTAGAGATTAACATATTTAATATTGTTAAGTAAATGGGTGATGATGAGGAGATCCACGATGTAGACCTCATCGAGGAGATTATCAAAGAGAACTTCGATGTTAATTATTGTACGGACTATCTCAAGGCACGTTTAGTAAACTTGCTTGACTTTGAGAATGATTATTACCCTTATGATCATGAAGTCAATATTTTGAGTTCGATGTTGGATGAGGTAGAGAGAGTGGAGGAGGTTAGTTAGTGTTCAAAATTTGAGGATTTACCCCCTCGAAATTATTATGAGGTACCTTCGGATGTTTTGATTACCAAAGCTTGATCTCAAGCAATTGCAATCTGACCTTACGTATGTGTATTTGGGTGAGAAGGATACATATCCCGTCATTGTCTCATCTTACCTCGATGAGGGCCAAGAAGGCCAATCGATGAACTTTTTAAAAAGGCACAAATGGGCCTTTGGGTGGACAATAGTGGACCTAAAGGGAGTGAGACCATTGATATTCACTCACAAGATATGCCTTGAGGAGGGAGCCACACACACCTGAGAAATGCAATGTCGGTTGAACCCCGTGATGAAGGAGGTGGTTAGGGTCGAGGTCATTAAACTCTTACATGCAAATATCATCTACCCAATATCGAATAGTAAGTGAGTAAGTCTGATTCAAGTGGTTCCCAAGAAATCGAGAATTACCATTGTCGAAAATGCGAAGGGTGAATTGATTTCCAAACGCACCACCATCGAGTGGCGCATGTGCATTGACTGCTGAAAGCTCAATGTCGTGATCGAAAAGGATCACTTCCCCCTTCAATTTATTAAGTAAATGCTAAAGCGCGTATCAGTCCACCCATATTATTACTTTCTCTATAGTTATTCTGGATATAACCAAATCGAGCTCAATATCCAAGACCAAGACAAGACCATTTTCACATGCCCCCTTGGCACATTTTCTTATAAAAGATGTCCTTCGGGTTGTATAATGCACCAGCTACATTCTAAAGGTGCATGTTGAGCATGTTTAATGATATGGTAAAAATAGGGTTGGAGGTATTCATGGACGACTTTAACATCTTTGGTATCCCCTTTGACCATTGCCTCTCCATTCTTAAAAGGGTCTTATCCAGATGCAATGAGAAAAATCTCATCTTAAATTGGGAAATATGCCATTTTATTAAAACAAAAGAGAATGTTCTCGAGGATATTGTCTCCTCCGAAGGTGTAGAGGTGGATAAAGCTAAAATCAAGGTGATTATCGATTTTCCCGCCCTAAAATACTCAAAGACGTGAGGTCTTTCCTTGGCCATGCAGGATTTTATAGAATATTTATCAAGGACTTGGCTATGCCCTTGTGCAATCTCCTCTCAAAAGAGACCCCGTTTGAATGGAGCGATGCGTGTCAAGTAGCTTTTGAGAAGTTTAAAATAATGCTTACCACCGCCCCATTATTCAAGTCCCGAATTGGACCTTACCTTTCGAACTCATGTGCGACGCGAGTGATTTCGGGGTTGGGGTGGTATTGGGACCGGGAAGTGATAAGAAGCCCCGCATTATCTATTATGCTAGTCAAACTCTCAACGGTTCACAATTGAACTACTAGACCACCGAAAAAGAGTAATTAGAGATTGTCTATGCCTTGGATAAATTCCATGCGTATTTGGTGGGATCTCCCATTGTGTGCTTCATGGACCACACGACGTTAAAATACCTTCTGTCAAACAATGACACCAAGCCGCATTTTATTAGGTGGGTCCTTCTACTCCAATAATTCAATCTCATGATAAACGATAAAAAGGGAGTAAAGAATATAGTTACCGATCACTTATCTCAGTTGACGTTCGAGGAACCTAAAGATCAACTTCCCATAGATGAATTCTTTTCTAATGAATAATTGTTCTCCACTTCCTCTCTTCCATACGCCAAGTCGTGTTTAATTAGGAGGGTCCTCCTACTCCAAGAATTCAATCTCACGATAATATATAAAAAGGGAGTAGATAACGTAGTTGTCGATCAATTGCCTCGATTAACGTTCGAGGCACTTAAAGATTAACTTACCATCGATGAATTCTTTCAGGAAGAATACTTATTCTCCACTTCCTCTATTTCGTGGTTTACCGACATCGTGAACTACCTTGTGACGGGATCCATCCCCTCACATTGGACCCCTCAGGAGAACAGGAAGTTATTTACTTGGGGGTGTATGTTTTTATTTGATGACCCGTGCTTGTTCAAATACTGCATAAACCAATTCATTTGGAAATACGTTCTGGATGAAAAGATACTAAGCATCATGCGACTTTCCCACTCAAAAGCGAGTGGAGGTTATTTATCCTCCAAGAAAACCATTGTAAAAATCTTGCAATATAGATTATATTGGCCCATGCTTTTCAAGAATGCACACGAATTTTTCATTATGTGCAAGCGTTACCAAAAGTTGGGTGCTATTACTTCTCGAAACATGATGCTGATGTCCCCCATGATTAAGATAGATGTTTTTGATTATTGAGGAATTAATTTCATAGGCCCATTACCCCCTTCTTTTGGTAACCTTTATATCCTTATAGAGGTTGATTACGTGTCCAAGTGGGTGGAATTAATAGATTCACGAACCAATGATAACAAGGTACTTTTGAAGTTCCTAAAGGAATACATACTTTCCCGATTCAGTACTCCGAAAGCATTAATTAGTGACAACGGAACCCATTTTTGCAATGGTCCATTTTCTAACCTCATGCGGAAGTATGGGGTCTCTCATAAGGTTGGAACGACCTACCACCCTCAGACTAGAAGCTAAGCCGAGTTAGACAAATGTGAGATGAGACATATCCTAGAGAAGACGGTCAATCCTGACCACAAGGATTGATCTTTGCAGCTAACCATTGTTTTGTGGGCCTATCGCACGGACTTCAAAATTCCCCTTAGCATGTATCCCTTTAGGCTTGTGTATGGAAAACCTTGACATATCCCGGTAGAGCTTGAACACAAGGCCTATTAGGCAATTAAAAAACTAAATTTTGAGTTAGATAAAGCCGAGAAGAAACGAATGCTCCAACTCAATGAGTTGGAGGAAATCTTAAATGATACATGTGAGAGTGCATGTATATACAAAGAGAGGGTGAAGGAGAATCATGATAAGAATATTTCATAAAAGTCATTTGACCCTCTCCAAAGGTACTCTTATACAACTCCCGGTTGCATCTATTTCAGGGGAAGTTGAGGTCTAGGTGGATGGGTTCGTACATTGTGAAGGACGTCTTACCTCATGGTGCGATTGAAGTAGATAATCCTAGAGATAGGAATGTGTTAAAGGTGAACGGTCAATGCTTTAAGCCATTTCTGGAGTTATTTGACCCGTCAATGAAATCAATTTCGTTATTCGACCCTATTTACGGGGCCAAATAGGTTCTACTGAGCCCACATTTTGTGCCTATCAACACCCGACTTGCGCGGGGTTACATGCTTTTATTTCGAACCATTTTACGTATCATAAATATCCATAGGGTCCAAGCTATCCAAGCCAAACCAGCTTATTCGATGATTTATTTAGTTAGAATATGCAATATGGGTGAGAATTGTTGATTTCTAAGTGCGAATCGATTCCGGTCCGAAACCAAATCTATTAACTTTTGTCCTGTGTATACTTTTCTATAAGTGAATCGATTGGCTCTTTGGGCCGAATCGATTCGATTTGGGCCATTGCAGAATTCGAGCATAGTGAATTGATTCACCCTTTAGGCCGAATCGATTTTGGTCCTTTAGTCTACTAGAATTCTCCAACTTTCGTTATAATCCCTCACTCATTCTTCTCTCCTACTCCTCTTATTCCTACGAATCCTCCCCTCCAAAAATCCATCTCCCTACTCAATTTCCTCTTCGTTTCTCAAGTGTTCCTCATCTAAGGTAATCTCACATCCCTCTTTTTGGACTTCACTCTTTCGTGGATAGTTTTTTTATGTTCATTCTAGGGTTCGAGTTGATTTTACTATTTTATCTCCTCTTTCATTGAAGTGATGAAGTAGCTTAAATGTTCAAAGTAATCCAAAAATACAACTTGTGTATAATTGTTTTGATGTTCTTGTTGTATTTGTTGGGGGTATTTCAGTGTTTCAATGGCATTTCAACCCTAGTTTGAACACTTTACCCACAATATGTTCGATGAAATGTCCCAATGGATTTTCAGTGCACAAATGCATCAATCTTGCACCGTTTATCTTATGTACATGTTGATTGGCACTATTTTGAGTGTGGTGCATGTAGACTACCTTTATACGATCGATTTTCCCACGTGCACCCTCCGACCCATTTCGACCCCATTTTCACACTTGGTTTAAGTTTTTGCATCGTACTAATTATGTGTGTATCAAATTACTGTCTTGTAGGTCTCGATGGCTCAAAAACCCTTGACTAACACTCTTATGGGACATGCGGGTTTTTAAACATTTCGAAGAAAAGAGGAGAGATATTGGTATCGTGCCAAGTTCAAATCGAGTCGCATTATCGTGGTGGAAGGACAAGTGAATTTGGAGGATTTTATGGCCTTTGATCAACATTTTCTTAGCAATTTCTTGTGGGAAGCCCACTTGGCCAAGGGGGAATATAAATGAGGAGCATTTGCGTCGCTTCTACGCTTCACTCATATCAATCGGAGACATCACATATGAGGCTTATGTATGTGTTAGGCAGATTCCAATTTCAACTCACATTTTAGCATTGCATTTGAATGGGGTGGCTAACCCCGAAGACTTCCATTTACTCGTCCACGATATTATGCCAAAGATATATTGCATCTTGTGCTCGAGAAGGTATGGGCTGGCGACATTTTCCCCACTTCTAGCATGCCCGATGTGCACTGTCTCCTCCATCTTGTGAGTGTCAATAGCATCCTCCCCACCAAAACCAAAGTAATCCTCCGATATAAGCATGCCCTATTCTTGTATAATCTATTAGAGGATAACACAATCGTTAGACTGCCTGCCCTTATTTTAGAGAATACGTTAGGTGCCGCCTATAACGAGAGGGGATTGTCTACTCTCCCTTACGCGTCTAATTTATCAGATTTGTAAAAATGTCGGATGGAGGTAGCATCGAGTGATAAGATTCCAAATCTCCCCAAACTGCTTAATGGGAAGGCGATTTCCAAATGCTTGGGAGAAGACTATTGGCAAAGGAGGAAGAAGATATTGATGGACCACCCAGTTTTGCAGAGATGGGGTGAGGATCTGGATCCCGATGATGATGATGAGATGATGCTGAGGAGATGATGAATGATGCCCCAAATATATCGCCTCCGGCTGATCCTATTCAATATTTAGGGGTGAGGTTGGATGCCCTCTAGGAGAATTTCACATTTTTTATGGGTGACTCCCAGAGGGACATTATCATGATCACACGCATTCAGCTGGAGATGTACCAGCATGAGCGTGGGGCTGATGCATCGATTTTTTCATACTTTTATGACCCATATGTGCCATGTGACCCCACTGATCCCGGACCATCAAGCCACCAGTAGGATTTTCCCTTTTCAGTCTGCTTTGCTTTTGTTACTATGTTGCTGGTTTGTTTTGGGTTTATAATTGTGTAATTGAGGGTCATGAGAATGTCTTTGATGTACTCTTTTTGTATTTTTTAACCCTATGTATCACAACGCTAATTATATTAATGACATAAACACAGTTTCATATCTTATTGTCATTTTTACATCTCTATCTATTTTCTATAGTGTTGTTTTGGTACTAACATGTTTGTAGGTGTGCTGTTCCTCTTTTGGGGGATCGCTCCATATGGGGTGACAATTTCTCACCCTCTTTTCCATTTTTTTCCTTAACAACAGTGAGGAAAATGCCTGTTTCAAGTAAGGGGGTGTGATTTACTCATTTCATTCTTTGGCTACTGCATAACATGTTGTTATTAATTCACATTATTTAAATTAAAGAAAAATCAAATTTTCTTCTTTTTTCTTACTTTGGCGTTTAGCCTATGTCTCCAATGATTACTTGAATGATCGCCCTATCCAATTGTGTAACAATGATTCATGTTTAGAGTTTATGATTTATCAACCTTTAGCTCGTGTATTGTTAACATTCTGAATAATTTCATAAATTAAATTGTGAAGCCCATGAGCACCATACACAAATAATTATTTAAGATTTGGTTTAAGGCTATTATAATTCATTGATCATATGGTACATTTTATACACTTATATAAGTGAGATTTGAGGCATACCTTCATTTGTTAGCGTATATAATTACTATTTCTCTTTCTTAAAAAACGTATCTTGTTGAAAATCTCATTATCTTTTCATTGATTGTATATTAATTAAGTATATCAAGAAAACTGACACTTGAGCATGATTATCAAAAGTGTCGAATCCTGATAATCACATGAAACCATAGGAAAGAATCATATGCCATCTTTATTATTTAACCCATATTGACTTTAGCCTCGCCTACGTTATTATCTATTCTCAACCCCTTGATCCTAAATAAAGCCCTTCTCTTCACACCTGAATCCCTGAACTAACTCCATATTGGAGTTTTAAACCTTACATACACTTTTCGCACCTCGATTTGGGATTCAACTCAAGATTTATGATGTTGTTTGTGTGGATTGCAATCAAGCGATGGACTCAATAAAGAAAAGAAAGAAAAGAAAAATAGAATAAATCGTTCAAAAATGCGTGAATCCCATTCTCCCGTGTATATGAAGATAAAAGACTAACTCTCATGAATATATTACTCGTGGAACTTGAATTCAATTTTAAAATTGCCCACTCTTCCCATTACCCCGCGTGTTATTCCCAAATCCCCCTTGCTCTCGTAAATAGACTTTTTTTTTCCAAACCTGAGCTTAACCCAAGTTGCATACCTTAAAAGTCCTATTTGATCTGAGGGTGAGGTTGATTTAAAGGGTGAACATTTATGATAATATATTAGAGTTCGTTTCTCCTCGGTTACTATGCAATATCCTTTCATGAGATTGTATTTTTCAATTTTATATATCGTTCTTCACTTATGACATGTATGCGGCCAAGCTTCTATTTACAATTACTCCTTATGCCATGTCCTGTGGGTGTTATACCCCGTTTCTAAGTGCTTTTATTTGTTGAGTGTAACAATCAGAGAGGACTTGAGTTATGCATTCTTTAGCATCTACATGGGTTATGAATGTTTTAACAAATCTAAATTATCACATATGTCCACTTATCTCGCATTTTTTCAATTTTAATTTTGTTGAAGTTCATCAAATAATGTCAATAATTGTAGACTTTTGTGTGAACACCGTTAACTTTGTTGATAAATTATGCTTTCTTTATTATTGTGGAGTTGTATATCGATTTTTGGGTAATCCTAGCATGATTTTACTTGATGTTTGTGGGTATCATCCCTGGAAACCTTCACGAGACAAAACTCATCCCCTAGGGATGCCTAGAATTTTAACGACTTATTGCAAATGCAAAATGCAATCGTTCGACTGCGAAAGTGTCATTTTTCTTCCTTTACCTATCTCCTCTGTTGCGGTTGTATTTATGTCTCTTATTTCTTCACGCTTGATTGCTCAGAACTACAAATGTGTAAGATAGGGATTATGATTAGTAACGATTATTGCATCTAGAATCCTATATATTTGTGCATTCTTGTATTCCTGTGCACGTTATTCCCGAAACGTATGTTCATTTACTCGATAACCCCTATTTTTATCATATATATATTGTGCGTGGTTTATTTGAGCTTTTATTGGTGTCAAGAATGCATGACTTGAAGTTTGGTTAAATCCAGAGAAAGTTCCATTGACTGTCGTAACTTTGGAGGCACTTTAGTAAATTTAGCACTTGGGTTTTGATCCCAAAATCTCATGAAAGTTGAATCTCTTTGAGTCATCTTCACACGTCCTTCGATGATGTGTGAATTTGAGCTATAACGAAGAAGTTACAGAAGTCTCTTTGGTGCAAGGGCCTAATTATTCCATACTTGCTCTTCCCTTATTTTGTAAGTAGATCCGAATCGATTTGGGTCTCATATCGAATTGATTCGTTTTTGTCCAGTACGAAGGAAATATTATCCAAATCGATTCGGGTCTCAGACTGAATCAATTCTCCCTTGTTTAATTGTAATTACTAATTTTCCATTTTATAAAAACTTGGGTTATTTCCCTTGGTTTTGCCTCTTGCAAGAAGATCAGATTTTATATTTAGAAAGTTTCTAAGTTTAGAAACTCTATCTTCTCTCTCATAGGTCGAAGACATTTGTGGTTTTCTCTCTCTTTTCAAGAAGTGAATACATAAATATAGTTGGGTTTATTGCATTACTTATTCACCTAGTTCATTTTTGTTTGTTCTAGTTAATTTAATTTTCTTTTCTTGATCTCTCTTGTATTGGTTGGTATATAAATAGATGGATTCTTCATTAATGATGTTCTTTTGCATTTTTTACTTAATTTCTATCATGATTGGCTAGTCTTGTAGGTTTGGGATCATGACCCCACCATGGATGCTTAAGCTTCATAGTTAGGGTTTGGATTATAATTATTATAATGGAACTTAGTGTGTTGGTGTTGGAGTATCCTAGTTTCTTAACTTCTCTTGTCTTGCAAGGATAGTATTTGAATATTTACTGCAAACCCAACCCATTTAGCACCATAACTAATTAATCCCAAATCCCCCATTGATGAGCTTGGTCTCTACATGGTTGATGTTCGTACTTAATTAGTTATGATCGATTACATACAATTTGAATCAAATCCCATCATCCACTTAGCAAATCTAAGGTGGGAGAATGATCCGCAATCCTTTTTATCTCTCGAACTCAAACTTTTCTTAGACTATTTTATAGTATCTTCACTTTTTACTCTTCCGCTACCAATTAAACGCATGTTAGGATATCAGTTAATTAATCTTCACCACTCCAAATAAAAATAACCTTTAACACTTTCCTTTTGTGACGTATAGCAAACATCCTATAGCCCGTCTTCGTTCTCTTAGGAGACTCCAGTCCCAGTGGAAAATAATCCCGAACTTTCCTGGTTACTACTTATTGCGAATGATTTACTTGAATCACACACTATTTTTAGAGCATTAGTATCTTTTTGTATAGGGCATAAATACCCAACGACATGTTTTAAATACGAAGTTTATACCTCATAAAAAATGGCGCTGTTGCTGGGGAGCTGTTAATTCTAGGATTTTTGTGTTTTAATACTTTGTGTATATATTATTTATTCTTTTTACTTACTTTCTGACTTATACTAAATTGTTTTGAGAAACTGGTAAATTTGGTGCTCGTCATGTATTTGAACTTCCCACTTTGAAATGTCTCTTTCTAACTCTTTATATCATTTTAATTGTGATGATAATAATTTAGAAAGTTGTGCTCCCAAGACAATGCGTGAATGTCTACAAATTATTGAACATGAAAGAATTGAATGTGAAATTCAAGAATTTATATGTAATCACTCATCATCTTGGGAATAAACTTTCCAAAATGGGGAATCCTCTAACTATGAGCAAACCTCCCAATAAGATATTATGTCTTCTTGTTGGTTTGATCAGGAGTTATAGGAAAATGAATTAAATGACCAAGTAGAGAGTTTTAATGCTTGGTGTTTAGAAATAAATGTCCAACTCGATGAAATGATCTCTTCTTCTGTAAGCTCGGTTGAGGTTAAAACTTGCATTTCACCTCCACCCTTTTTTGAAGAAGAAATCATTGAGAGCGATACAAACACTTTCGAATTTCAACCTCTTATCAATATTTTAAATTCTATTGAGCTTGAAGGTCCTTCATTTCCTTGGTTCTCCATCATTATCGAACTATTAAATCTATCACAAGAATTGGATGAAAATCTAGAGGACTTAAACCCGATTCTTGAATGAGAATATTACTTTGATATGCTTCATCTTATGGGATATTCACTTTCACTTGTCCCACCTCCCGTTCCAATTGAAGAATCTTTAGGATTTTATTTTAATTTTCTTGATATCAATTTGGTCTTGTCCCCCGTTTTATCCAAATCCCCTATCACCCTCCAAAAACTTTTAACTGATGATGGTTCCTTTCTTTCGCCTTACGCTTACCTTATCTTCTTCAAACAAAATTCCTATTTTTGGAAGGTATGAATGAAAAAGAGGGTACACTAATTATCCCTCAAAGTCAAATAATTTTTTGGTTGGTCCCTCAAAATTTCAACTTCAAATGTATAGTTAGTTAGAAGTTCAAATTGTAGGTTGTAAATAGTTAGTTTGATTTTTCTTTTTACTTATAGTCTATTGTAATTAGTTAAAGTTTTTGTCATTATTTTTGTTGTGCTTGGTTCTAACATTTTTTGTATAATATTTGGAGGTAAACTATCAAGGGATCGCTTCATTTTGGGTAGTATCTTTCTTTTCCTCTCTTTATGTTGTGTTCTTGATTCGCTGTTAGGACAATGCAACATTTACATTAGGGGGTATGGGTTATTCTTCCCATCCATTGGTAGTTTCATTGATTTGATCACATGTTATATCCAAGCATGATTTTGTTAAAAAATTGAAAATTTAAAAAAAATATTTTCTTTCTTTTTTTCTCCTTTATTGGAAATTTTGCATTTTTTTCGAAGATAAATTTCAATAAATAGCCAATCCAATAGATAAATCAATGATGCATGTTCTCAATTTTAGAAGTTATTAGACTTTAGTCCTTGAATTATTAATAATATGAGAAACTTATTGAATTGATTTTTAAACCCATGAGCACATGCACATTTCTTGTTTAAATGAGTTGGTTTAAGATTTTTATAACTCGAATATCTTTTGTTGCATTGTATATACTTACACAAAGTGAGAGTTTTGATTTTATTCATTTGTGAGTGTTTATACATTACTCTTTCCTCCTTAAAAATGTTAAATTCATTGGTAATCTAACTATTCTTTCATTGATCATTCATTAATTGAGTTCGTATGAAATGTGTTACTTGATCATGATTTTCAAAGTTGTTTTCTCTAGAGAATTGTGCAAACTTTACGAAAGGATCATGGCCATCTTTGTTATTTAACCCATATTGACATTTACCTCAACTTAAATGTTTCCCCTTGTCAACCCCTTTGAGCCTAAATGTACACTATCGTTTCATAACCAAAAATCCCGTAACTAACTCCAAATTGGAGTTATAAACCATACATATTACCTTCCATACCTTTGTTTGGAATGATACTTGGGATTGAATGATGTTCTTGTTATGTGGTTGCAAATAAACATGTGATAGTGTGATAGAAAAGAAAAGAAAAGAAAAAGTGAAATAGAAAAGAAAGAGAAAGTGTTTCCATTTTGTACATTGTGTTCAATAATCTTATCGTTTCCAAATGTTATACCCAATGATTGTTACAAGAATAATATTCCAATTTTGAAATTTCCCACAATTTTCCATTATCCCAAGTGTTTCATCCCCAAACACCCTTGAAGCCATAAATAACCCTTTCTTTCGTTGTCTCAACCCTAAACCTATATTACAACCCTATAAAAGTCCTATGTGATCCTAAATTGAATGTGATTTTAAAGTTTAAATAGTTGCAATAATCTGTAAAAATGAATTTCACCTCTTTAATGATGATATACTTTTATTGAGATTACACATTTTGCATTTTATATATAGCGTTCTTCAATTGATGACATGTACGCGACCGAGTTTCCATTTCCATTTACTCTTTCTGCCCGCATGTCCCGCATATTACCTCCTGTTCTTAGTGATTTCATTTGTTGAGTGTAATATCTAGAGAGGATTGAATATCATGCACGCTTTATTATTTATTATTCGGTTTATAAAAGTTTTGCCAAATCAAACTATTTCCATGTGCTCTTTTTTCCTCCCACTCTTAAGGTTTTAATTATGATTGAAGTTATTCTATAATGTCAATAACTAAAAACTTATGTGTGAATTCATTCAATTTTCTAATAACGTGTTTGAAATCCTTTCCGTTATTATTAAGCATGTCTTTTTTATTGATTGGGGATATTTTGAGGAAACTTTGATGTTTGCGGGTTTCATCCCTAAAAACCTTCACGAGACAACACTCGTCCACTAGGATAACCTAGAGGTTTAACGACTTATTGCATATGCTAAATGCAATCATTCTCCCGCAAAAGTGGCATGTAAATATATGGTGTTACTTATACTTCTTCTTTCTTTTCATTTTATTGCTAGGGACTAGCAATATGTAAGTTAGGGGGTGTTATTTTATATCGAATATTGCATTTATTTATCCTTTATACTTATGAATTTTAGCCCCCTCGGGTACCTTAATAGTTATTTTTATGATCATTAACCAGATAACCTCTTTTATGTATGTTTATATGCTTTGCAAGGTATAATTGATATTTTGTAGGTAATAAAGTGCTTAGCGTGAAGTTTGGTCGCAATTCGGCAAAGTTTTGCTTTATTCGGGAAAGTTTCATCATAAAGAGAACATTCAATGGCACTTTAGTCATTTTATCATTTGGGTTTCTGATCCAATTTATGAAAGTTGCAACCATCTGAGCTAGCTTCGCATAACCTTTTACCACACCTAATTTCGATTTATAACAAAAAAGTTACGATGTTTTTCGTATGTTGATCCGGGAAGAAGAATGTAAACCATAAGGGGAGAATCGATTCGACCATATAGGGAGAATCGATTCGGATTAGACTAGATTCAAATTTCCCCAGTACCCGAATCGATTTGTCCCTTGACCAGAATTGATTCGGCTCTGCAGATTTTGAATTTTTGATTTACAAGTTTTCCCATAGTGTTTTGCTTAAATAGGTTTTTACTCTCATTTTTTTGGGAGATCATTTTTTGGTTGTTTAAAGTAGAATTATGGGTTTAGGAGATCCTTATTTCTCCCTCTTAGGTTTTCATCCCTTTGTTTGTAAGTACCCATTTTATTCATCTTCAACCCTTTTATATATGTTGATATAGTTCCATTTCTTGTTCCAAGCTTTGTTTATTTAGTTTCTTAACTATGTTACTCAGTTTTTGTTGTTTAATTAGTTATTTCCATTGGTTAATTAATCTTATTTATTATTCTTAGTAAGTGTAGTAGTTAGTTTTAAGTTTGGGATAATTTTTCCACCATTAATGGGTATTGAGCTTTAAAAGCTAGGGTTTGGTTTGAATGCCTTTTACTTGAAAACTTGTGTATTAATTTTGAAATATTATGCGTTTAACTTCCTTTGTCAAGCAACGCTAGTGTTTATAGCACTATTCCCTCATTAACCCATTAGTGACCATATTCGATTGAAAGTTTAATCTTTCATTTTTTCAACTGAATTTTTTCATGTTTGATGTTTATAATTAATTAAATATGCTCGGTTAATTATTTTCGAACCAAATCCTTTATTATGTTTTGTGAGCCCATGGTGGGGATGTGATCTAATATCATTTTTATAATTTAATTTAGTTTATATATTTCCTAGTGTTAATTCTATTCTCACCATATTATCTTTTCTTTTCCCCCTTTTCTAAGTGATAAACCAATTTAATCATAAATATCCTTCCATGTGGATTCGATCCCTACTTGCTGCTATATTTTCATTTATAGTATGCCATGTTGTGGTATCTTTTTGTATAGGGCATAAACACCCAATGACATGTTTTAAATATGGAGTTTATGCCTCATCACGTGCCATTTATAGGGTACTCCTATTTATAGGTATGAGAATAAGAAGATCGAACAATTTAACTACCTTGCAAATCGTGAAGTTCATCTACGGTAAGAGTAACTTTTCGATCATATTCTATTTTTCCTACTATAAAGTTGGGATGATGTTATAGATAATATATTGTGCATATATAATCTCGACATAGCCTTAACCTTGCTTACGTTTTTAGATAAGGCAAAAAAAATTCACCCATCGTGGATACAACTACGTACAAAGAGCATTGACCAAGACTATGATTTCTCATGACATATGCACATTAAATTGAAACTTTCCAATAAGTTTAAGAAGATGGGATTCTGAGTTCATGTCATGGAAATCTATACATTAATCATAGATACACTTACTCCTAGTTGGCCACGTGTGAAAATCCATAGGTTTTTAAAAACTAATGCCGAATGGATGGAGATCAGTTACATTGAACATATTTTAGAGTCTTACTATGAAAATATAGATACATATGTATAGTCATAAACTTTATTAGTTAGTTATAATTTCATATAATTATAATGATTTCGTTGCTTATTAATTTTTATTTTTATTTTTGTAGATAATGCCGAGAGACAATGGAGAGAACGTACCAAGTGATGAGGTGACACCCCGACCATGATTCTCATTTATTGCGTCCGAAAGAGAATTCTCATCAGCACACGGTGAGAAATTTTCTACTCCACTATTGGTTCAGTCCATTACTCCAGCTACGAGTAGGAAACAAACCCCTATTACTCCAACTCCCCCACCTAGCGTTCCCAACACCTCCCATTCAAATAAGAAGAAGCCCATTGGGTTCTTCCTTCTAGGGAATAATGCCACTGGTGATAAAAATGACCTCCAAAAAATCCCAGTGTTTGTTACTTAGGAAAATGAATGTGGGAGTCTGGGGAGAAGATAATTCGAACTTAGTTGATCAAGTCATTAAGGATGACATTTATAACCAACTCTGCAAGTGTTTTGCATTCTTCGACCGTTCAAAGCAAAAGGTTCCTTTTCAGGTTACTGAATAACTGAGAACATATCGGAGAAACCTTCGGCAGAGACATTTCTTGAAGGGGTCATAGAGCTCTAAAATTTTGTCTCTGAGAGACAGAGTGCCTCCGAATGTTGAAATGTCACTTGATCAATAGAAATACTTTCTAGAAAATGAGGGGAAAAAAAAGAAATTGGTCCATAAGGAGAAAAATAAGCAAAATAGGGAAAAAAAACTGATATCCACAAGATGGGATCCAAATCCCATGAATATTTGGAGAATGAATGGAAAAATAGGACAAAGGTGGGTCCAGATGCTGGCAAAGAACCTAATCGGTCAACTTGTACGTGCATGCCTGACGGGACAATGATAATAAATTTTTGCTACACTTGGCTAAGAATTTGGAATCGATCGAGGCCATTAGTAGTCATTCCAGTTCGAACCCTTGCGATGATATTGAAAATAAATCCCTGACCTAGATCTTTGAAACTCACAAAAGAGGGATGACGAGAGGTGTCGAATCACATATGTCAAAAAAATTAAAACATATTGCACCTCTCATGGACAATCTTTCTTCGATCAATAATCATATCTCGAGCCAAGAAAAAAGTCATTCCAAGGGAGATGGGGATGTTCATGAGATTAAAAGTAACCTTAGAATCTTGATGATTGAATTTGGGAGCCTTTTGTCCTTATTTACTTAAGGTTTTCATCCTCCTAAGCCTCCTCAAGGTTTCCCCTACCCTCCTTGTTAAGGTTTTCCCTTTTCTCCCTCTTCAGGTTTCCCCTCAGAAATGTCGCCTCCTTCAATATTCCCATTATAAATAACTCCTCCTTCAACATTCTCCTTCCCAGTACCTTCGCTGCCACATGTCGTGGATCGTCGTCAACGACTCGCAGTGACTATAACGAGCAGTACTATTTCAGGGACCTGACCAATACTGGTGTTATTGACATGTGCACCCTTATCTTTGCAATTGTTAAAACTAAAGTCTATAATTGACTTTTGCAGATGGGTGAGGCTCAGGTTATGGTTGATTAAATATACAACAATTACAAATATATGCATGTGCACATTGGCAGTGAAGAAGGGAAATAACTGATATACTATGCAAATTGTTTTATCACTTGGCTAGTTTATCTATTGGTCAAGTCTAGGCCATGAATAATGTTTTACAATTTGTAATATTTGAGAACAAGTTATAATAATATTTTTTTATTTAAGTTATTTTAATTTGTTTAATTTGAGTTTAAGTTGCGTTGAATAATTTGATTGAATTGTGAATTAGGCGTTCTTATATGCAACATGACCTTTATTTCAACCTATTAATATAGGATAATTGAATTTTGAATATTATTTAATGGATTTCCCAAAATAAAAAGAGTGGGTGGGATAGAGTAATCGAAAATTAGATAATCATGTAAAGGGCGTTCAAGAATTTATTAAATACGCTTACAAAAATCTTAAAAGCGACAAGATTCTGTGTCAGTGCACCCATTGTATGAACAGAAAGTATAAGTCCTTATAATATGTTGAGTTACATTTACTAAAGTGGGAAAATTGGAAAGACTATAAGATATGGACATACCATGGTGAATCAAATGTACTTTATGTTCTGGAATAATTACCGGTACCCGATCGCATAACGAAATCCCACCGAGTGGAAGTGGTACATGATTCGCAGACACATCGTCCTTTGACCGACCTAATCTATGATGATTACGGAGTCCACCACCATCAAAACCATTAAACTATGGATATATATTATGTACATTATGACCAAGTCAATGAACAAGTTGATGTTGAATTACTAAAAGATCGGGAATATACAACGTTTAAAGTCGACGTGACTAGGCCATTGTATAAAGATTGTGATGAAGATCACTCGCTATTATATTTAATGATTGGTATGCATAATTTAAAGAGTCAATTTGGTTTGTTGGGCAGCAGTGTAACCGAAATTATTAAGTGGATTAAATACATTCTCCCAAAAGAGAACACGTTACCAAACAAGTATCCTTACATAAAGAAGAGCTTGAAGGGTTTGGGTTTAAAGAACAAATTTATTCATGCATGAAAGTATGATTGCACGTTGTGCCACAACGAACATGAAGAGAAGGATTAGTGTCCTGTATACAGTGAGCCTAGATATGTGGCTTGTGAGAATGGAAAGGATAAAACTGTAAAATATCGCAAGTGATCGCAAGTTCCACAAAAAATTTGAAGTATTTTCCACTTGGGCCACGGTTAAAATGATTTTTCACTGTACCGTGTATAGAAGAGGCGATGACATGGCATGATCATTGCAAGGTGGGTGGGAATATCATGTGTCATTCAGTTGCTTCACTCATCTGGCAAATTTAAAATGCACGACACCATTAATTCACAAAGGAACTGCACAATGACCATCTTGCATTATCCACAGATGGGTATATCTTCTCGGTAATTTATGTACTAATCAGAGTTATTGACCATTTCACATGGCGCCTTTAAGTCTCCCTCCAACAATATGCATGCGAAAGGAGTTCACGTTATTATTTTTATTGGTACCCGGGCCAAAGGTTTCCGACGATTATATTGATATATTCTTAGCCCCAATAATGCAAGAACTTAAAGAGTTGTGGGATAAAGGCGTGACAAAGTTTGATTATAATAAGGATGAAGAGTTCATACTTAAAGAAATGGAGATGTGATCAATCCGCAACCTTCCTGCTTATGGGACCTTATCTGGGTGCAATGTTCATGGTAATTATGTATGTTCCATATGTGGGAGGAAACTGAATCCACTTGGCTACATCATAGTGGTAAGATGAGTTATATGGGTCATCATAGATTTCTGTCAACCAGTCACCCTTTTAGGAACAACACATCTAACCTCTTACCAATAGGTCATGAGTGTAGGACATAAATTGATCTTCTTTCTAGTCAGTAGATCGAGGAGAAGGTGAAGTCTATGACCGTGGGGAATACTGTAACAACCCGCCTAATTAAATATCGGGTGATCAGTCCTTTATTTAATTAAAATTTGAATATCCAGTAGGTTCATTCTCAGCATCACTGTAAAAAATAATTTCTTTACTAATCACCTAGTTAAGTCTCAAAAACTTTTTCCATTTTTAATTTAATAAAAACCATTCCACGATATGGAAAAACAATACGCAACAACACATCATAACTGAATTAACTACAATAAGAATAAATGTGACTGGAATAACTCTCTAGTTAAATTATAACATTTACACTAAATAAAATTGATATCCACAATGCTTACATAAATAATTACAACCTCTAGAATCCTGGGCGACAAGCCCTAAATGAAGTAGACTCTACAGATGAGTGAATCAACAGTAAGAAAGCGTCTAACTAAAATTCGCATCTCTGCTAGTAGCTATAATCCATCAGAACATCCATAATCTATGCTGGGCATCTCAACTGCTGGAAACCTGATGTACAAGATATAGTAGAGAAGAGAATATGCAAGGAAACGGGTCAGAGCCCGATTGTAATTTTTTTTTTAAAATAGCAAGTGCTTAATAATTACAAATAAGTATTCATTATGTACATGTTAGTTTCTCGGACTCTCTCTTGAGAATTCTCACCTCTCATATAGAGTGCACACCTATTGTATCTTATTATCTTCCTAGTTAAGGTTCCCTTCTAACTAGTTTCCACAACATAATTCTAACGCATATCATAAACCCATATGTCCCATACCATACGTAATATAATTATTCATATTCATTTCTCTTTAATAAGAACTAGTTTTGTTACAACCTTGGAATTAAGTGTTCACTTACTTAAATCAAATTCAGATTTCATTATTTACTTCTATCTACAATATTACACAGTAGATTAAATCACACTTTATATTTTAATTTACAACATCACATAGAAGATTACATCTCTATATCTACAATGTCACATAGTAGATTATGTCACAGTTTATATATATAATATCACACTAATTATATATATATACTAATACAAAACCTCACCAGTCACAGTTGTGGTGCATGCATACTCTGCTATCATGTCCGAATACATAATGTCACTGTATAGAGGACTATTAATTCGACGTCTTTCACGAATCATATAACATAACACAAACATATTGGAGGCGAGAATACTCCCCATCCAAATAGGTCACACACATACCTACGCTCCCATTCAACCGTCGAAACTATCATTTACACCGATAGCACGTGTCCAAGGTCCTATGCTCAGGGTACGAATCTAAAATCCCTACTAATTGGGCACACAAGGATTAGACTGTCCACAACGCGAAACCTCCACCTTAATAGCAAACAGCGTAGGTATGTCATACATACAAATAATAATATAGGTATTCATCACACCTATATAAATATAACATCAATAAGGTATTTACACAACCATATGATAATAACAGGCAATCATCTCACCTATATATATAATAACAATAGGTATTCATCATTCCTATATATATATATAACCATAGGGCGTACGCACAACCCATATAATAAATCCCATACGTAGTATAATTATATCCCGAATATCCTACGTATTTTTTGATTATGACTTTAATCCTTAAAGTATATATTTCCGAACTTATCTAACTGCACGATGGTGATTATTTAATCCTCAAATAAATTGAGTAGGAAAACATCACGTCAGAAAAATCCATGTCATCCAGACTCCCGAATTTCTACGAATTAAATTCACTTTAATTAGGTTTAATTCTCGATAACCCTTAATTCACTCTTAACCCTTCATTCCACCTCTTAAGGTTAATCCCAATTATACATAAGGTTATGCCGGTAATTTATGACTCTCTTACTACTGGTACTAACCTTAAATTATCATTTATTCGATTTAAACCCCAAATAATATAATTCTCTAAAATAACTCGTTTAATTACTCACTCATTAATTTTCCCTCATTCCCAATCCCAAACTAATATTTTTCGGGTCTTAAGTATGTCCTATTGCCCTTCCCTAAGTCCCATTAAGTTCATTAAATCATCATTAAATATTCCTCAAAGTTTGGGATTTAATCAACAAAAAAAAAGAAAAATATTTCACATTTCGAGGGGGAGTCGATCGATCGATGATTCTGGTCGATCGATCGATCATTCGATCGATCGACGGTCTTGAGTCGATCGATCGATGGACCAGATATTGCCCAGTTTTATGCATTATTTTTCCTGCGAGTTTCACACTTTTTAATCATAAAAAACTTTATTAAATAATACCAAACTCCCCAATATTCATTCCATATGATAAACCAAGATATATAAATGACTTCTAATAATCAAACCAACTAAAATATCAAGAAGGTTGGATTAAAACATACTATTTCCAAAAAACTCATATATTATTATTTCTCCAAGAACATCATATAAACTAAGATTTTCTTCACCAATAATTTCCAAATTTCATGGATTAAATTCTATACTCAAAAGAAAATTAATCCTATATCATTCTCCTTTCAAAGGTTGAATTAACATCACCCTAATTCATCTTTGATTATGCATCTTTTCAGAGTTTTCTAAACAACCTAACATGGACAATATACATGCTAAATTTACAATAATTAATCACTTGCCTCTAATTCGTAGGTCTGGTCCGTTGGGGATGATTGTGCACTGATAGTTCTTCCCTTCTTGAGTCAACTTTCGGTGGTCATTGGTGGGGGTGACTTTTGGCTCTTGGTTCTCCCATAAAGACTCTTACCTTTCCCCAGAGAAACTCCTCACTCTCTCTCAATTTTTTATCTCTAAGTTTTGTAGAATAAATCAATAATCTAAACCCTTTAGACTTATAAATAATCTCCCAAATTCGTGCATACTATTCACCTTCAAAGTCAAATGACCATATTACCCCTCCGGAGTGGCTATTTGGTTCCAAAGTGCCCCGACACCCTGTACAAACGTTCGAGTAGACTTTTTTGACGATTTGAACCCTTACGAACACTTTGACTCAGTCAAAATGACCATTCGGATGACATAATAATAATTCACTTTTATTTCATTAAATTATAATCCCAACACGACTCAAATGCGCGTCCCGACTTAATTACCATAATTATCGTGCACATAATTCGCGACAAGTTTATAAAGTCATAATCAATTGTAAATTCATAATCATATATATTACTTAAATCACTAAGTAATATTCAACATAAATCACATATTACTTTATTCTCGAGTAATATTTAAATCCGAATTAATTTCCAATTATAATACAATTAATTCTAATTAATCCCATTTTAAGAGTCATTAAAAATACGGGGTATTACATACTTTCCCCTTACAATGGAATTTCGTCCCGAAATTCAAAAAAAAAGTATTGCAGGTAAGAACAATTCGGGATAAGTATTAAGTATCGCATACTTGCGCTCCCAAGTAGATTACTCTCTACCGCCCATACAGTACGCTATCGAATACCCCCAATAATGAACACCGTACTTATGATCATTTTAACCCCAGGTTACCCTGTCACGTAGGTTCTTGTCCAAGCCTTACAGTTTAAATTTCACTACTTATACTTCATTCTGGATATTCACTATCTAACCGTCTACGATATGCGCTTAAATAGATTAGCCTTTCTTTAGATAAATACCATCTCGTCTTGCGATTATCATACACAAGTAGGTTAATTGTGCAGTATATATTTTACACATAATATATACTATAAGTTTCAAATCATCTCTACTATTCACAATAGTTCCCAGTTCCTCAAATTTGTCCCACAAGTAGGAGAAAAAATAAGACTTACCATACCATAATTCAACTGGCACCATGGCCAACAATAAACTTATAAGAATTACAGTACACTAACTTCACTAGTGGAACGTACGTCTCTCGTCCTCCCTTAAGATTCAAGGGTAAAAACATAATTTATCTTCCAACATCAGATTTGTCCGCTTAGCCTGCCCATTATTCTGCAGATGGTAGATCATACCTAATCACAACTCGGTACCCATGCCTCATGAAAATTCTTCCAAAATCGGGAGACAAAGTCTCATCCTAATTGGTTACAATATTAAATGGTACCCTATGCAATCTCACTAGCTCGGTTATATTAAGATCAAAGCATATTTCTCGTAGTATGATCAACCCTAACTGGCATAATGTGATTTACTTCAGTCAACCGATCCACTATCACCCATATTGGATCCTAACCATCTTCCTTACGGATATTATCCCAATACTACTTAGAAATCCTTAACGGTTGGAGAAACCTCTGCTAGTTTCGAATGGTCCACCCTAATTCCAACAGACAGGTAGCCCGCTACAAGAGGAATCTAGCCAAACATCTATTAATTTAAATCCTATTACCAGAGTCATGAATAGCCTGATACATTTGTTATTCTACCGACTATATCTCTAATCATCATAAATGACCGGACATTCAAGTCCCGATATCTAAACCTCTATATTTATTTTCCTTATCCCATATCTCCAAAATGGGGAACCATATCAGATTCAATTGCCTAGGGCCCCCATACACCCTATATTTCTCGCATTGTTGCTCAAATAACATATACTATTCTTGAATCAATTTTTCGCTCACTTGGCATACTGATATGGTAGGGGTGAACTCAATCATCCCACTAGTCATAACTTAATCACTCTATCAGTGGCATCATTATTTTATTCATAATGTTACTAGGACTAGGCGACTCTTAAGTCATAATAGAATTATCAACTCTAAATTTAGGTTTGTATATATAAAATGACTAAGGTACAAACCTATGCACTATCGACCAAACTTCTCTCCCACTCCCGACATTCGCTAGTTTCATGCGTGGGATGTCTCGCAAAGCGAAATCTAAACAAGGAACCCCCCCGATACACTACTACTTAACATAGTCGATCGTCGAGATTCGTAATGTCCCTCAGTCCATAATCTGTACCTTCCCATTATTTTGGTATGTTGACATAAAAGTATACTAGTCGATGCTTATATATCCCTAAAAACAACAAAAACATGTTGCTCTCACTAACCCAAAATCTCGGCGCTATATATAATGAGCTATTTCTCGCTGTTCGACAAAAATATAAAATATCCTGAGTCACATCTGTGAAATAAATTTTTACTCACACATATAACTAGACAACATTTTCACTAAGGTCTATGATATCATGAAATATAACCCTATTTCAGTTGGCTCTGCACAAAATTAATTTTACTCTTCCCGGAGTATCGAGCACGATAGTCTTATCACTCAATCTACTATTGTAAAAATATTTGGTAATTTATCATTACATATTACCATAATGAGTTCTATTATGCTAACTCAAAGCAATAGAAAATTATAATAACAAAATATACTCTTAGGACCCACCCGGTTCACTTACGGGAGACACCAAAAAGTCCCGCTATCAGCGAGAAATACTTTTGTAACCAGACTGGTAAAATTATCGTTTCCACTAACCTCGACTCATACGCAAATTTTGGGTTTTCAATTTATATACGACTGTTGTGACACATCATGTCACTAGAATTAATACTTTATTCACAAAGATGAAATAAAACTTCATCAATCTCTCCTCATCACATAGGGTCATTACATGCACTTCTCACGGTAAACAAAACTCACGATCACTTACACCCGTTATACATCTAGGGTGTCATCCTATAGTTGTTCCCACCCGTTGTGGAGAAATTATTCAGTCATGTGGTTTACACATTCATTATTGAAACATTGGCCCAACACATCTATGCCTCAATTATGTTCTTACCGACCTCCATTTTTCTTCTTGGACCCTGCCAACCTTGAATACGACATGATATAATTACCGAGGACTCCATTGGTCCTATTTAAATTTACCCCTCTTGGGTCATAAATTTCTCGAGCCTAATTCTATTGACCCAATTACTCCCCTAGAAGTTTCACTCCTCCAGTTGTTATGCCTAATTGGTGTGGTTTACTATTCTTAAAATTAATCGGTCTCACTACTCAATGTGGACATATTTAACACTTAGTAGTCTCTCTCTATACACATAGGGTAATTTCCCTTACTATTTCCTGGTTACTGACCATTTGAACGTCCTTATCTTGGAGCTATCAATCTTAACTCCCAATTGCTATTCCCATTATTCTTTTGGATTTATGTGTCTTATAGAATACATTGTCGACTACACTAGTCTTGAATGATTCCATCGCCACTAATTACGGATTTAATCTTGTCACTTTAAATGGGTCCCCTACAGGGTACACCTTTCGGTGATGTTTCATTAACAATATTGAATTCAATCTTTCCCTTCAGTTATCTTTCCTAACCCTTCTAGCTCCCCTTCATTTGGAAGCATCATCAAAGTTCTTGGTGACATTAATCCTAGTCGTCTTCGTCAGATTTCCACTAACACTAGAGTATTTCACTCATGAGTCCTTTCATAATGAACTCCACTTATCTTCTATATACTCCATTCTTACTAGGGTAAGGAGTTCGTTAAACAAGTTACTTCTCTCTTTCTTGACCATAAGAGATAAGTTTCGAAATTCCATTCAAGTCCTGATTAAAACCTCAAATGAATGATTTAACTATCGAACCATACCTAAAATTCTTATTCCAACTTCACACATGTTCTTTATATGTGATGTCTAACTCTCATCACTTAAGTTTGTTCTTCCTAGAAAAATTTTACTAGAAAATTTTCAAATCTTGGGTGTTTCTACACTTCACCCTTCACAATTGTTTTTGAATTTCTTCCTTCACAAGAGTCCTTCCCACTCCCTCACCTTTCACATACAGTGATGGGTGAGTTAAGAATGGCACAATCATCAACTATGATGGTGCTTGGGAAAATACAGCTCCCAAGCGACTTCCTTAATGTTCTCAGCCCAAATAATAATTATGATGGTTTCAATCTCCAACACCATTTTCCAAAATACTCTATATCTTTGGTTGAGTCATCCTCCTGTTGTCCTTCTAACGGCTCTTGCTAGTCGTCCCAATGTGTTTGGTGAACGATGCCCGACCGAACTCGTATAAGAATTACATCCACATACTTCATGGCGGGAGAACATAAATCGAAATACGTAAAAGAATTAAACATCCTAATAATAGGGCTCTACATCAAAGAATGCTATGTTGAAACATAGTAATCCACACAGATCCTAAAGACACTAGAATTGGATGCTCTGATACCACATGTAACAACCCGCCTAATAAAATATCAGATCATCAGTCATTTATTTAATTAAATCAGAATATCCAGTTGGTTCATTCTTAGCATCACTGTCGAAAACAATTTCTTTATTAATCACCTAATTGTTAATTAAGCTAAGTGTCAAAAACTTTTTCCATTTTTAATTTAACAAAAACCATTCCACGATATGGAAAAACAATACGCAACAACACATCATAACTGAATTAACTACAATAAGAATAAATGTGACTGGAATAACTCTCTAGTTAAATTATAACATTTACACTAAATAAAATTGATATCCACAATGCTTACATAAATAATTACAACCTCTAGAATCCTGGGCGACAAGCCCTAAATGAAGTAGACTCTACAGATGAGTGAATCAACAGTAAGAAAGCGTCTAACTAAAATTCGCATCTCTGCTAGTAGCTATAATCCATCGGAACATCCATAATTTATGCTGGGCATCCCTACTGCTGGATATCTGATGTAAAAGATATAGTAGAGAAGATAATATGCAAGGAAAAGGGTCAGAGCCCGATTGTAGAAGATTTTAAAAAAAAATAACAAGTGCTTAACAATTACAAATAAGCATTTATTATGTACATGTTAGTTTCTCGGACTCTCTCTTGAGAATTCACACCTCTCATTTAGAGTGTGCACCTATCGTATCTTATTATCTTCCTAGTTAAGGTTCCCTCCTAACTAGTTTCCACAATATAATTCTAATGCATATCATATACCGTATGTCCTATACCATACGTAATACAATTATTCATATTCATTTCTCTTTAATATGAACTAGTCTTGTTACAACCTTGGAATTAAGTGTCCACTTACTTAAATCAAATTCAAATTTCATTATTTACTTCGATATACAACATTACACAGTAGATTAAATCACAGTTTATATTTTTAATCTACAATACCACAAAAAAAAAATTACATCTCTATATCTACAATGTCACACAGTAGATTACATCACAGTTTATATATATAATATCACACTAATTATATATATATACTAATACAAAACCTCACCAGTCACAGTTGTGGTGCATGCATACTCTGCTATCATGTCCGAATACATAATGTCACTGTATAGAGGACTATTAATTCGACGTCTTTCACGAATCATATAACATAACACAAACATATTGGAGGCGAGAATACTCCCCATCCAAATAGGTCACACACATACCTACGCTCCCATTCAACCGTCGAAACTATCATTTACACCGATAGCACGTGTCCAAGGTCCTATGCTCAGGGTACGAATCTAAAATCCCTACTAATTGGGCACACAAGGATTAGACTGTCCACAACGCGAAACCTCCACCTTAATAGCAAGCAGCGTAGGTATGTCATACATACATATAATAATATAGGTATTCATCACAGCTATATAAATATAACATCAATAAGGTATTTACACAACCATATGATAATAATAGGCAATCATCACACCTATATATATAATAACAATAGGTATTCATCATACCTATATATAACCATAGGGCATAAGCACAACCCATATAATAAATCCCATACGTAGTATAATTATATCCCGAATATCCTACGTAATTTTTAATTATGACTTTAATCCTCAAAGTATATATTTCCAAACTTAGCTAATCGCACGATGGTGATTATTTAATCCTCAAATAAATTCAGTAGGTAAACATCACATCCTACAAATCCATGTCATCACGACTCCCGAATTTCTACGAATTAAATTCACTTTAATTAGGTTTAATTCTCGATAACCCTTAATTCACTCCTAACCCTTTATTCCACCTCTTAAGGTTAATCCCAATTATACCTAAGGTTATGCCGGTAATTTATGACTCTCTTACTACTGGTCCTAACCTTAAATTATCATTTATCCGATTTAAACCCCAAATAATATAATTCTCCAAAACAACTCGTTTAATTACTCACTCGTTAATTTCTCCTCATTTTCAATCCCAAAATAATATTTTTCGGGTCAAGCATATCCTACTGCCCTTCCCTAAGTCCCATTAAGTTCATTTAATCATCATCAAAGATCCTCAAAGTTTGGGATTTAATAAACAATTAAAGAGAAAAATATTTCACATTTCTAGGGGGAGTCGATTGATCAATGATTCTGGTCGATCGATCGATCAGTCGATTGATCGACAGTCTTGAGTCGATCGATCGATGGACCAGATATTGCCCTGTTTTCTGCATTATTTTTCCTACGGATTTCACACTTTTTAATCATCAAAACCTTTATCAAATAATCCCAAAATTCCCAATATTCATTCCATATGATAAACCAAGATATATAAATGATTTCTAATAATCAAACTAACTAAAATCATCAAGAATAATGGATTAAAATACACTATTTCCAGAAAACTCATATATTATTATTTCTCCAAGAACATCATATAAACTAAGATTTTCTTCACCAATAATTTCCAAATTTCATGGATTAAATCCTGTACTCAAAAGAAAATTAATTCTACATCATTCTCCTTTCAAAGGTTCAATTAACATCACCCTAATTCATCTTTGATTATGCATCTTTTCAGAGTTTTCTAAACAACCTAACATAGACAATATACATGCTAAATTTACAATAATTAACAACTTGCCTCTAATTCGTAGGTCTGGTCTGTTGGGAATGATTGTGCACTGGTGGTTCTTCCTTTTTCCGGTCAACTTTCGGTGGTGGTTGGTGGTGGTGACTTTTGGCTCTCGGTTCTCCCACAAAGACTCTTCCCTTTCCCCAAAGAAACTCCTCACTCTCTCTGAATTTCATTCTCTATAAGTTTCGTAGAATGAATCAATAATCTAAACCCTTTAGAATTATAAATAATCTCCCAAATTCGTGCATATTATTCACCTTCAAAGTCAAATGACCATATTACCCCTCCTGGGTGACTATTCGACTCCAAAGTTCCCCGAGACCCTGTACAAACGTCCGAGTAGACTTTTTTTGACTATTTAAACCCTTCCAGAAACTTTGGTGCAGTCAAAACGACCATTCGAATGACATAATAATAATTCACTTTTATTTCATTATATTATAATCCCAACACGACTCAAATGCGCATCCCGACTTAATTACCATAATTGTTGTACACATAATTCGCGACAAGTTTATAAAGTCATAATCAATTGTAAATTCATAATCATATATATTACTTAAATCACTATGTAATATTCAATATAAATCACATATTACTTTATTCTTGAGTAATATTTAAATCTGGATTAATTTCCCATCATAATACAATTAATTCGAATTAATCCCATTTTAAAAGTCTTTACAAATACATAAGTAGACAAAGACCCTCAGTTTGTAAACCTGAAGTATAAACTAGGTATGATCCAAACAACCCTAGTAAAATTAAGGCATGGTCCAGACGATCACTATTTTTTGAATTGCTGTATTGGAAAGATCATCGTGTAAGGCATGTAATTGATGTAATGAACATGGAGAAGAATGTTACGAAACATCTGATAGGAAAATGTATGGGTGGATCTCATTCAAAATATGGAGAGCGGACGCGCCATACTCTACATAAGATGGAAAAAAAGAAGAAATTGTGGTTAAAAAATGATCCTACAGCAGGAAGAAATTCTACCCCCCCCCCCCCCCCCCGACTGTTTTCACTTTAACTACTAGTGAGCAAAATATTCTCTTAGACACGTTATTCAACTGGTTATTCTGATAATTTGCACAGGGTAGTAATCTACCAAATAAATGACATGAAATAGTGCATGTCTCATGACTGATACATCATCATTCAATTAATTCCTCTGCTATTTAGGCATTTCTTCTTCGAACCCAAAGATCTTCATCGACAAATTATGCAAATTAGTTTATGCTTTACCCTACTTTGTCCAAAAGTCGAAACATAAAGCACGTTAAATATGGGAAATCAACTTTAGTTGAGGTAATTTGGGTATTAGAGAAATATTTTCGTTCGCCATCCTTCGATATCAGCATCCGTCTGCTTATGAATTTATGGGATAAGGCTTTGTTGTGTGGTCCCGTAAGGTGTCTCTAGATGTATACTTTAGAGCGCTTGATAAAAAACTTCAAAGATTACGTAAAGAATACACAATATATTGGAGGGTCAATTGATGAAGAATACATAATTGTGGAATCATCACTATGCGCCCAGGAACATATGCCAGAATAAGAGACGGGGAGGTCCAATTCTTATGGAAAATGAGTGGTCGAGGAACCTGAAAAATTTGACGATGAATTACCTTTTAGGAACCCTAATGAGGTGAAACTCAGAAATCTACAATGAGCAAGTAACTCGTTATGTCTTCGAATCACAAGATGAAGTTGAAGATGGAAGAGAGTAAGTATCTACTGAATTATTCTTATTTGATTATACGTATTCTATATGTTATGCTTTAAACTCTATAATTTACTCGTGGAAAGTAAGAGAACAAAATTACCAAAAATCAAAGGAGAATTTGCATGACAAATGATTTTAGGTCATGGGTAACAAAAGAGGTAATTTCCACCAGGGGGACCCAGAACAACCCCCAAACAGACTCGCAAGGGAAAAGAACACCTCGCACGGGACCAACATAATTCATAGGAACTGACCGCATGATCACGGGACTCTCGGTTTGAGAATATGACTGAAATTTTAAAACAAGTAGACTTAGACTTGAAAATGTTCCCGCAGTAGGAAAACTCAGAACAACCCCTAAATGGCCCCACAAGGGGCACGGAACCTCGCACGGGATCAATGTAACTCGTAGTAACTAATCACGTAGTCACGGGACTTTCAGTTTGAGAATAGGACTGTAATTTGCAAATAAGTAGACTTAAGCTTGAAAATGTGTCTCTAGAGAAAGCCCATAACAACCTCCAACGACCCCACAAGAGGCACAAACATCTCGCACGTGACGTCCAACATAATTCACTGGAATTGACTGCGTAGTCACGGGTTTCCTGATTTGAGATAGGACTGAAATTTACAAATAAGCATACTTGGGATTGAAAACGTACCTGGGGTGGGGGGATGCATAACAACCCACAAACGGCCCCGCAGGGGGCACGAACACCTCGCACGGGACCAACGTAACTCGTAGGAACTGACTGTGTAGTCATGCGACTTTTGGTAAGGGCACAAAAACCTTGCACAGGTTTTTTCTTCGGGAATGCCTAATTTTTTTTTTCAAATGGATATGGTCACGGATTTAAAAAAAAAATTAAACTTGGTCACAGCCTAAAGCCTTGGACAATTTTTTATTTTAAAAAAAAATCATGTTCACGGACTTGGGCTGTGACCATCCATTGAACCACTGTCCACCAACGGTCACGGACTTTGGTCATGACCCATTGTCCACGTCCGATCATGGACTAGGTCTATGATCCTCTGTCCACCACTAGTCACAGTTCGAGACCATGACCCTTGAGCCATATATTGCCCCACGCTCCAGTCCATAACCCTCACTTTTGGTCAGGGACAAAGTCTTTGACCACCAATTGTGGTCACACCATAAATGGTCAGGAACTCGATCCGCGACCCAGAGGCCTGGTCACAGCCAAAATCTGTGACAATCTACCTATTTTGGTGTAGTGAGGGAGAAAAAGAATGACATTCATATTATTTTTATATATTTGGAGAAGGCATATGATATAATACCAAGATATATAATATGGAAGGTTATGCATAAAAAATAAGTCAATCGTAGATATATTGATGTGATCAATGATATGTATGATGGGGTCATGACTGTAGTAAAAACATCATCTCGAGAAAGTAGTTAATTCTAAATTATTGTCGATTCACACAAAGGTTCAACACTAAGTCCTTATCTCTTTGCTCTTGTTATGGATGAGTTGACTGGATAAATACAAGATGAGTTGCCGTGGTGTATGCGATTTACAAATGATATTGTTTTAGTGGATGAGATTAAAATATGTATTAATGCTATATTGGAATTGTGTAGAAAAACTTTAGAAACATGAGGGTTTAAAATAAGGAGGACTAAATAGAATATGTGGAGTGAAATTTTAATAGTATTAGGAAGACAAACGTGGACGTGGTGAAATTGGAGAGTCAATGGATATATAGAAATAATTATTTTCGTTATTTAAGCTTGATTATCCAAAAAGATGGAAATATTACTGATGATGTTACTCGTAGGATTAAAACAAGGTGGGTTAAGTGGAAAATCATTGTAGGTGTAATGTATGATAGGAGTATATTTTTGAAGTTAAAAGAAAAAATTTATAGGGTGATCATTGGACCCGTCATTTTATATGAGACAGAGTGTTGGACAACCAAGAAATAAAATGTGCAGAAAATGAGTGTGGCAGAGATGTGTAAGAACATATGTTATATTGTCCATTATCGATTGAGCATGTCGTGTACCTCTACAACTGTCGAAGAATAATTCAAGATCATATGTGACAAGACTAATCCGAATATCAAGTTCTTCAACTTTCAAGCCTCCGCATGTTTAACTTTGGTAAGGTTGTGTTTTAAGTTCTTAATAATTCAGTTAGAGTGTTAGGATATTTTTCATCAAAAAATTTCTTAAGTGTTGGAGCGGACTTTTTATGTTTTTCATTAAAAAAATAATTTTTGAAGTTTCAAGGCAGAACATTTACTAGCAAAAGGAAAAGAAAAAAAAATTTAGTTCGAGCAGCAGAAGACTTCGTTCAAGAGACTCGTGTCCTCGTTCGAGCGACAGAGCCTTTTCGTTCGAGCGACGCGCCGCATTAGTTTTTCTATAAAAAGGATTTTCCAACTTCATTTTTAATTAGAAGACCTACGATTTTGAACAGAGACAAAACTGCTTTAGAAGAATTCTTTGTCTTCTCACTTTTAGGGTTTTAATCCCTTTTGTTTTCAATTCACAAGATCCCAATAGTTTGTGTGAATTGTTTTGAAACCCAAGAACACATCTTGTATCAAGTTTCTCTTGTAGAGAGGTTATCTACTGCTAATCTAGGTTCTCTTGAGGGGAGTACTGTGCTGAAGACAATTGCGTGTCAATAGGGAGTGCTCGTGGGCGTTCATGGCTGAATTAAAGTTGCGGTTCTGGATGATTCTAGGTTGCGTGTCTACGTATTCTATATGTTATTGACTCTAATTAAATAAGGTTGTGGTTGGAATTTGTGCATTTATTTAAATCAGTATCGCACACGAAACATCACCTTTTTATAAATTGGTATCAGAGCCAGTTACTCAAATTTACCGAGTAATTCTATTTTCTACAAAAATTGAGAGATATTGATTTTTTTTGAAAAATCATATTTTTAAAATGTCGCAATATTTCCAAGTGAAAAATTGTATAGTCGGTTGCCAATTTTTGACGGGTCTAATTATGCTTACTGGAAAGCCCGCATGAGATCACATTTAAAAGCAATCGATGAGAGAGTTTGGTTAGTTTGTGAAAGTGGCAGGACTCCTCCCACTGTCATCGCAAATAATGTCACGAATTTAGAACTTGTGTTAGAGTGGACTAAGGATGAGTTTAGATGGAGCACTTTTAATTCACAAGGGCTTAGTGCAATTTTTGGGCACCTTACCCCTGACGAGTTCTGACGTTTTATGACGTGCACCACGTCTAAAGAAGCATGGGATGTTTTACAACTCACCCACGAAGGCATTAACGTGGTCAAAGAGTCTAAAATTTAAAATTTAACTACTCAATTTGAAACAATTACCATGCTCGAGACTGAGTGTTTTGATGATTTTTATGCACGCTTGTCTGACATTGTCAACACTAGTTTTAATCTTAGTGAGCCTATACCTGATGCACGAGTGGTTAAAAAAATTTTAAGATCGCTGCCAAAACGTTTTATCCCTAAGTGACTGTTTTAAATACCTTAGGTAATTTGAATCGTCTGAAATTAGAATAATAGGTTGGAGACCTCTAGACATATGAGATTGACATGTTTCCTAACACTGTCAAGCCTAAGGATAGAGGGATAACACTTAAAGCCCGGTCTAAGAAGGAAAAAAAGTGAGTTTTTGTGAGTTCGAGTCTGAGGACGAGTCTGATTTTGATATGGCCATACTTGCAAATTTTTTTAAAAAGTTTCTCAAGTTTTCAAAACAAATTCTTCCAATATAAGGTTTTTTGAGAAAAAGAAAGACAAGGCCAAAGAAAGCAGCGAGAATCAAAAAGAAGGCGATGGATATTTTAAAAAAGTAACATGTTTTGAGTGTGAGGGCAAAGGTCATAAGTCGTTTAAGTGCCCACTAGACTTAGGAGAGCGGGCAAGAAAGTTGCTATGCCAGTCACCCTTAGTGATAGTGATGATGATGTGAAAGATTATGGGGATGAGTCTTCACAAGGAAAATTTGTTTCTTTTTCTGCTAGTCACATGAGCACACCCAATTTATCCCATGACGACGAGGATACTTGTGAACGTGAGACCCCCGAAGATGATTTGAGTGTTTCTAGCGAGTCTGAGAGTGAGTGTGCTAGTGAGAGTGATACTGAGCTCCAGATCGCATTTAGAGATTTGTACGCCAAGACTTTAAAGACTAAAAAATTGAATAAGGAGTTAAGTATTAAGTTGCGATATTTGGAGATAGAGTTAGAAAGTTTGAGGTAGTTTGAGGCGAAAGAGAGTTAACTCGAGAAAGTGAAGATTTCCTTGAGTGAACAGTTGATAACTTTATGCCCGGAAAAGAGTGATTTGACAAACACGGTGTCTAGTCTGAAGACACGTGTATTCCAACTCAAGATTGATCTCGAACGTGCTCGGGAGGTTAAAATACCTTTAGATAACACATCTAAGAAGGTTGGAAAGATGGTTCTCAATCCCATTTTGGATGGAGGTGAGAGTTTTGGAATAAGTCAGGACGGTGCGTCCACTTCACATATTGCACCCGAGTCGGTTCCCACTTTAGTGTTAGATTCACATGGCTCTCATTCCAACCCACCTAGGTGTTCCGTACCTGATAGGAGAGTGCGTAGGAGAAGTTTTGAGAGAAGTGTTCTTAGGCCTGTTTATGTTATCACACACTGTAAGAAGAGAGGACACCTTAGGGAGTTTTGTTTCAAGTTGGGTTACGTGTCACTTTTTTCTACTTCACATGTTCACACACACGCACCCACACATGACGCTCTAGATGACTTCATGAGAGAGTTTGCACATATTAGGGAGCAGGTAAAGTTTTTAGTCAAGACTTCACATGATTTGATGGAGGTTTTTCATAGGATGTCACCACCTTTGGAAAAATCCACTACACCTAAAAGTTGAGGTTTAGACTTGTTTTGCTAGCATAGGTTGATTTGTATGATGATATTTTTTGCATATTGCTAATATGTATTTTTTTGCATTAGATTTTTGCCTTTGAATTTTTTTGAAAAATACGAAAATAATTTTTTGATGAATTTTTTGAAAAAGACAAAAGGAGTTTTGTATTTTGTTTTACACCATATATGGATGAAATTTTAGGATGACCAAGTCAAAATTTCATTTCATATCCATGTGATGATTTGATAGTGTTTTGATATGCGTCATCATTTCATTTTTGTGCTTTACAATGTTTGGAGTCAGTGAGATGTGATTAGTTATTATTACCAACATGTTTGACTCATAAGTTCCTTTAATTCACACTTGCACGGATTTGTTTGATTATTGTACTTTTTTATCACATATTGGTCGGAGTGTTGTCATCTCAAGTTTAACTTTGGTAAGGTTGTGTTTTAAGTCATTAATAATTCACTTAGAGTGTTGGGATATTTTTCATAATAAATTTTCTAAGTGTTGGAGCAGACTTTTTATGTTTTTCATCAAAAAATATTTTACGAAGTTTCATGGAGGAACATTTACTGGAGAAAGGAAAAGAAAAAAATTATTTTTTAATTTTTTCGTTCGAGCGACATGAGACTTCATTCGAGCGACACGTGTCTTCGTTTGAGCGAGATAGCCTTTTTGTTCGAGTGACGCGCCACCTTAGTTTTTCTATAAAAAGGATTTTCTAACTTCATTTTGAACAGAGACGAAACTGCTTTGGCAGAATTCTTTATCTTCTCACTTTTAGGGCTTTAATCCCTTTTATTTTCAATTCAGAAGATCCTAATAGTTTGTGCGGATTATTTTAGAACCCAAGAACACATCTTGTGTCAAGTTCCCTTGTATAGATGTTCTCTACTATTGATCTAGGTGATCTTGAGGGGAGTACTGGGCTGAAGATGACTGCTTGTCAATAAGGAGTGCTCGTGGGTGTTCCTGAACTGAATTGGAGTTGTGGTTCTGGCAGACTCTAGGTTGCGTGTCTATGTAGATTTGTTGAGATAAAATTATTACAAATTTCTTGTGATTGTAAATTGCGATTTAATTCATAGTGAAATAAAAGGTTTTACCCTTCGGGGATTTTTCCTGAAATATTCGAGTTAGAATATTTGTGTTTGTAATGGTTTGACACACGCATACATGTATTTGCATGTTTAGGGGTTGAATTAACTTGGTTTAAAAATTGACTCGAATTAAATAAGTTTGTGGTTGGAATTCACGCATTTATTTAAATCAGTATCGCACACAACACATCACCTTTCTACAAGATGCGAATGCTACGATGGATTTGTAGTAAAATTCAAAAGGATCATAATTAGAAATGAACAAATTCATGAAACGATAAAATTAGCTCTTATAGAAGATAAATTGAGAGAAAATCGACTTAGATGGTTTGAAAAGATCAAGTTTAGACCAATGGATGACCCCGTAAGGAAGTATGATTTAATTAGTATTGATGGTAATGAAAGGAGAGAAGGTAAATCTAAAATGACTTGGTGGGATATTATAGAAAATACATGATATCGTGTGATTTAACCAAAGATATTGCACTGAATAAAATGAAATGAAAAAAATATGATTCATGAAATCAATCCCAAATGATAAAAAAAAGACTTTGTTGAGCCGAGTTTTAAGATTTTTTACATGCACAAACAATGTCAAGTCATTATTCATGTCTAACGACTGATATATTTATATATTGAATTATAAGTTAAATACCCTTTGAGTAGTAATACAATTCTAAATTCATACTATGTAAACAGATAACAAGGAACTAAAATAAAGTAAATAAATAAGGAAATATGGATAAAAGGACAAAATCCAATTAGTGGATAATGGATCATAAAATTCGTAGTTTTAAAAAAAAATCAACATGAAATAAGAAGGAAAATGATAACTTCTGCCCTTAGGGCACATGTTATGAGGCTCAAAATAGTAAGTGTTGATGCAAAAAACTAGAATAGATCTAATTATTTGATCACATATAAATAAGTAAATAAAAGAGATAAGTAAGATTTTTAAAGTGGTTTGGCTGAAAGGAAAATCCTACATCCACTGTCTTGTATTGCCTATTTATCACCTAGATTGTGTTCCGATCCCCTTTATTGCCGGGATTACAATGTATTTATGGCCCTTTAGGGGGATCAAGAGTTAGAATGTTTAAAGGGTGGAATGCCTTTATAAATTAAGCATTTACATCAGTACATATTGTTCATAATGTATATGATTGTTGGCGCTTTGCTAACCACGTTGTTCGGTCTTCCTGTTATTGGTCGGGCTCCTTAAATGGTTGGTCGGCATTCAGATTATTGGTTGGCATTCCTGGACTTAATCGGGAATTTATGCCTTGCTGAGTATGACTGGTGCCATATTAGATAACACGTGCTTATTTATGATTGGTCCACGTAAGAGGGTGATTTTTGGTATCAACAAAAGCCCACAGTGTTTCATACTTGATGCTTTTGCGAAAGTATGGAACATTTAGTTCTAACAGGTGCTCGGGAAACCTCTCTGATACTTGGTCGGATGTTGACTTCCCACACTTGTAAAATTATCAACTTCGCTGATAATGTACGACACAGATGGCATTTTTGCAATTACCTACAATTATAACGAATCATTTTAGGGAAAATGCGTCTTTTTTAGCTTAGTCATCAAAATTTCAATTGTCGTTTCCCTTTAATCATTACCTTTGCTGATTTTTGAGGTAATCTATAAAGGCGGTAAAATCCTGATTGTCTTCTACCTCAAACTTTATGGTTTTTATTTCTATCTATTGAGCTTTTCGTGCGATCGTTCTTTCTTTCCTTCAGTTCTTGCTGAATCCTTAAGTCTTTATAAGAATCCTCTCTCTTTCTCCATTTCTTCATTTTCAATTATGATTTATTCAGTAGTTTCTCTAGACGAATTTAGGAATGAATAGAATATTCCTTCATGGGTGGATTTGGAGCACCCTAGTCCACCTGTAGATTTTTTTTCTTTATCTGAGGGCCACTAGTTCCTTTCTCTTTTCATTGCTGAATGTGGGTTTACTTTTACCCCAAACCCCTTTTGTCTTGAGTTTTATTAATATTTTGACGTTGTACCTACTAGAGTAGCCCCCAACACTTGAAGAGTTGTAAATGGGAATTTTAGATTGAATTAGCTCCATAGGACCCATATAGGCATCCCAAAGATTATATTTTGCTATAAATGGGTCACCAGTGATAGAAATTATTATTTAAAAACTAGGGCTGTAAATAGGGCTTTAGTAGCTAATCTCCCAAACTCCAACATAGACTATTTTGATCATGGAGTGATTGCCAAGAATTGGCAATATGTACCCATGACAGGGGATGCAGTATACTAGGGGCCCAAATGTCCTCAATATGGCAATGGGATAAGTTGAAAACCCTATTATATAGCTTTTCTTGACAATTTCATTGGTTATAATACTAATTGTATTTGTTTTCTCTTGATTGCAGTTGATCAGAAGAGAAAGTTTCCCAAAGAAAGCGATATCAATCTTACTGAGTTAAAGTTTCTTTGGGGTATTCACTAGAAAATTGGTAAGGAACACATTAGGTCGGCATCATATCTGTTGGAGTATAAAAACTCCATTACTTCCTTTGTTGCTCGCCTAACTTATGTTTCTCCCTCCTTGGTGATTGAGCTTGACCAATACCCAGTCTCCACTTCTTCTGCCACTCTATCTGGAAGTGGTGAAACTTCTACAGGCCCCTCATATTTAATTGACTCAGATTTAGCTCTTTCCACTGCCACGATGAAGAGAAAATTCCCCAACATTATGGGAGATATTACCACTGTTGGCTCCACAAAGTCCATTGCTATTGGTCCCAGCAATAAGGATGAGGTTGGGAAGAAGCCCCCAACTAAGAAGAATGATGAAGCCCAGCTCAAACGTTTAAAAAAGGGTCTTCCTTCCAGGCTGGCTGAAGGAACTACTTCTAGTGCCGACCAATGAGACTTGGTCGATTGTCTGATACTGGCTCTCCAATGGCTATTGGCCCTGGTTTGTTAATGCAATTAATAAAGTCTGGTACTCTTCCAGACCATAGGGGTGCTTCTTCTGCAATGCCTCGCTCTAAAAAATTTGAAAGGGCTGCTCAAAGCCTTGCTTTGGTAAAAGTTGTTATTTCCTCTCTTTTATTCACACGCTTGGTAATTATTGTACTGACTTACTCTCATTCCTTCTTACAGTTCTTGGTTTAACCAGATGATGAAGAAGGACGAGGTCCTCCGTTCTTCTTCAAATGAAGTGAAAGAGGCATTTAAATGACTGAAGAACTCTTTGCTCAAGTCCCAACAAGCATTGAAAAATGAGCAGAAGAAATGGGACACCAAAATAAATACTGCTGAGAATGAGGCTGCAGTTACTAGGGGTAGGTTGTCGAGCTACAAAAAAAATTGTCCACTGAGAAGGCCAAGAGATTGAAGGCCAAGGAGTCTGCGTTCAATAGAGGATGGGAGAAGGCTATCAGTGCGGCCTCTTCTCAGATCAAATTTGTGAAGAAGAAATGCTTTAAGGATAGCTGGACGACAGCACTCATGGGGGTTGGCACATCCCAGTACTCTGAGTAGTTCCTCAGGCATGATCCTAGTTCTCCTCCCAACTTGTATGAGGAGATTGAGGATGATAGAGGATCAGAGAATTTTACTCTTGTCTTTGATTCTGTGTAAAGCCCTAAAACATGATTAGGAAGGTTAATTACATGATTAATTATAACTTAGTAGTTATAAGTTATAAATTGGTTATGTGTGTTAAACATGTTAATTAGCATGTTTAGGGGATGCATGCTCATGTGATATATGTGTTGTTTACATTAGGTGCTAATTGAGCTTATGATCGGGGATACCATGTTTAGAACATATGATTAGCTATGTGGTTAAATGCATAATAAATTATGTTTTTAATGCATGATTATGTTTATAAAAGTAAATTAGGGTGTTGATACGAAATTGGCAATGTTTGGTCTCCAAATGTGAAAGTTTGAGATTTTCGGTAAATTGCTACTTTCCTGTTCGAAGCCCAAATTAGGCGTATTAGTTTATGATTTTGGGAAAACATAAATTATGAAAGTTGTAGATATATGAATTAATATTACAACACAACAAACGGTGGGTTAAACGGAGGCTCGTACAAGAAGTTATACCGAAAGTACGAAACAAGGGCAAATCTATCCATCCCTTAACTTACAATTGTCTTATTAGCACACCATGTGCTATTTTTTGATTGGTTAAAGGGTGGGTGATGGTTTGGAAGACTTAAACTTGTTAAAACAACTTACTCGTTCATCCAATTCAGTCATGAACGAGAGTTTTGCCTAAAGAGAGAGAAAGAGAAGAAAGTTAAGGAAGAAATCTTCGGAAAATTTCTATAAATCGAGGAATCCTCGTAAGGTAATTTCTTCTTTATTAAAGTTGGTCACATGGATGAGTTCTATACTTGGCATATTTTTATTTTTGATTTGGATATATATTTTAATGATACCCATAATTCCGAATTGTGTTGGAACATGGATGGGTTAAGAACATAAGTTACAACTGGAGCTAGGATCGTAAATGCATACTTTAAAGTCCTAAATTTACATCATCTTTTCGTAAAGCATCTTGATTCAGAAAATTCATGATTATGATGTGTATTTCAGCTAAAACATGTTTATTATATGTTTCCATGAATTATACCCAAGGTCAAGGTTATGTATGCTTAAAAATGTTAAGTTATGCCTTAATGTTCTATTTTGACCTAGTTATGCTAAAAATGGCATAAATCATGGAATACTTATTGGAATTGAGTGATTCAAGTTGGAGAGTAAAATATACTCATACATGTATAATATATATGAAAATGGTGTAAAAATACCAAGGAATGAACCTTTAGTGATCGTTTGAAGATTTGGTTTAAAATCTGCCCTAAAGGAGCAAGAATGCATACCAGGTGTTTGACGTTTTGCTCGACATAGAAAATGAGCCCTAAAAATTATGAAACATTAATTTTATATTATTCAATATGTTTACTGATATTTGGTGGAATATCATGAAAAGTTATGTTGTGTAAAAATTATGAAAATTCCAGGAATTTGAAGTTATGTTGCTATTTTTATTGAAAAACGATTTGGAAAAGGTTGTAATAAAATGGGCATAACTTTGTCTAGCAAATTGGTAATTTAATTCCGTAAATTGTGTTAGAATCCTAATTACTTGGGTGTTTTTATAAATGTGAAGTATCATATTTATTTCCTCCTTAGTTATTTCTGATTTACCAAATGATGTGATGTATTACTAGGTTTAATGTTAATTGGCGTATTCAGATACTAATGACGTTGACTTGTTAGGTGGGGAAGCAGCTAATACTACCATACCAAGGAAGTAGTTGGTATTAATCTTAGCACAAAATTCAAGGTGAGTGACTTTTCCTATGAAATATAGATGATTATATGTTCATATGGAATTGTGTAGTTCAATACATGTGTTAAAATCCTTATGGGAGTGATGTTGTATTTAGGAAACATATGCATATGATTGAAATGTTAAGTGATGTTATTTAATGTTAAGGACTGTGGTGGGTCCTACAGGATGTGGCGGTCCTGTTAATCCAACATAAAGATTTGTGTACTCGGGCCTAATAAAGGGATGTGGTGATCCCCAATAACTGTGGTGGATTAATTGGACTGTGGCGGGTCCAGGCTTGCGAGAGTTTCACAATTCCTGTTGGGTTATAGCATTAGAACAAAATAAAAATGGTTATTAAATTTGGTTATAGGTGTGGTATATGGTCATTCACTAAGCTTATATTTCTTACACTCCTGTAATGTTATGTTTCAGGTATGCCTATCGTTTGGAGTTCACTGCCAAGTTAGGACCTTAAAACGGGGGAGTGACGGATATCTAGTATGGTTTGAATATCAAGAATCTTGTTGTGTAAATATTAAACTAAAGATCTTGGTTATGTAAAGTTGTGTAGTACTTATAGGTGACATGTAAATGTAGTTATGTTTTCATCTAGACATACCTTTGAAAAAAAAAATCTCATGCTATTTTCCTTAGAGATTTAAATTAAAGCATTGTTTATTATTTAAGGCAATTTATCGCTAATTAACATGGATGAGTTTAACTTCATTAAGTCGGGGCGCGACAACTTGGTATTAGAGCGTGGTTATTAGGTTCTGGATAGGGTGTGAGGGTCTAGATTGGCAGTGGACACTAGAAAGTGAGTTTGTTATGCACCTGGATTTTGACTAACAATGTTAATATTAAACTGTTGCTATTGTATTTTGTTTAAGTGAATTATATTGCAGTGAATGATGGATCCACATGAGCCGCATGATGGAGCAGAGGGTGAGGCATCTTATGTTCCTAATAGTCAACAAGGACATAAACATATTCAAGTGGAGGAACCAGAGGTGCAACAACAACCTATTGATGATGTGGTAAGAATATTACGTGCTGTGGCACAACTTATGTAACAAGCAAGAGGTGGAGAACATGGTGGGGATAGGGACAAATTGCATGAGAGATTCGTGAAGTTAAATCCGCCTGCATTTACTGGGACTACTGATCCGTTAGTGGCAGAGGGGTGGATTAGAAAGATGGAAACAATATTCAAGGTGATGGAAGTGCGAGATGAACAAAAGGTTTTGTTAGCAACCTTTAGGTTAGAGGCTGATGCAAAGTTATGGTGGGATGCAACAGAAAGGTTACTTACTATAATGGGGGGAGTGGTGCCAATAAATCCTCCACAAATTACATGGGATAGGTTTGTGAAGGTGTTCTTTGAAAAATATTTCCCAAGGCTTTATAGGAAAGAGAAAGAGGAAGAATTTATCACGTTGAAACAGGGGAACCGAACAGTGGCAGAATATGAAGCTTTATTTATATCATTATCTATATTTGCACCTGACTTGGTGAGGACGGAAGAAAGTAAATGTGATCGGTTTCAAACCGGGATGAGTGTAGATATAAGACGCATGGTTGCTAATATGAAGATCACGGATTATATGGACTTGGTGGATAGGGCCATGGTGTCAGAAAAGTCAATAAAAGAAATGCAAGTTGAACACTCGAAGAAAGCTAGACATGATGGTACAAGACCATATGGATGGGAGGCGGGAACCTCAACTCAGAGTGTAGCACGAGGAGTACCTAAGGGCCAAGAATTTAAAAATAATAGAAATGCACGTGGAAGATTTCAAGCTCGAGGTGGAAGGACTAGGATGAATCGGTCAGAAAATGCATCTGTGATGGGACCGAGGGCCATATTTTGTTATAAATGTGGTGGTCAAGGGCACATGTCTCGGGAGTGTACAATAGCTGAGACGACACCTTTATGTTTCCATTGTCATCAACCGGAGAACTTGCATAAGAATTATCCAGTGATGGGAGCTACAACTTCAGTTGGGAGTGTGACAGCAGGAGATAGGATTTCTATACCGAAAGTACACAGGGGAAGTAGAGGAGACGTGTCTCAAAACCAAGGCCAAGGCAAAGTGTTTGCACTGACGCAACAAGATGCACAAGCTATGCCTAACGTAGTGACAGGTACACTTCCTATTGGTGATAAAGAAGCTTATGTGTTGATAGATCCTGGTTCAACACATTCTTTTGTGTCTTTGCTTTATCTGTTGCATCTTAATAAACCATTATCATCATTAGATTCTGGTTTAGCTATTGTTACTCCAATAGGGGGGTTGGTTTTTATTGAGAGGGTATATAGGGGGTGTGTGGTGCGATTGGGTGAAAAATAATTACTAGTTGACTTATTACCTCTCGAGATGCGCGACTTTGATGTAATATTGGGTATGGATTGGTTAGTTTCATATCATGTGTGTTTGGATTGCTTTAAAAAGGAGGCAGTGTTTCGATTACCGGGTGAACCTGAATTTAAATTTATTGGGGAACGAAATGTCACTCCAACTTGTTTGATTTCTGTTACAAAATGTTATGAACTTCTAAGGAAGGGATGTGAGGGTTATCTTGCCCATGTGGTGGACATACGATAAGAGGCTGGAAAATTATCAGATATACCAGTAGTTAATGAGTTTGCAGATGTCTTCCCAGAAGAACTCCCAGGGTTAGCACCAGACCGTGAAATATAATTTATGATTGAGTTGGTACCAGGCACCGCACCAATATCTATTGCACCATATCGCATGGCACCTGCAGAATTAAAGGAGCTAAAAATACAGTTACAAGATTTGTTAGATCGTGGTTTTATAAGGCCTAGTGTATCACCATGGGGAGCCCCAGTATTATTTGTGAAAAAGAAAGATGGAACCATGAGACTATGCATCGATTAGCGTCAATTGAATAAGGTGACTATCCGTAATGCTTACCCATTACCCCGAATTGATGACTTGTTCGATCAGTTGCAAGGAGCCAAAGTGTTTTCCAAGATCGATCTCAGATCCGGATATCGTCAATTGAAAGTAAGAGATTGTGACATTTCTAAAACTGCCTTTCATTCCATGTACGAACATTATGAATTTCTTGTCATGCCATTTGGGTTAACAAATGCACCGGCTGTATTCATGGATTTGATGAATCGTATATTTCAACCATACGTGGACTCTTTTGTTATTTTCTTCATTGATGATATTTTGATATATTCTCGTAGTAGGCATGAGCATGAACACCACCTACATATTATTTTACAGACCTTGCGAGAGAAGCAGTTGTATGATAAAATTTCTAAATGCAAATTTTGGCTAGACAGGGTAGTATTTTTGGGGCATGTTATTTCTGTTGATGGTATTTGTGTTGATCCCAAGAAGGTCGAAGCAGTAATGAATTGGGAAAGACCAACTAGTGTGACTGAGGTACGTAGCTTTTTGGGATTGGCGGGATATTATAGAAGGTTTATACCGGGGTTTTCTTCTATTGCATTTCCATTGACTAAGCTTACCAGAAAGAAGAAAAAGTTTGTGTGGAGTGGTGATTGTGATAAAAGCTTTGAAAATTTAAAGGGTAAGTTGACATCAAATCCAGTATTGACTATTCCAACAGGTACATAAGGTTTAGTTATTTATAGTGATGCTTCGTATCAAGGACTTGGATGTGTATTAATGCAGCATGGGAAGGTAATTGCGTTTGCTTCTCAACAGTTAAAGATGCATGGACGCAACTACACTACTCACGATCTCGAGTTAGTTGCAGTTGTTTTTGCATTAAAGATCTGGAGACATTACTTATATGGTGTTAGTTGTGAATTTTTTACTGACCATCAAAGCTTAAAATACTTGTTTACTCAAAAAGACTTGAACTTGCGGTAAAGAAGGTGGATGGAACTTATAAAAGATTATGATTGCACGATACATCACTATCCCGATAAAGCTAATGTTGTTGCTGATGCTTTGAGTAAAAAATCTTTAGGCATAATATCTTGTACTTATTGTATTCAAGTTGACCTGTTGAGAGAGTTAGCTTTAATGGGGGTGGAAGTAACTTTGAATGAGTCTTACAGAATAGTAGCTCATTTAAATGTAAGACCCACGTTGACTAACTGGATAAAACAAGCACAGGCAGGAGATACAGAATTGGAAAAAGTTAGAGATAATATGAAAAAGGGTAAAGCAAATGAATTTTCTACTCGGGATGATGACATTGTTATGTACGGTAACCGTTTGTGTGTACCTAATGTGCCTGATTTAAGAAGAACCATTTTAGAGGAAGCTCATTGTTCTTTATATGCTATGCATCCAGGGAGCACGAAACTGTATAGAGATTTGAAACAATGTTATTGGTGGTCAGGAATGAAACATGACATTGCAGATTTTGTTGCTAGATGTCTAGTTTGCCAACAGGTGAAGACAAAGCATCAGAAGCCAAGTGGTTTACTACAACCTTTACCTATTCCTGAGTGGAAATGGGAACTTGTTACTACGAATTTGGTTGTAAGTTTACCAAAATCATCCCGAGGGTTTGATTTTATTTGGGTTGTTATTGATAGGTTGACCAAGTCTGCACATTTTCTTCCTGTTAAAACTACATACTCCATGGATAGATATGCCAAATTATATGTGGATGAGGTTATTAGATTGCATGGTGCACCTGTTTTTATTATTTTTGATTGAGATCCTAAGTTTACTTCTCACTTTTGGCCTAGTTTACAACAAGCTTTAGGGACTAAATTGAAATTTAGTACAACTTTTCATCCTCAGACTGATGAGCAGTCAGAAAGAACGATCCAGACACTTGAAGACATGGTAGGAATTTGTGTATTGGAGTTTAAGGGCAGTTGAGATGAACACTTACCACTAATAGAGTTTGCTTATAATAATAACTATCATTCGAGTATTGAGATGGCTCCTTATAAAGACTTGTATGGGAGAAAATGCAGAACTCCAGTGTGTTGGACTGAAGTAGGAGAACGAAAACTACTTGGGCCAGAAATCGTACAACAGGCTACTGAAAAGATAAATCTTATCCATAATCACTTGAAGGTGGCGCAAAGTAGAAAGAAAAGTTATGCAGAAAACCGAAGGAAAGAATTGAAATTTGAGGAAGGTGATCGAGTATTCCTACGTGTTTCTCCTTGGAGAGGGGTTATGAGATCAGGGAAGAAGGGAAAGTTAAGTCCCAGGTACATTGGACCTTATGAGATAGTGAAACGGGTTGGAGCTGTAGCTTATAAATTCGCATTACCACCAGAATTGTCCCGAATACACGATGTTTTACTTATATCCATGTTACGTAAGTATGTGCCCGATCCTTCACATGTGTTTATCTCACAACCGATAGAGCTTCAAGATGACTTAACCTATGTGGAGGAACCAATTGCTATTGTAGATCGAAAGGAGCAAGTATTACGCAGTAAAACCATTTCACTAGTTAAAGTAATGTGGAGAAGTCAGAATGTGGAGTATGACACCTGGGAAGGGGAGGATAACATGAAGAAGTAATATCCTCATATATTTGGAAAGTTTCTTATGCGTTAAATTTCGAGGATGAAATTTTTATAAGAGGGGTAGAATTGTAAAGCCCTAAAACATGATTAGGAAGGTTAATTACATGATTAATTATAACTTAGTAGTTATAAGTTATAAATTGGTTATGTGTGTTAAACATGTTAATTATCATGTTTAGGGGATGCATGCTCATGTGATATATGTGTTGTTTACATTAGGTGCTAATTGAGCTTATGATCGGGGATACCATGTTTAGAACATATGATTAGTTATGTGGTTAAATTCATAATAAATTATGTTTTTAATTCATGATTATGTTTATAAAAGTAAATTAGGGTGTTGATACGAAATTGGCAATGTTTGGTCTCCAAATGTGAAAGTTTGAGATTTTCGGTAAATTGCTACTTTCCTGTTCGAAGCCCAAATTAGGCGTATTAGTTTATGATTTTGGGAAAACATAAATTATGAAAGTTGTAGATATATGAATTAATATTACAACACAACAAACGGTGGGTTAAATGGAGTCTCTTACAAGAAGTTATACCGAAAGTACGAAATAAGGGAAAATCTGTCCATCCCTTAAGTGACAATTGTCTTATTAGCACACCATGTGCTATTTTTTGATTGGTTAAAGGGTGGGTGATGGTTTGGAAGACTTAAACTGGTTAAAACAACTTACTTGTTCAGCCAATTCAGCCATGAACAAGAGTTTTTCCTAAAGAGAGAGAAAGAGAAGAAAGTTAAGGAAGAAATCTTTGGAAAATTTCTATAAATCGAGGAATCCTCGTAAGGTAATTTCTTCTTTATTAAAGTTGGTCACATGGATGAGTTCTATACTTGGCATATTTTTATTTTTGATTTGGATATATATTTTAATGATACCCATAATGCTGAATTGTGTTGGAACATGGATGGGTTAAGAACATAAGTTAGAACTGGAGCTAGGATCGTAAATGCATACTTTAAAGTCCTAAATTTACATCATCTTTTCGTAAAGCATTTTGATTCAAAAAATTCATGATTATGATATATATTTCAGCTAAAACATGTTTATTATATGTTTCCATGAATTATACCCAAGGTCAAGGTTATGTATCCTTAAAAATGTTAAGTTATGCCTTAATGTTCTATTTTGACCTAGTTATGCTAAAAATGGCATAAATCATGGAATACTTATTGGAATTGAGTGATTCAAGTTGGAGAGTAAAATATACTCATACATGTATAATATATATGAAAATGGTGTAAAAATACCAAGGAATGAACCTTTGGTGATCGTTTGAAGTTTTGGTTTAAAATCTTCCCTAAAGGAGCAAGAATGCATATCAGGTGTTTGACGTTTTGCTCGACATAGAAAATGAGCCCTAAAAATTATGAAACATTAATTTTATATTATTCAATGTGTTTACTGATATTTGGTGGAATATCATGCAAAGTTATGTTGTATAAAAATTATGAAAATTACAGGAAGTTGAAGTTGTGTTGCTATTTTTCTTGAAAAACGATTTGGAAAAGGTTGTAATAGAATGGGCATAACTTTGTCTAGCGAATTGGTAATTTAATTCCATAAATTGTGTTAGAACCCTAATTAATTGGGTGTTATATAAATGTGAAGTATCATATTTATTTCGTCCTTAGTTATTTCTGATTTACCAAATGATGTGATGTATTACTAGGTTTAATGTTAATTGGCGTATTCAGATACTAATGATGTTGACTTGTTAGGTGGGGAAGCAGCTAATACTACCATACCAAGGAAGTAGTTGGTATTAATCTTAGCACCAAATTCAAGGTGAGTGACATGTACTATGAAATATAGATGATTATATTTTCATATGGAAATGTGTAGTTCAATACATGTGTTAAAATGCTTATGGGAGTGATGTTGTATTTAGGAAACATATGCATATGATTGAAATATTAAGTGATGTTATTTAATGTTAAGGACTGTGGTGGGTCCTACAGGATATGGCGGTCCTATTAATTCAACTTTAAGGTTTGTGTACTCGGGCCTAATAAAGGGATGTGGTGGTCCCCAATAACTGTGGTGGATTAATTGGACTGTGGCGGGTCCAGGCTTGTGAGAGTTTCACAATTCCTGTTGGGTTATAGCATTAGAACAAAATAGAAATGGTTATTCAACTTGATTATAGGTGTGGTATATGGTCATTCACTAAACTTATATTGCTTACACTCCTGTAATGTTATGTTTCAGGTATGCCTATCGTTTGGAGTTCACTGCCAAGTTAGGACCTTAAAACGGGGGAGTGACGGATATCTAGTATGGTTTGAATATCAAGAATCTTGTTGTGTAAATATTAGACTAAAGATCTTGGTTATGTAAAGTTATGTAGTACTTATAGGTGACATGTAAATGTAGTTATGTTTTCATCTACACGTACCTTTGAAAAAAAATCTCATGCTATTTTCCTTAGAGATTTAAATTAAAGCATTGTTTATTATTTAAGGCAATTTATCGCTAATTAACAAGGATGAGTTTAACTTAATTAAGTCGGGGCGCGACATTCTGCAGATCAATAACAAGTATCAACAGTTGGGTCTTCACTCCCCCTTCTTCTGAACAGGTCACTCCACCAATTTTCGCCCCTTCCTAAACTAGGGCCACTTCTGACAAAAATAAGGTGTAGACTTGCTTAGCGAGTAGATTTTATTTTTTCCTTTATTTTTACTTTCTGCTTCATATCAATGTACTTGTAACCTATTTTCCATTAATGAAAATGAACATTTCTTTGCAATTGTCTTCCTTTGTTTCAAATTCTTTATTGTGTTGTTGATTAGAGATTCTTCTTACTCTTTGTAGTTCATGGCTGAACTGGATCAATTCTCCACTATTGATACCGAGCTACTCTAAAGATGTAATGATCTCTTGAAGGCTAGTCATATGACTTTTTCCAAAGAAAATATATCCAATTTGCTCAGGGTTGATGTCTCAGATCGCTCTAAAGAAGCTTACCTATATTTGAAGTGTCTTCTTGATCGGGTAGTGGCCAATAATGTTGTATATTTTGAAATGATAGAAGATCTTAAAGAAGATCATAAGGAGACTATAACTCTTTTGCACGGTGACCTCAAACAGAAGTACCAAGCTCTGAGTGAAGGTTGAGGTTTTGTGCAAAAGTTGGAAAATCATGCATCTTTCATCAAGAGGTAGGAATATCTTCTTAATCGTGAAATAGAGGAGGCTAGGACCATCGCCAAGCTGTTGGAAGAAGAGAATAACAGTTTGAGTGCTGAATTAAACTCATTGAAGGCTTCTTTTACTACTGCTATTGTTGTTGATGATGTGGTTTCCTTCTCGGAGACTTACCATGCCATACTAAGGGAAAAAGTGTAAGCACTGAAGAAAACTAAGCCTGCTTCTTCCTCCTGAGAAAAAGTTAAACCTGTCTGAGCTCCTACAGATGAGTCTAGGACCCAACAAACACTTACTAACGACGCTGTATAATTAAAAGCCAAGAATTTATCAATTGCTGATATGTCCAAGAAACTCCAGACTCAAGTCGAGCAACTTATTACTCAGTCTTCCCAATTGCAAGCTAAAGATGGAGTATTGAAGAAATTGCATCATCGGGTTAAGAGATTGACTTTCCAATTTCATAAACAGCCTAGGGAATTCTGGATGGAGGGATATAATGAGGCTCCTGGTCATTTTGATGAACGATTTATGTAAGCCCACCGTGAAGTTACAAGTGGGGCTGGACCAATTTCTTGACAGTTATGAAGGTGGGCCATAAGAGTAATCTTTGGGACTGGTATGGTCCTAGTTTGCTGGATTGTCAAGATCCTCTCTTCAAACTGGACGTTAGCTGGATCCCTGTTAATACTATTCCCCAATGCTTGATTTTAAAATACCTAAATGATTATGGCCTTAATGACGAGTTAAATATCGTTCGTCCTTCTCATCTACAAGTGGCCTCGAGCAGTAGTAATAGAAGGATGCTTCAAGACTTTAATTTTATCAACTTCCCTTACACATTAGATGACCCTCCAGCGGGGATAGAACCTGCACCAAGCTCCTCTAAAGCCCTTAGATTAGTTTTGTTCCTGTAATTCAATTATAAGTGATATCATGTAATGATTAATTCAATGAATAAAATATTTGATTAACTTATCTTGTCAATCCTTGGATGTAAATGGCTTCTTTGTTTCATTAGTTCTATTGATACATTTAGGATTTTACCCAAGTTTAGTACCAATTACCAATGAGATTATCATCATAGGTTCTACCAGTATACTTAGATTAAAATCCAAATTTGATACTAGTTACCCATGTATTTCCATAGGTTCTACTAATACACCTAAATTTTTAGGTTTTGCATTAGTTATCAATGGTGACCAGGCGTATATGGAATATGTGTCTATATTCCTTTTTATAAATCTTCATAACATTCTTCCTTCATTTTGCCCAGTTGGATAAAATCGATTATTTTACCCTTAATTGCATTGACCAAGTTTCTTGAGGACTTGAGATCTTGTCTTACTTGGATTTTCGTTTGCTGTCGATCAATTTTTACTTGTGCCAACCAACTTTTGAATAGTACCAATCAACCAACTATATAGGTGTTGTTCTGAGCTTCGACCAACTACGTGGTTGTTGTTTCGAAGGACCATTATTTACGAATAACTTTTGAAGTGTTTCTGACCAAGTATAATAACTTTTTGAAGAAAGTGGATCAAGTATGTAGTGCATAGAACTAGTACTCCCCAAAAAATCAAAAAATAGAAGAAATCATCATTTTACTAATTTGGAAATGTCATGATTACAATTTGTTTCATTACATTACTGGTAGTACTTTCTAAGATGTTCAACAAGCCAAGGATTTTTGAACTCTTCCCTTTCCAAAGTTTTAATTTTGTAGGTACTTGGTCGAACAACTGCTTAAATACGATATGGCACATGCCAATTGGCTTGAAGTTTGTTCTTCTTTTGGATTACCTTCTTGAGCACATAATCTCCTTCCTTCAAGTTGGTCGGCTTTATTCTTTTGTTATAAAAACGTGTTGTCCTCTACTAATAAGCAACATTGATCAAGACTGCAGCTTCACATACTTCCTCTAGCATATCCAAATCTAATCTTCGTATCAAATCACTAACAGGAGAGTTAAAGTTTAACACTCCATGAGTGGGTAGACCCAATTCAGCTCGTATCACTACTTCAGTTCCAAATGCCAATATATATCGGGATTCTCTTATAGCAGTCCTCAAAGTTATTTTGTATGCCCACAGAACGACATGTAGTTCATTGATCCACTTCCCCTTGGCATCGTCCAGTCTTTTCTTCAGTCCATTAAGAAGAGTCATATTTGTTACTCCGGTTTACCCATTACTTTTAGGATATAATGAAGCTTTTGAATGTTTGACTGAGCACAATAGGCAACAAACTCCTCGTTATCAAACTTTTTGTCATGGTCTGTAATGAAAGCATAAGGTAGGACATATCTATAAATAATTTTTTCCAGATGAACTGGTGGACTTTCTCATAGGGCATGTGTATCAATGGTTTTTCTTTGACCCATTTGGTGAAGCAGTCCACAACTATGACCAAGTATTTAAATCTTCCTCGGGTGGTCGGCAGTGGTCCGATAAAGTCTATCCCCCATATAATAAATGGACAAGGTGAAGTAGTTGGAGTCAGAGAAGCTTGTGGAGTTCTATCAATACTGGAATACCTTTAGCATTTGTTACATTTCCTAGCACAGGCCGTGCAATCTGCTCTTATAGTTGGCCAATAATATCCCCGTGTAGTCATCCGTTGCAATAATGATTTTCCTGTTATATGAGATCCACAAGACCCTTCATGGACTTCCTCTATTAAGTCTTGAACCTTTGTTGGGTGAACACAGCGTTGCAGTCTAGTTATCAATCCTCTCATGTAAAGTAACCCTTTGTCCAACACATATATTACTGCTTTATACTTCAACTTTTTGGCCTCAATTTGTTCTATTGGCAAGACTCCTTCTTCAATAAAAGCTTTGATGGGATCTATCCAAGATGGCCCCATGTCCACTGTGATGAAATTAATTCTCAAGTCTCCATTAATACTCATGTTAACTAGAATTTTAATGCGAATAGTTCTTCGAAGCTCAATTTTAGTTGCTGATGCCAGCCGAGCAAGTGCATGAGCTCGGGCATTCTCCATTCTTGGAATTCTGCTCATCTTAACAGCTATCAACTTTACTGTAATTTCCAATTCTTTTGACAAGTATCTACAAACTCAGTATTTGATTCACCACCAATTAAGAATCACTGTGCGCCATAACTTGCTCGATGTTTAGTGATTGGGCCAGACTTAGGCCCATAATGAGAGTTTCATACCCTTCTTCTGCAATTAGAATCATAAAGAATATTCAATATCTATCCTATCAGGAGTGTTAAGTATTATACCTTCTCCACTTTTGATTGAGTAAGAGGATCCATCAACATACAAGTTTTATATGGGGAGATTGTTATCAAACACTTGGTATGTTAAAATTCCATGATGGAATGTTTTTCTCCTTGCTTCCTTATACTTCTTAGACATCTCCTGTGCTCTGGTGAAAGATTCTGGTAGGTCAATAATGATTTCTCCTGATCCTCCCTCTTCTGTGGGCTGCTCAGGAAGTTGGTCAGCGATAGCCCTAGTTGGACTATCCCTTCATAGGTCTTGCTCTACCTGAATTCCCTGTTGCTCAGGAACCTATGGTAAGTGAATTTGGCAATGAAATCAACCTGGACTTTTAAGGAAGACCTTAGTTTATGCACAATATCATACTCTCCTAATTCTGCAGCCCAATACATCAATCTCCCAGACTTCTCTAGTTTGTGCAAGACTTGCCTAAGAGGCATATTAGTGTATAACACAATTGTATGGGCTTAAAAATAGAGATTTATCCATCTGGATGCCTTGACCAATGAAAATACTAACTTCTCCAGGCATGGATATCTGATATTTGCTCCTCGAAAGGCTTTGCTCGTGTAGTAAACTAGCTTTTGAACTCTATTTTCTTCTCAAATCAATGAAAAACTTATAGCTGACTCAGAGAGAACTAAGTACAAATACAACTTTTCTCCCAAAATTGGTCGGGAGTGCAGTGGGGTGATCCTAAATACTGTTTTAACTCCAGAAAATCTTTTCACATTCTTCATTCCATGCAAAACTCTTTCTGAGCAGTTTAAAGAATGGTAGGCATCTGTCAGTAGCTCGGGATACAAATCTGTTCAAGGTTGCTAGTCAGCAGGTCATCCTTTGCACCTCCTTCTTACAAGTAGGGGACTGCATTTTAATCAATGATTTGATCTTGTATGGGTTTTCTTCAATTCCCCTCTAGTTTACTATGTACCAGAGAAACATTCCTTCCTGAACACCAAATACGCACTTGGTCGGATTCAACTTCATTTGGTGCTTCTTCAACTGATCAAAGGTTTGACTGAGGTCGATAATATGGTCGGATGCTTTTTTGCTCTTTGTCAGCATGTTATCTACGTATACTTCCATATTCTTGCATATTTTTTCCTCAACGAATATATTCACCAATCTCTGGTAAGTAGCACCTGTATTTTTCAAACCAAATGGCATAACATTATACCAATAAGTTCCTCGGGGAGTAATAAAAGAAGTTATTTCCCTATCTTCAGGCTTCATTTTAATCTGGTTATAACCAGAGTAAGCATTCATGAAGCTTAGTAGCTCATGCCCCGACATAGCATTAACGAGTTAATCAATTCGTGGCAAAGGGAAATGGTCCTTTGGACACGCTTTGCTTCAATCCGTGAAATCCACACACATTCTCTACTTGTTATTTTTCTTCTTGACCATAATGGCGTTGGCCAACCGATCTAGGTATTTCACATCATTAATGAATGAAGCTTTCTGAAGCTTTTCCACTTCATCTTGAATATCTTGTTTCTTCTAGGGACTAAATGCTATACGCCTTTTCTTCACAAGCTTAACACCTTTGTTAACAATGAGCTCGTGGAAAAGAAAGTTTAAGGTCAATACCAGGCATATCTTCATGACTCCATGCAAACACCTGCTTTTTTTTTCTTAGGAAAGTCACCAGGTCCTATTTAAGAACAGGATCTAGTGTTGTTCTTATTTGAGTAGTTCGCTTTAGCTTATCATCATCTAACACAATGCTCTCCATTGCTTCCACTATTTGACCTTTCACCAATTATGTTTCTTCTCTTGGATCTAAGGTTTCGACCTCAGATTCGATATTAGGTTCAGAGATGTCCACTTGATAAATGGTTGTTTTGATCTTCATCTCTGTCAGATCTTATTGCTCGCCAGATGAGTAGTAGCATTCCCGAGCTACTTTCTGGTCACCTTTCACCACACCTACCCCAAAGTTGGTCGAGAACTTCAAACACTGATGGACTATAGACGACACAACTTTGAATTTCTTCAACCCTACTCTTCCCATGATCATATTGTAGGCATAATGAACGTTTTTATCCATTACAAAGAAACGTATCTTCTCTGTCCAACTTGCTCGCCATGTACGGATCAACACCTCCAATTTGATTATTACCAGAAGAAATACCTTATAATACCTCGAACTTTTATGGGTATCACTACACCAAATCTGCCTAATTGTCACGGTAATTGACCTTGACAAGTTCAACTTGTCAAGGTCAATGACAGTGACAATTCGGGGCGAGATAACTTTTTTTGTCACGGACGTGTCACGGGCCATGACAAGTTTAGTCACGGTTAATAACTGTGACAAATCCTTGACCCTTTTCAAAAACATTATCACGGTCAATGACCGTGACAAGTCCGTGACAACCTTATTTGTCAAGGACTTATCACGGTCAATGACCGTGACAATTCTGGACAGAATTTTAAAAAAATCTGCTAGGCAGTATGGCCACTGCCATTGCCCATCAGTATATTTGTACCCGTTATAGCAACATCATATATCCAAATAAACTAAAGATAATGCAAATATATATTCAAAATAGAAACAATATACATGACGATATAATCCAAATATAATTCAAATGTACCAACTTAAAAATAATGTCACTACATGTTTGGGGTAAATGTGAGGAGGTGAGTAGACCACACGATTTACGAATTGACACACCCACTAATGTACAATGTGCCGCATTGTTCGCATAACCAAAATAGGGAGTTCTCCTTCTTGGGTATCACATGCGTGATGAGCACTTTGGACTCGATCTCTTGAAGCTCACGTCCATGAACTATTCCACCCTGGACGATATTCGGGTCCCTCAACCCTCGCCCTATCCGCTGGCCATCAAATACGTCCAATATGAACACACTCGGACAACTAAGTGTCGACATAGGTCTGTTGAAGGGAGCCAAATAGGTAAGTGAATCATCAAAGTACGCACGTGTCGGTGATGAAGCAGCGAGGTCCACATCCTCGTCATCCTGCGCCTCGTCCTCCCGCACCTCCTCCTCCACCGCCTTCTCATTCCCTTTCCCTTTACCCTTACGGTCTCCACCCAATGTACGCTTTATGAATGAGTACATATCTTGGACCGTCGTCTCCAAACTGGACTGCTTCGCGTCATGTGAATCCACCGTTTGAGCCAACCCGATGTCGCTCGTCTTCAATCCGATGATCCTAGATTTGGCCACCCGCGAGCTCACCCCCCTTGTCCTCCCCTTGCAATCAGAGACAAGTACTTGGCTGAGTGCGTCTGTGGACAAAGATGCCTTGTCGGCATCAGACTGCGACTCATGCACTTCCTTAAGCTTTGCCTGAAATGACAAAAAGCACATGATTAGTAAAATAAGTAAACTAAAAAATTATAATGTAATTAACAAAAAGTAAACTGTCGGATTACTTACAATCGTGGTCGCGACGCTCGGGGACACCTCTTTGTCCTTCCCCTTCTTTGTTCGAAGAGCCACATAAGTATCGAGCCTATGTGGCTTACCCTCAGGGCCACTCCCTACCCCCTGAAATAAAATAAAGTAAAATTAGTATCGGCCCCGCAAAGTAAAATAATGCAGAATAATATATTTCCATAGTTATATAAAAATTAAATCTTACCTTCATCCTATGCTCCACCTCGGCGTAAGATGCCTGACCAGAGTAGTGCACGTCCGTCATTTTTGCCCGATTTTCCTTCCCCGATTGGCGAGATGCCAATTGTCGCTCCCCAATCTCATTGTCAATGAACTTTTGCCATTGTGCCAATGAGATCGGCTCCTTCGGCGGGACGGATTCACGCCATTGGATAATGGACTCTCGTGTTTTCCCAAAGTACCATGTCCGCATATTTTTCTTCCATGTCTTGTGTTGCTCCCTCAGCTGCTCCAAGACGGAATCACGTAGCTTTGGATCCAAGTTGAATTGTTCCTATCCAACAAATACAATGTTAGTTGCAAATAAATATAAATATAAAATGAAATTGAAATCGAAATTGAAATTGAAATATTCATATAAATATAAATATATAACCTTTAGTGCCGCCCAAACAGCTAACTTGAGCTCATATGGCACCTCTTCCAACTCATAAACCCTGGCCTGATGACCGTCTTTAGTAGCTCGAGGGATCTCGCTAATAGCTCCGACTTGTTCTCGATGGTAATCCCAAATTTTCCATATTTGGGGAGTCTAGGGGCCGAGGAGCCCTCGTCGCCTCCGCTACCACCGATCCCAGACGACATCATCATAACCAGCATCATCATCCTCGCCTTAATACCTGAAGGAGACATTTGCTGTAAAAAAATGTTATTAGTACAGATTAAAAAAAATTAGAAGAAGACATGAAAATATGTACAATTACTACAAATAAAAATGAGCACTAATTATTAATTTACTTTCATACACCCCCTCCCTCACCACACACACGCACACGTACACGTGCACACACCACCCCCTGCCCCCCACCACACACACAATAATTATTTTCATCAATTAAACTAACAATTAAAGTATACAATTATTAATTTACTAATTTACAATGAGGGGCAATCCTACTTTCATATGAAAGGGGCACAAATTATTAATTTACTTTCATCTAAAACTATACAATTAAAATTACAATTAAAGCTATACAATTTATTAATTAAATCTATACAATTGTTAATATTGCCCCACCACACACACACACACACCCACCCCCACCACCCCACCCCCTCCCCCCACCACACACACGCACACAACTACACACACACACCCCACCCCACCCCACCATCCCCTCCCCCCACCCCACCCCTTGCCCCCCCTCCCCCACCACACCTACACACACACACGTACACACATAACCCACCCCACCCCCACCACCCCCTCCCCCACCACACACCACCATACACATATATACACACACATATACACATACATATACACACATATATATACACACATACACACATATATAGAAATGAAAGAGAAAGAGAGGCAAAAAACCTACCTTAGAGAGAGAGAGAGAGAGAGAGAGAGAGAGAGAGAGGGAAAACCAAAAAACGGTGGGAAAAAAAGGCCTAGGACTTTTTTTACTGAAGACATTGTCACGATCGTGTCAAGTTCCTTGACCGTGACAATTATTTTAAGAACTGTCATGGTCTATGACCGTGATAATTCTTTGTTACGGTCCTGTCACAGTCAATGACCATGACACAAAACACGTGTTTGTTGTCACGGTCAATGACCATGACAAGGGTGGCCAGCTGAAAGGTGACAATTGGGCCATTTTGGTGTAGTGTATTTAAATTACATGAGTGGTTTTAAGTTAATGATTTGAGGATTGTAAGTGAAAGGGAATTTGAAGCGAATGGATAAATATTAATTGGCGAGTATCTGATTAATATTGACGTGTTCAGTATTTACTTACAAGAATAAGTAAACGAAGTTGGATTATTTTATATCTTGTCGCGGTTGGTCAAAGCGACAATGAATAATATTTGATTTGGAAAAATACATGCGGAGTTGTATTAGATTTATATAGTTGAATTTTTGATAAGTGAGTCAGATGGGAATTTCGAGTGCACGGTTGGCAGGGAAGGGCCGAGATAGTCAGGATAGAGTACCCATGGGTAGTGTTTGGATTTTAGGGACTTTTTAGACTAGTAGGGACTCTCAATTGTGTATATGAGTCAATTTTGGATTAATAAGGGGATAACCCTTATTTCTTGTCTTATAAGCCGAGAGAAAGAGAGAAGAAAGAAAGGAAAGAAAGAAAAGAGAGAAGAAGATAAAGGACGAAGAAAAATGAGAAAGAGGATATTTCCAGCCAATCTTCCGCGGATTCCGACACGTGGTCATCGGATTTATCCAACGAGGCAAGTGTTTAACTTGCTTTGATTATTTAACTGTGTTTATCATTCATATTATAGTTGGTGATGAAAACTATATGATTTTGGATTCTTGCATAAAAAGGGGTTTTTCGGAAATTATTTCATATAAATCGTTGTGATATTAACTCCATACGAAATCTAGGCTTGAATCCATGTTAATGGCGTAATTTTTTAGTGAGAAATTTGGAGAAATGAGAGATGGTGGGTTTAAATGAATTAGGGTTTAATTCTTGAACAAATTGAGGAATCCCATGAATTAATTGTTGTTTTGGTTATATACAAGTGTGTAGATATATATATGGATGTTGGGTGATGTTAGAATCCATAAAAATTAGGTTGAATGAGTATTGGATTGAGAATGGGAGAAGAAGAAGAGGATGAGCTCGTAACAGTAAGAAAACTGAACCATTTCGAATCGATCCGCAATAGGAATCTCATATGGTTTCATTCTCAGCATCACTATCGAAAAACCATTTAATTACTAATAACCTATTAGGTCCGGTGTCAAATTTTAAACTTTTTAATATTTTTATCTAAAACACACAAATAAATTCATCCATAAAAAGATATGAGCAACAATTGAAATGAATAAATAATAACCGATAACTTTCGATAAAATATTTATACAATCATATCGAATAGGAGAAATATGAAAATGCGACAAATAAAAAAAAATAACAACAGTTAGGCCACATGCCCGAATATAACTCACATTACCTCATATCTAGATCACAAGGAGAGAAGCGTCTATACAATTTTCTTCCATCATCCACATCTGCAACAGCCACCTCTGACTTGAAAGAATAGTCATCCAGGCGTCCCTGTGTCTGGACACCTAAAAAGTATAACAAAGAAGAGGAAAAAGAAAAGAAAGATACAGGTCAGAGCCCGGATTTTGAAAAATATTTTAGCAAGTACATAACATACTTTAATATTTAAAATATATTATTCTCCATATTTAAACTTGCGTCGCACTCACATGAGATACCCCTCACCTGTCATCTAACAGTGCACACCAAACAGATGTATTTTAACACCCTAGTTACGCAACCCAACCTAACTAGAGTTTATCCAAAATCTCTAAATCACCTTACATTATTTTATACCCCGAGTATATAATATCCTAAGCTATCGCACGAGCTTACGCATTAAAATTCTCACTTATGATTTACTCGATCATTCTGAATAACTTTCAGTAGTTATTTTACACTAATCACATTTTAGTGTTATTATCTCGTATATAAAATTTTCATCTTTATTTACATATCTCACATATTTTATTCCAGAATTTATACTCTTGGATGATCCAGAAGTTATTTCACATTTCATTCTTTATTCTGTCCGTATATATATATATATATATATATATATATATATATATATATTCACATCACTTATATATATAATATACTATATACATCAAGTATATCCATACTTATATATCACACACTATATAAGTATAACAACCATCCCTCAGAGCTATAACTCAATGGATGCAGTCTCTCAATGCTACCATCTTCCAGGGAATTACTCGCACATCATCCTGGGTACCAACGCTAGGACTCTCACAAAAACTTGATAAAAATCAAATCACAATGTATGGGAAGCGTTCATAGTTCCTCACCTGAAAGTGAGACCGAATCAAATTCAAGATGTCTCACCCATGATAAATGTCACACAATATAAAAATGGACGCTATGACCTGGGGACTATATGCTCCCTTCTCCGCAAGCCAAGGGACTCACCCACATCGCGCAACTTCCCATGAGATCACTAGAGGGGTACTATTCACATAAATATATCATTCACACATAGATATATTCATGATCACATCATGTATATACTGTCTCCATACCTATATATATATATATATATATATATATATATATATATATATATATATATTTATATATATATATATATATATATATATATAGCTATCATGCCTATCTCTCCAGGCATTAGCCTAAAATTCTGAATATGCAAATTCGTATTAGTTCATAAGTATACACACAACTTATTTTAATCCCATAAGTATTCACTCACTTATGATATAATTATCACATTCATTATTTTTGAATAGTATCTTACCATGTCGGGCTAGTATTGTTAAATCATCCTACTCACACCTTAGGATTTACTCATATATATATATATAATCGGCATATATATTCTCCACGAATAAATATATTTATACGAACCCTCTGAATAATTCTTCGAATGTCGTTCGTCCCAAACATTCCTAAAATTTATACCCCGGATTTTAATCCCACTAATTTGAAGAGTCACACATCACTCATTTAATCATCTAGAGGTCCCTACACTCTATTTAGGATCCCATAATATTTTTCTCCAAAAATAATTATCCTTAAATCCATTTAAAATCAAGAAAAAATTTCAAAACTGACAGGGCCTAATCGATTCGCTGGTGTCCGAATCGATTCGCCTTGGCCAAATCGATTCCCTCCCCTGTGAATCGATTTGAAATGGTTCAGTTTTCTAACTCTTACGAGTTCATCCTCTTCTTATTCTCCCATTCTCAATCCAAAACTCATTCAACCTAGTTTTTATGGATTCTAAAATCACCCAACATCCATATAATATCTACACACTTGTATATAACCAAAATAACAATTAATTCACGGGATTCGTCAATTTGTTCAAAAATTAAACCCTAATTCATTTAAACCCACCATCTCTCATTTCTCCAAATTTCTCACTAAAAAATTACACCATTAACATGGATTCAAGCCTAGATTTCATATGGAGTTAATATCACAACGATTTATATGAAATCATTTCCGAAAAACCCATTTTTATGCAAGAATCCCAAACCCAAAATCATATAGTTTTCATCTCCAACTATAATATAAACACATTTAAATAATTAAAGCAAGTTAAACACTTGCCTAATTGGATAAATCCAACGACCTCGTGTCGAAATCCACCGGAGCTTGGCCTGAAATCTCCTCTTTATCCCTTTTCTTCTTCCTTTCTCTTATTCTCTCTTTTCTTTTTTTTTTTCCTTTCTTTCTTCTCTATTTATCTCGGCTTATAAGAGAAGAAATAAGGGTTTTCCCCTTATTAACCCAAAATTGACTCATATACACAATTGCGAGTCCCTACTAGTTCAAAAAATCCCCAAAATCCAAACACTACCCCTGGGTACTCTATCCTAACTATCTCGGCACTTTTGAGACCAACCGTGCACTCAAAATTCCCATCCGAGTCACTTATCAAAAATTCAACTTTTTAAATCCAATACAACTCCGCACGTATTTTTCCAAATCAAATATTATTCATTGTCTCTTTGACCAACCACAACAAGATGTAAAATAATCCAACTTCATTTACATATTCTCGTAAGTAAATTCATCACACGTCAAAATTAATCCGATACTCGCCAATTAATATTTATCCTTTCACTTTAAATTCTCTTTCACTTAAAATTCTCAAATGATTAAATTACACCCACATGTAATTTAAATATCCAAAAAATTACGGGGTATTACATTCTCCCCCTCCCCCACAAGGGATTTCCGTCCTCAAAATTCGAATAAGATCGGTACCAAAACTTAGGATCTTGAGCCACACACAACACCTTTTAGTACCCAAAATTAAGTCGCGATAATGGTATGGTCACTCCATTATTCACCAATTAGTGGGACCCAGTATAAAGGCTTACTCACTATAGCCCCAGCTTAATAACAAGCTTGTTCAATTCGCTCATAGTGATATACTCTATCAGTCATAAGTTCTCACCTCAATAACGGCACATTACATATTATGCTTCTATCAACGGCATCCAAATAAAATGAGCCTATAAATCACTATTGGAAGGCCTCACATCGTTAAGTGCCAGCTTCTTGTGTCCTTCCCAACACAAAACTCCCATTCTGAAAGAAACCATAAGAACATCTGACCACTCATGTCAATCCTTTAAATCTCGGTTCTTGGCGAAGTAACTCTTACGACGCTCAAAAGTCACCCAAAAATAGTTTGTGGTTAATGCCCCTCTCGACAACAGACTCTAAATTGGGTCTGATCCATAAATCTATTTATTCACTCACCTCTAAATAACCAGAGGGAGAAAGATCAGGCTTTCCGACACAAAATCCTAATCGGCATTTTGTCCACAACAAACAGTTACGAGTGGCTCCACACAACTCTACCAATCTGTAATTTTCCTCCCAATTACTGTACCATGCTTTACTTCAATTACAAGTTAGGTCAGTTGCGAAAGTAAACTAATCGTAATGACTCCAGAATCACATTCATACCACTTTAATAGTCGTCAATTACCTCCCGTCTACTCATCGGGCCATAGGTAACACGACTTTCCCAAAACAAAATAATATTCTGCGGCATCTTGCACCGGTGCAATCCTTCTTTTCAAAGAAAGGTTTGAGAACACCTATCAATGAAATTCACCAGCCTGTCTTCCCATTCTGTCACGAGAATCATCGACTTGATACAAAAAAATTTAGTTGATCATCTCGAACCAACTTATTTTCATATGTTAATGGTGCACCCATAGACAGTCTCACTATGTCTCACCTAACACCAATTTCCACTTATAACATCTCACATTAAGTGGTACTTTATAATCCCCTTCTTCCTCTGGGTTGTACCAAAAGTCTCTACCCTTGCATTTTTGCCACAATGCGCATTTCTAGGCCCGTTTCTCTTATAGAGATTAACATTCTATTTACGCGTAAGCCACTCTCAACATTTAACTGAGTAGGACTCTGCTCAACTTTCACATAATAATTGGATTTTTCTCTTCTCAAGAGATATCCTTTTAAATGGCTTCTCACTACCTTTCAACTTATTTCAGGTGTGCTAACTCTTATTGCACACATATACTTAGGTTATCGTCATTGTCACAAGACGTCCAATCCATCATGCCATGCCATCTTATTTATAACTGCCCCACAGACATATCTTTCACATATTTATTTCCATGTCCTCCTATCTCGGACAATTTGAAATCAACTAACCAGGGCGCCCATACATCCTATAATTGGTGCATATTTGCACAACACTGGAAACGTCACACACTTTCCTCAAAACTGGCCTCACGTTCTAGACATGGCTATAACACATGGGTGTTCTCAATCACCCCATAAATCAAAATTTAATTCTCCTCGACATTGTTCTACCCTTCAAGTCGTGGTGAGAAGAAAATTTTTCAATACTCTCTCACGGAACTACCAGATCTACTAGCCTTATATTATATATTATCTCTTAGCTCAGAGTGTTTTCTCTACACTTCCATTAATAAACGTTCAAAATTGAGGCCCTAGATCCATCAACGTTTCTCTACTCACGATGTTTTTCAAGATTCATACGTATCTCACCACGCAATAACATTTAAACATGGAACTTTTCCCAATACTCTCTCACTCAGCATTGGTGATAATCACATTCTATAAACCTCAAATACATAACTGGGACTCTCAAAATCCTGTCCTCAGACATATAAATATACATATCAACTCTCATATCTCTAAAGGAGTGATATAATACTGTGTTCTCCCTATCACAAAGTCCTGAGCGCTAGACATAGTAACGAGCTAAGTCTCTCCGCTCAACAGTAAATCCAATATACCTCAAATTACTTCAATAAAGTCCCTACACACCGGGATCAAATATCTCGTGACAACCATACTCTTATAAGTCTCTATCATAATATAATATAAATGCGAGCTCGACCCTTTTTTAGGTGAGACATCGCCAAAATAACCAATCCTGCCTTGGAACCGCAAAATGATAGCCTTGCAATATTAGCCCTCTATCGTTCTAAACAGTCTATACTCAAGATAATATCATACTTGTATAACACATCACTAAAATGAGTAATTTTAATAAAATACATACCACTTTATCTACACCCGCTTCCCCACGGATGAAACCAACAAAAAAAATAACCCCGTTATACCACGGAAAATATATATACACACAAAAAAGGTTGGTTAAAAATGTTATCGACAAAACCGTTAAACTTGACTCTCACACGAATCTAGGGCTACCGAAATACTGTGACTCACTCGTGTCACACAAAGCATACCTCATTCATCCGAGGATAAAACTCATATTTCTTCCTTACTAATCACAATGGCTGCTTAAATGGTTCCCAGGCATGACATGCCTATCCGAACTGAACAAAAAAATATCTTAGTTATTGCCCCAGCTAGGCACCATAATCTTGTCCCTTCTTCTCTCTTCGGACAAAAATCAATGCATGTGTTCCTACTCTCCACATAAAAATATATTTTCATATAATCCACTATTTATGGCCATACTGACCATATTAGGGTTGCCCTTCTCTCAGACCTTGGTATCCTCGACCCTGACGGCCACCCTCATTATTCCCTTAGCTCCGATGGCCCTAAGGAACAGACTGCTGGCTTTAATATCCCCAATCGAATCCATCGTCACTCGGTAGGAAATTCAGTTATCTGAATAATTTACATGGATTCCCTGATGGGTCTCCTCCTATGGCGTTTCACTAGCACTGTTACATCCAGTCTTACCCTCAGACTAAATCCTCCAATTCTTTTAGCTCCCTTCTCAAAGAAGCATTCATAACCTCATTGTCAAGACACGACATTGTCGCCTTCTGCTTCAACCTTCCAAGCAGAATTTACCCTAAGTGCTGGCGACTCCACTCATGAGTCCATTACCCACTTTAAAGGCTATTTTCTCCATTGTACCAAATGTGGTGATATACTCCCACCATTACAACACTACTCCCACGAGCCAAGAAAAATATTTACACTAATTTTCACTCCTAAGTATACTACTCCCTGCTATATGCCAAAGCCTCTGGGTATTTTACATCCATTGGCTACACAAACAATCTCCACATTTACTAAAATTCCAACGAGTGGTCCTCTTCAAAGACCCCTCCGACTCTCTCCCATTCTAACCACACTAGGTGAGTCTAGTTTAACACCACTTTCTACTATAGTGGTACTTAAAAATATAAGTTTCACCCTAGTAGTCCTTATAGCCCCATCTTCCCGAGAAATAATAGGGGTGACCTCGACTACGGTCATCGTCCCCAAAATATTCTTCAACTTCAACTGAGCCCCGCCTCATGTTGTTCTCATAACGGCCCTCACTAGTCATCCTTCGTTGTTCGGCAAAGTAACTCACCCGAACGCATATAAGGTTCACTATAATTATACATTATGGTAGGAGAACGAAATCTCATCATAGGGATCAACAATCCTAAGCATAAGGCTCTATATAATATAGAAAGAAATGCTGAAAATGTAGTACGTTCGTACAGATTCATAAGGACACTAGAACCTGATGCTCTGATACCATATGTGACACCCCGCCTAATAAAATACCGAGTGATCAGTCATATATCAAATTAAACAGGAATCTCATATGGTTTCATTCTCAGCATCACTATCGAAAAATCATTTAATTACTAATAACCTATTAGGCCCGTCGTTAACTTTTAAACTTTTTAATCTTTTTAACTAAAACACACGAATAAATTCATCCATACAAAGATATGAACAACAAGTGAAATGAATAAATAATAACGGATAACTTTCGATAGAATATTTATACAACCATATCTAATAGGCAGAATATGAAAATGCGACAAATAAAATAAATAACAACAGTTCGGCCACATGCCCGAATATAACTCACGATACCTCCTATCTAGTTCACATGTAGAGAAGCATCTATAAAATTTCCTGCCAACATCCACAGCTCCGGCAACCACGTCTGACTCGAAAGAATAGTCATCCAGGCATCCCTGTGTCTCGACAACTAAAAAGTATAACAAAGAAGAGGAAAAAGAAAAGAAAGATACAGGTCAAAGCCCGGGTTTTGAAAAATATTTTAGCAAGTACTTAACATACTTTAATATTTAAAATATATTATTCTCCATATTTAAACTTGCGTCGCACTCACATGAGATACCCCTCACCTGTCATCTAACAGTGCACACCAAACAGATGTATTTTAACACCCTAGTTACGCAACCCAACCTAACTAGAGTTTATCCAAAATCTCTAAATCACCTTACATTATTTTATACCCCGAGTATATAATATCCTAAGCTATCGCACGAGCTTACGCATTAAAATGCTCACTTATGATTTACTCGATAATTATGAATAACTTTTACTAGTTATTTTACACTAATCAAATTTTAGTGTTATTATCTCATATATAATATTCTCGTCTTTATATACTCATCTCACATATTTTATTCCGAATTTTATACTCTTGGATGATCCAGAAATTATTTCACATTTCAATCTTTATTCAGTCCGTATATTCACATCACATATATATACAATATCCTATGCACATCAAATATATCCATACTTATATATCACATACTATATAAGTATAACAACTATCCCTTGGAGCTATAACTAAATGGATGCAGTCTCTCAATGCTATCATCTTCCAGGGAATTACTCGCACATCATCTTAGGTACCAGCAGTTGGACTCTCCCACCGACTTGGTAAAAACCAAATCACAACGTATGGGAAGCGGTCATAGTTCCTCACCTGAAAGTGAGACAGAATCATACCCAAGACGTCTCACCCATGATAAATGTCACACAATATAAAATGGACGTTATGACGTGGGGACTATATGTTCGCTACTCCTCAAGCCAGGGGCCTCACCCATATCGCGCAACTTCCCATGATAGCACTAAAGGGGTATGCTTCACATAAATATATTATTCACACACATATATATTCATAATCACATCATATATATACTGTCTCTATACTCGTATATATATATATATATATATATATATATATGGCACAATGGTGTTATGAATAGTGCCTTAGTGGGGTTTGTCATGCATGATAAACATGCATGACATCTTATGTGTTTCATGGATGTATGCATGCATGCATCCATACATTATTATTTTATTAATATTTTTATTAAAATATATTTTTTTAATATTTAAAAAAACAATTAATTTTTTTTAAAGGTGTTTTTTTTAAAAGACGGGTTATTATGGGTTGAGTTTTATCACGGGGGCAAATTTATCGCCGTGCTCTCGGGCACGGGCATCCGCTAGTATATATATATATATATATATATATATATATATATATATATATATATATATATATATATATATATATATATATATATATATATATATATCATCAAATCTGGCTATCATGCCTATCTCTCCGGGCATTAGCCTAAAATTTCGAATATATAAATTCGCATTAGTTCATAAGTATACACACAACTTATTGAAATCTCATAAGTATTTCACTCACTTATGATATAATTATCACATTAATTATTTTTGAATAGTAGCTTATCACGTCTGGCTAGTATTCTTAAATCATCCTACTCGTACCGTAGGATTTACTCATATATATATTCGACCCATATATATAATCGACACATATATTCTCTATGCATAAATATATATATATGAACCCGCCGAATAATTCCTCGATTGTCATTCGTCCCAAACATTCCTAAAATTTATACCCCGGATTTTAATCCCACTAATTTGAAGAGTCACACATCACTCATTTAATCATCTAGAGGTCCCTACACTCTATTCCCTTAATATTTTTCTTCAAAAATAATAATCCTTAAATCCTTTTAAAACTAAGAAAAAATTTCAAAATTGCTAGGGACGAATCGATTCGCCTTGACTGAATTGATTTTCTCCCCTGCAAATCGATTCAAAATGGTTCAGTTTTCTAATTGTTATGAGTTCATCCTCTTTTTCTTCTCCCATTCTCAATCCAATACTCATTCAACCTTATTTTTATGTATTCTAACATCAGCCAACATCTATATACATATCTACACACTTATATATAACCAAAACAACAATTAATTCATGGAATTCCTCAATTTGTTCAAGAATTAAACCCTAATTCATTTAAACCCACCACCTCTCATTTCTCCAAACTTCTCACTAAAAAATTACACCATTAACATGGATTCAAGCCTAGATTTCATATGGAGTTAATATCACAACGATTTATATGAAATCATTTCCAAAAACCAATTTTTATGCAAGAATCCCAAACCCAAAATCATATAGTTTTCATCACCAACTATAATATGAATGATAAACACACTTAAATAATTAAAGCAAGTTAAACACTTGCCTCGTTGGATAAATCCGACGACCTCGTGTCAGAATCCGCCGAAGCATGGCCGAAAATCTCCTCTTTCTCCCTTTTCTTGTTCCTTTCTCTTCTTCTCGCTTTTCTTTTTTTCCTTTCTTTCTTATCTCTTTCTCTCGGCTTATGAGAGAAGAAATAAGGTTTATCCCCTTATTAATCCAAAATTGACTTGTATAAACCATTACGAGTTCCTACTAGTCCAAAAAGTTTTCGAAACCCAAACACTACCCCCGGGTACTCTAATCTGACTATCTCGACCCTTTCGAGACCAACCATGCACTCGAAATCCCATTCGAGTCACTTAATCAAAAATTTAACTTTTTAAATCCAATACAACTCCGCACGTATTTTATCAAATAAAATATTATTCATTGTCGCTTTGTCCAATCGCGACAAGATATAAAATAATCCAACTTCACTTACTTATTCTGGTAAGTAAATATAGTATGCATCAATATTAATCCGGTACTCGCCAATTAATATTTATCCATTCACTTCAAATTCTCTTTTACTTAAAATTCTCAAATTATTAAATTACACCCACTAATGTAATTTAAATATCTATAAAGTACGGGGTATTACATACCTTTTGACTAAAAAAACCTATTAGAGGTATGTGGTAAGGTTCCAATTGGCTGAGCTTTAAGTCTATCCTGTCAAAGTAAGGGTAAAACATGATATCCATCGAGCTGCCGTTATCAACTAACACTCTGGAAACAATTATATCCTCCCTTTTGACTTTGATTACTAAAGGATCATCATGGGGGTATATCTCCCCTGAAACGTCATTTTTAGAAAAATCAATCAGTAACTTGTCTTTACTAACCTTCATTGGCAGATCTTCTTCGGTTAAGTTAATCCTCTGGATCTAGGAACAAGCTTGGGCCTCACTAAGGTAAGCTTTCCTTTCAGTAGTATGATCCCCTCCTCATGCATCTCCACCGGTAATCATTTGATTATCAAAAGATCCAAAACAGAGCATGAATACCTCACGATCTGGTTGTCTATGCTTCTTAGGCAGGTCGGGATCATCCTCTTGATCATCTTCATGAGTTCCTTTTTTCTCGTATCTAGGCTTGCATCAAGACTTTGACCTTCGTCGAGCTCCACCATTGTTCTGACAATCAACAAACTGGTCTAGATTTCCTGTTTGGATGAGTGCTTCCATTTTATTTTGAAGAGTTGTGCAACGATTTGTCATATGTCCATGATCCTTGTGAAATTAAAAGTATTTGGACCTGACCCTCTTTGAAGAAGGTGTTATTAGCTTTTCAGGCCATCGTACATCCTTGATGTGCTTTATCTCCTCCAGAACATGGTGGATGCCCATTGTTAAGGGAGTGTAATTATTATACCTTTTGATCCGGTGCATATTCCGTTTTTGCTTTGATTACCTATAATCCTTAGGATCTTTGTGTTCCTTTTTATCGATTTTACTTTCAGCCTTTACTTTCGAACTTTGCTTGGCTGTTATTGCTTCCTCTACATTCGTGATTTTGGCTACCTTTACCATAAACTCTGTCATTGTCTTCGGAGGATCTTTAACAAGTGTATAGTAGAGCTTCTTGGGGAGCAACCCACTCATAAGGGATATAATGACTATTTTTCCTCATAATTAATGACTTTTAACTTTTCATTGTTGAAACGAGTGATGTAATCTCGGGTACTCTCTCCTACCTTTTGCCTTACACTGAGCAAGTGAGTTACTCGTTTCACTGGTTTACCTCCAAAGCAGAAATTACCAATGAGTAGCTCGGCAAGCTGATTAAAACTAGAAATCTTCCCCCAAGGAAGACTGTTATACCAAATCTGAGCCTGTAATTATCCATGAGAATTCCCTGCATCTCATATCGTTAGGGACGGCATAGATGTCAGTTGTTGCCTAATACTTCTCTATATTAAGGACGGGATTATTTTTCCCATCATATTTTGGAGTAACTACAAGAAATTTAAACTTTGAAGGTGTGGAAAAATCCACAATAGCTTATACAAAAGGAGATCCCTTCACAAAGTTTCTATGCAAAGGGTTCTTGGCCATAGCCATTTCTCCCAATTTATCCTCCAACCACTGAATGGATACCTTTCATGCATTGTTACCAGCGTCAGATCTGTGTGTTATATCTTTTTCATTCTGACCAGCTGTTTATGCTGAACTCTCCTCATGTGAATGCTGCTCGATACGAGCAGTTCGTCGGGCATCTAATCTAGATTATACTGAGCCCTCACGTTGATCGGTTGGTCATCGAGTATTTCTCGATAATACCTTGGGAACATTTCTATTCTCCCTGGATCCTAAACGATCAAAGAGAGATGCGCTACTTAGCCTTTCTAAGGCACTCAATCTTTCAGGAGTAAAAGACTGTTCCTGAATGATAGGAAGTATCTCTAGTATTCCTAGATTGTCTATGCCTATTGCTTCTTGGAGGCGATGGTGGAATATTTCCTCGAGCAGATAAGGAAGGTGACCTAGCTTGCAGGGTTTGTGCTAACTGCCTTATGGTATCTTGCATAGCCTTTTGTCCTTTAGCGAGACTAGCCAAGATTCCAATCAATTCATTGTTAGTTGGTGGAGCATAAGGAAAAATCGGGATGCCATCATCCCTGGTACTTGACTCAGGAATATTAGTCATGCTTGATAAACTTGATAAACGAATGAGTGGAAATGTTTAGAAACACGTTCCCACAGACGATGTCAATTTGTTGATGCAAAAAACTAGAATAGATCTAATTATTAGATCAATGATAAAAAAGTAAATAAAAGAGACAAGTAAGATTTTTAAAGTGGTTCGGCAAAAGGGAAAAGCCTACGTCCAGTGTCTTGGATTGCTTGTTTATCACTTGGATTGTGTTTCGATCCCTTTTGCTGTAGGGATTATAATGTATTTATATCCCTCTAGGGGGATCAAAAGTCAGAATGTTTAAAGGGTGGAATGCCTTTATAAATTAGGCATTTACATCAGTACATATTGTTCATAATGTATATGACTGTTGGTGCTTTTCTAACCATGTTGGTTGGTCTTCCTGCTGTTGGTCGGCATTAAGATTGTTGGTCGACATTCCTAGACTTGGTCGGGAATTTATGCCTTACTGACTATGACTGGTTCCATATTAGATAACGCGTGCTTATTTATGATTGGTCCACGTAAGAGGGTGATTTTTTGTATCAACAGTAAGTATTAGAGGCCCACATGAGTATCTGTACCCTATTAAATATATGTCGAAACTCTGTCCCTACTATTTTTGAGTTCTTAATGTGTGCCCTTAATGCACATGTTATCAGGACCCAAATAAGAACTCAACTTGATCTATCATACTCAAAATCAGGTGGGGTCCTAAAAGCCATGAATCTAAGGTTTCCATAACCCTATAAGAAGAGACCCACAAAGTATTAGACCTTGTAAAATGAAGCACGACACGAACCGATACGAAGTTATAAGTTAACGGGTGAACCCTTAACAATTTCGAGTCATATCAGTGCCAACCCGATAAGACACGAGAGTTAACGGGTCAAGTTAGAGTTGATTTCCTTCACCCATTAATACCCGATAACACCCATTAAGACTCATTAATTTAAGTAAATAAGATATATTATTGATACTTATAAAGAGTTTATATAGGTTAATGTTATTTTATTCGTAATGAATTTTACTAAACGAGAGAGTTAGTAATGTCAATGAATTAATGGGTCTAATTGTATTTAAAAATGAGCGAATATGTCAACTTGTATACGATTCAAAACAATTCATTATCTTATTGGGTAATAACGAGTGAACATGACACGACGCGTTAAGATAACGGGTCAGTTTTGGATATGATTTTTTCACAAGATAAAAAAATCACCCGTTTAAATACGAACCCGATAAGATCCGAACACGATAAAAATTAACACAAATACAACTCGATATGATTTGTGAGGTCTATTAATCATACTTTATAAACCCATTGTCAGGTCTATAAAGTATGATTTATGAAAGGAAATTTATCACAGAGGCAATAACGTAAGGCTGCTTTCACCAGCTTATTTACAAATCCTTCTATTTATCACTTCATGCTAATATAGGGTACGTTTGTTGAAGGATGCTATTGGTACCGGGTATTTTGCACCGATTTTATCAACCCGCTAATGTGGCCAACAGCTGGCACCCACCAACACAACTTAATAAGCCAAAACAAACCTCTCATTAACTCTCTAATCTCTTGTCGTCATCAGCCCTAGAAGCACCCACAAACCTCCATACACGAACCTCCATCACATTGAAGGAAAAATTAGCTCTGTTCTCTTAGAAGGTAAATTCATCTTTTCCTTTCTCTTTCTTATGGAATTTGTTTCCAACTTTTATAACCATAGTTGTTATTCATCATAAGACTTAAATTATTTAAGCTTTGACATTGTTTGAGACAAAAAAAAAGGGTGTGATCGAGATACCCATTTCAAATATAGTTTGAGAAAACAAAAGGTAAGGATTAATGGAAAAATCCTAGAATAGTGGTTCTTCCGTTCATTTTTAATATAGCGTGAAAGGAAAAGTCACGATTCTAAGATTTTTCCATTAACCCTTACTTTTTTTTTCTCAAACTATATTTGAAATGAGTATCTATGTCACACCCTTTCTTTTGTCTCAAACAATGTCAAAGCTTAAATAATTTAAGTCTTATGATGAATAACAATCATGGTTATAAGAAAGAGAAAGGAAAAGATGAATTTACCTTCTAAGAGAACAGAGCTAATTTTTCCTTCAATGTGATGGAGGTTCGTGTATGGAGGTTTGTGGGTGATTTTTGGGGCAGATGATGGCAAAAGATTAGAGAGCTAATGAGAGGATTGTTTTGGCTTATTAAGTTGTGTTGGTGGGTGCCAGCTGTTGGCCACACCAACGGATTGATAAAACCGGTCCAAAATATGGTGTACCAAAAGCATTTCTCTTGATCAACTTTAAAACTTATACGTTGCTGCAGCATCTTCATTCTCTCTGGACTGACTGCTTGAGAAATTTACTGTTCTCTTTCCCCCCTCAATTTTCTTCTATATTTATCCCACACTATTATCAGCAGCCCCCAATCTCTCCCCCTAATATGTCGCTAAAATTAGAGGAAGAGAACGCTGCTGAACTGGTCTTACAAATTCAGCTTTCTATTATAAGGCATTTGGTTTGTCCCATGTTTTTCTTCTTCAGTCTCTCCATTTTTCTCCCTCCATCACCTCCTTCGCCGTGTGTTCTCACGCGGCATTGGTTGGTCGATCCCCTCATCTTTTCCCCCACAATTAAACCTATCCTTTCTTTCCTTCATCGTTATCCCACAACATAAAAAATAAACCACATGAAAACTAGCACGGGTATGAAAGTACCATGGAACAACTTTTGCATTTTACTTGTACTACTCTTGCTATATTCTTCTACCATTAAAACATGTAACGCTCAAGATTACAATGACGGAGATGATGAAATGGCAGCAGCTCCACCACCGGAGGCGGAAGCGTGTGACGGTATTTTCGCGTCTTACAACTTCTTATCACGCGAGAAAGAATACCCGCATGTGAAAAACGCGACGGCTCAATCATGGGCGTTTAAGTCGACCGCTACGGTGATGAATGCCGGGATTTACGAGCTCAAGTCATGGAAATTGTACATTGGGTTTCAGCATGATGAGATATTGGTATCGGCTGATGGTGCGGTTGTGGTTGATGGGGATGGGTTCCCTCTAAGGGTAGGGAAGAATGGGACTCACATTGCCGGGTACCCCCAGTCGGATTTAAAGACTGCTATTGATACGGCAGGGGATGTTAGTCAGATGGCTGCAAAGGTGACAATTAAGGGAACGCAGTTTGGGGTGAAGCCTCCTGGGGTACCCATGCCTAACACCATAAAGCTTGTAAATGATGGCTATAAATGTCCTGCGCCAAAGCGCCATGGTATGTGTTTCACTAATCCCTAATTTTAAATTTATTTTCTACTTCTTATGAATTCAAACATTCAATGTACACGAGCTGGGGAAGTATTGGATTTCAATAACAAATATATTTATGAATGGGTCATTTCCCGCAATATATATTTTTTGGAATCAAAATTTACCGTATTATCAATTTTGATACTATTTTCAATTTTTGTAACCTACTTTTACATTGTTTGTAACTTTTTTTTGGCCCACTTTTCACAAAATTGTGGCAAAACATAAAAATGGTGCCTAAATTAATAGTACTCTTAACTTTGGGACCAAAACGAATAAACCATTAGACAAATGGGTCCAAATGGGACAAAAAACGAATACTCATTTTCGTTCAAAAATATTCTCTTATTTTACAAGGTTTTTACACAATATTTTACATGAAGAACGAGTATTCTTTAAGATAAAATTAAAAGTTTTATATATTCTTCTGAAGTTTAATAATCACATTAAATTTTCATAATGTGTAAAATTATAAATCAAAGAGGTATCCATTGTTTTGAAACTAAGTCGTTATAATCTTAAACAATACATTGATGGAGGAAAAAATCTTGCAAGTCCTCCAATCACATAAAGACAGGACCGGAGCCATGCCTTGGGTATGGTGGGCACTTGCTCACCTTAAATTGGGAAAATTTTATACATTACTATTATCAAGTTTGAAAATCTTATAGAAAAACACAAGGTTCTAAAAAACGCGGGGTGTGATCGAGGGGTGGAGGCCAAGCCTTAAGCCTTTGAAGCCTAGGCGAGCCTTGGCGTCAAAAGGCGTTTAGGCCTTCTTAATATATTTTAATATTTTTTAACCATAACAAGACTATTAAAAAACTAAAATTGTACATATCATAAAAATATGTCTGAATATTTACAAATTAAAGTACTATTTGATTATTTTGGATGAGATAATGGTCTGGTTTGTAAAAAAATTCTTTAAAAGACGATATTATTTCACTAAAGCATTATTCTTTTTAGAAAAAAAATGCGGCTTAAGGGTTTTACCAAGAATAAGGCGTGAAAAACTTAAGGCGAGGCGTTTCTCCCAAGCCTCAAGCCTAGGCGTCCCTAGGCGGAGCCTAGGCGGGTTTTTTAGAACAGTGGAAAAACATAACAAAATATAAATATCATAACATAAAAAATTATTAGTGTTACCCTCTATCCACCTTAATTAAAATTAAAAGTTTTGGATGGTTATTATTTAAAGTTGATATATATTAACAAAGCTGCTATTCTTGCCCCATATATAAAAGAACTCATTAGGGGTGACGATATTAACAACGAATTAGCTAATTGAGTGGCGGTTTCTTTGCTTGTGCAGCAACATCCATGTCATTATGTTGTAAGAGGGACCCGAAATTCAAGGCCAAGCCCATCAAAACAAAATTCTTGCCCCGACAATATGGCGACCTCACCTTCACCTACGACATAATGCAAGCTTATGCAGGCAATTATCTGGCCCAAGTCACCATGGACAACAACCACCCCTTGGGTCGCCTTGACCACTGGAACCTAACATGGGAATGGATGAGAAATGAGTTCATTTACAACATGAGAGGTGCTTACACCCACTTAAAAGATCCTTCCGAGTGTCTTTTCGGGGCCGCTGGACAGTACTACAAAGACTTCGATTTCTCCCAAGTCATGAATTGTCAAAAGAAACCTGTCATCGCAGATCTACCCGCGGACAGAAAAGACGACGAAAAGATTGGAAAGTTGCCATATTGTTGTCGAAATGGCAGTCTTTTGCCGTCGACGATGAATGAGACGAAAGCAAAATCCATTTTTCAGTTGACGGTTTACAAGCTCCCGCCCGACTTGAACCGGACAGCTATCAACCCGCCACAGAATTGGAAAATTGAGGGCGTGGTAAACCCGCAGTACAAATGTGGGCCTCCAATCCGAGTCGACCCTACTGAATTCCCTGACTCGAGCGGGTTACCTGCCATCACCACAGCAATTGCCAGCTGGCAAGTTAGCTGCAACATAACAAAACCAAAACCCAAGCAGTCAAAATGTTGTGTATCATTTTCTGCATACTATGCTGACTCAGTAGTCCCCTGCAACACTTGTGCTTGTGGTTGCGATGACCCGGATAAACCCAATACTGATACTGCTCGGTGCAACGCCAATGCCCACCCGATGCCGCTCCCACCCGAGGCCCTTCTTATCCCTTTTGCCAACCGGACATCGAAAGCCAAAGCATGGGCTAGCATTAAGCACCTCCCCGTTCCAGCTAAATTACCCTGCCCGGATAATTGCGGGGTGAGCATTAATTGGCACATTGACACAGATTACAAGACCGGGTGGACAGCTAGGATGACTCTATTCAACTGGGGGGAACTACCCTTCGAGGATTGGTTTACTGCAATTCAGATTAATAGAGCCTACCCTGGCTACGAAAACGTGTACTCTTTTAATGGCACAAAGATTCCTACACTAAACAACACCATCTTCATGGAAGGTTTGCCTGGGCTGAATTACTTAGTGGGAATGACAAACGGGACCCACCCAGATAGGGACCCAAGAATACCTGGAAAACAACAATCGGTTATTTCCTTCTTGAAAAAACGCACTCCCCACATAAATGTAGCGGCAGGAGATGGATTCCCCACGATGGTGATTTTTAATGGTGAAGAGTGTTCTCTACCAACACAGTTACCTAAAAGGAGTGGTGGGAATCGATCTCGTGTTGGATTTTTGTCCCGTATTATTCTTTTGTTCCTCACTTTTGTGCTCTTCTACTGATGTGACTTGTTAACATTCAGAATACTATTTTAATTGTTCATCCTCAATCTAATTCAGCTCCACCCATAACTTGTAGGTTTAAATATATTTTGTGAGATATAGAATTATTAGGCTGTGTTTTTTGTTAAAAAGGTTTAATGATTTACTCACTGTTCTAAAAAACCCGCCTAGGCTCCGCCTAGGCACGCCTAGGCTTAAGGCTTGGGCGAAACGCCTCGCCTTAAGTTTTTCACGCCTTATGCTTAGTAAAACCCTTAAGGCGCACTTTTTTCTAAAAACATCAATGTTTTAGTGAAATGATATCGTCTTTTAAAGAATTTTTTAACTAACCGAACCATTATCTCATCCAAAATAATCAAATAGTATTTTAATTTTCATATATTCAGACATATTTTTATGATATGTACAATTTTAGTATTTTAATAGCCTTGTTATGGTGTAAAAATATTAAAATATATTAAGAAGGCCTAAACGCCTTTTCACGCCTTTTTACGCTTAAACTCGCCTAGGCTTCTAAGGCTTAAGGCTTGACCTCCACGCCTCGATCACGCCCCGCGTTTTTTAGAACCTTGGATTTACTAATACAATTACAATTGTTTTATGTTGAAATAGAGTACACACGTTGAACTTCCAATGATCGGTAACTAAAGTAAAGAAAGATCACCTTGGGATCAACCAACATTGAAGTATCATTTTCACATGAGAAGAAAATCATGAGGAAATTGTAATAATTAGTTCAAATGCACAATGTGATTGTTTGCATGAATAATTGATAACCAATTGCTTACTATCTTTAGAGCTTTTGATTTGGCAATATATGCAACCCCACCACCATCATCCTTTCTTCCTTCAATATCACTAATGCTCTTGCCACCATCTTCATCATCCCTTCATTGACTCCTCCACCATGCATATTATATGAAATGGTGGAGCCTTTTATTGACTATATATATAGAGGAGAATTCAACGTAGAAGATCATCTAAGAGAATCAGAGAGAAACAGGTAGTTCAAAGAGTGAGAGAATGTAATGATTTAAAGAGAGGAAAAATTATCGTGTGTAATTTTAAATAGGGGTATTTAAAGTTTTGTTTGGGGATGTGATTTTTTTCTAAAGAGAGAACGGTATACTATTTTGTTAAATTAATTTGAGATGGTCTTTCCTTATTGTGAGAGGGTATTTTTATTATGAGAGAATAAATATTATTATGTGTGTGGTGAAGGAACAAAAATTCCTTCCAATTTGTAATATTCTTCTCTATATAGTGATACGGATCATCATCGCATGTGGACGTAGCCCCATTTGTGAGGGTAAATCACCTACGTCTTGTAATATGGTGTGTTATTTTTCTGTCACTTTTAACATCACTTTATTTTTGGATTTGCCATTATTTTGGGTAAATTTGTTTGGGACTCCGCACACTTACGTACAACAAATTAGTATAAGAGCTCTAAGGTTGCAAACTTGGATATTTGTGAGATGGCCTCCAAAATAAAGTATGATGTCGAGAGATTTTATGAAAAAAATAATTTTGGGATGTAGGAAGTAGAGGTGATGGATATCCTTGTCAAGGAGGGTTTATTTCAAGCCTTGGGGGAAAACCCGATACAATGAAAGAAGGCAGGTGGAAAAAGAAAGATAGTGAGGCTTGTTCCACAATTTTATTGTGTTTGTCAAAAGAAACACAATATAATGACAAATACTTCAATAAAGGTGATTTGGGAAAATCTTGAAAAGATCTTTTTGGAGATGTCTCTTATAAATCATATTAATCTCAAGAAAGAGTTCTACCATTTGAGCATGAAGACTGGTACGTCATTGCAAGACCACCTCAATGAATTTAATAGACTTCTTTCGAAACTATTAAACATGGAGGTAAAAATGGAGGAAGAAGATAAGGTCACAGTTCTTCTAGCTTCTCTTCCTAAGAGGTACAATCATTTGGTGACAACGATGATGTATGGGAATATGACTATTGTCATGGATGCATCCACATCAACCCTTGGCTCCAATGAAAATTGAAGGAAAGTGGTGGAGGGTGACGTAGAGGTCGTGGGCTTAGTTGTGAGACGAAGATCAGAAAATTGAAGCTTAATTTGAGGAGCTCAAGGTCCAAGTCGAAAAATCACAACGATAAGGAATGTTAATATTATCACGTTATGCATTGTCCCAAATCGAAAGAGACAAAATGAAAAGGCAAAGAAATGGTTCAACTGGCAACATTTGTGGTTGCTACGACGAATGATGCAGACAATGACGAGTATGCTCTCATGTCAACCTCGTGTTCAAAAGGTCATTTAATGACATTTGGGTTCTTGATTCTGGTTTTCCATTCATATATGTCCCAATAGGGATTCTTTTTCCTCTTAGAAAGAGGTAAAAGATGGTTCTATTTTATCGACCGATGGGAGAGCCTTTAATTTTTTTTTGAAATTAGAACATATAAGGACATGGTTTTGAATCGAGTCAATTTGTATGTATTGGATTAATTCCGTGTTGGGAAAAAACTTACTTGAGTCTTAGGTTGTTAGGATTTGAGTCGTGTCCTTCAAACTTATGATGTGTGATTAAAGACCATGCGGCAAAGTTAAAGCTACATCAAGAATACATTAGTTACGTGTTGTGTTTTCGTCATCAACATCCGAGGGATCACAATGAAAGTATGAATGGATATTTATGTTTAATCCCTGAAAGTTTTGTTAATTTGTTTGAGGCCTTTTCGTAATTTGGATTTTGAAAGGAAAATATTTTTTGGTTTTAGTTCGTTCGAACTAGTTTATACAGTTCATTTGAACGAGATGTAAATATTGTTAGAATGACCTTTAAATGAACATCACTCGAGATTTTTTTTTTTATCAAAGATATATAGTTCGAAGCTCGTCCGAACGAGATTAACATGTTCGTTCGAACGAGGTTTTAGTTGGTTGGAACGAAATAGTGTTTCGTTCGAATGAACCATATGTTTTCATTTGAACGTGTTTCTTCGAAAAATGTATCGCCTCAAAATTCATATTGTCTATAATTACTCACGTCTAGCATCAATTTTATGCAAGGGTTTTTGCGAAAATGAGTTTCCAATTTTTATCTCATGCCTTCCAAACCCTAGTTTACACCCAAGTTTGAGATCCAAGAATCCTACATCTATATGTCTGTTTGAGATCTCTTATGTGTTTCTCCCTAGTAGTTTGATCCATAGATTGTGAGCATTTTGATCTGTGGAGACCAAGTTTCTATTGAGCAATGATTGGAGTGCTCATAAGACAAGTAAGATCAGTGAGATACCGAGATGCGAGAACGAGCTTGCATTGTGTGCCTATTAGAAGGCATCCAATAATGTTTGCGAAGAAGGTTATAAGGAGCGAGGAAGCGCATCAAGGCTTGAAGGCATCGAGTCTATCAGTAAGTCTAAATTGGTCTTGTAAAATTGCCTATATCGCAGTGGACTTATATGGATTGGTCATTCAAGGTTTTTTCTCGTGTGGCTTTTTCTCATACATCATCATATTGTGATTTACTTATTTTATTCTTGTTTATACTCACCTAGATGCATGCTTGGGTACAGACTAAAATTGGTAAAAAGTTTCACACGACACTTGTGGTTTTAAAATTGGTGCAAGTTATATAAAAATTATGAAAATAAAATTTATTGGTGTTTTTATCTACAAACCATAGGATACATAACTTTCACAAATTCGTAATAGAGCAGGTTACACTAGTTTGCGGTATTAGATCCATGTTTTGTGCTTGTTCAGAGTTTAGATGGATTTTAACCGACTAGGTACTTCTATGACCGATCTCCATTATTTAATGGGACAAACTATCCTTATTGGAAGGCTCAACACTACACCAAAATTGGCGAATGGTCACGGCCAAAATCCTTGACCAAGATTGTGTGTCGCGAACTTGGGCCATGACCATTTCGAGCGCGACCAATTACGTGGGTCGCGATCCAAGTCCGTGACCAAAAAATGGTCACGGCCCGCAGGGGGTCATGACAGATGGTCGCGGACTTGGTCCGTGACGGGAAAAAAATGGTCGCGACCTTCGTCCGTAACCCACTATCGTGACAAAATTGGTCGCGGCCAAAGTCCGTGACCCACGCCGCAACGAAAAAAAAGGAAACAAATGGTCGCGGTCAAAGTTCACGACCCACACCACGACGAAAAAAATAATCGCGGCCCAAGTCCATGATCCACAACCGTGACAAAAAATGATCGCGGTCAAAATTCGTGACCCACACCGCGACGAAAAAAAAGGAAAAAAATGGTCGTGGACTTTGGTCACGACCATTTTTATGCGCGACGAAAAAAATAAAAATGGTCATGGACAAAGTCCATGACCATATTTAACTATAATTTTTAAAAAATGTATTTTTTTGGCCCAATCCTAAAATTGGGGGTTCTCTGACTGCACGGTCGGTTGCTATGTGTAACGTTGGACACATATGAGGTGTTACAAATATTTATTATTGGCAAAATAATAAAAAAAAATCATAAATTGCGAAACGGGAACATTGTTAATAAACTAATATATATACAAACTTAAAAATATTACACGTCTTAATAATTCATAGACCAAAAAAAATTGGGCAGAGTTTCCTCTATTTTCTGGACATTCTAAACCCTGTAAATGTAAAACCTGCTTATTATAAAGCTCGCACGGCCATAAAATTTAACAATCAAATTATAAAAGCTCGCACGGCTATAAAACTAAACAATAAAAGCCCACACAGCTGTAACACATAAAAAAATAATCCTGAATGTCCACAACATTAGATAAACATTCTTCATGTTGTAAACCATTGCCTCTTTCATTTGTTCCACGTGAAAAAATTCTACAAATGATAGGATATAAAAAAAATGATATTAGTAACCAAGTAGATTTACAAAAAATTTATTCCAGCTGAAAAATTGCATATATGTGCTATAATTATCAACATATAAATTCCAACGAGTTACATTGGACCTATGTGAGGTGTCGATGCCACTTATGGGGCCGTTCGGGGGCTATTTCGAGTTTTCAACCACTAACGCCATGTTTTTATGCCTAAGTCTAGAAATATATAAATTATCATCGTATTCTCAAATTAGGAGTCCCGTGATCACTCGATCAGTCCCTACGAGTTGCATTGGTCCCGTGCGAGGTGTTGGTGGCACTCAAGGGGTCGTTCGGGGGCTGTTTCAGGTTTTCACCCACTAACGGCATGTTTTTATGCCTAATATGCAAATTATAGTCATATTTTCATACCGAAAGTCCCGTGATCGTGCAGTCAGTTCCTATGAGTTACATTAGTCCCGTGAGAGGTGGTCGTGCCTCTCACGGGATCGCACAGGGCCTTTTTCGAGTTTTCACCCTCTAACGCCTTGTTTTCAAGCTTAAGTCCTCATATTTTAAAATTATCGTCGTATTCTCAAACCGGGAGTCCCGTTATTGCACGGTAAGTTCCTACATGTTACATTGGTCCCGTTAGAGATGTTGGTCCCTCTCACGGGATCGTACGGGGGCTGTTTCGAGTTTTCACCCTCTAACGCCTTGTTTTTAAGGTTAAGTCCTCATATTTTGAAATTATCATCGTATTCTCAAAACGTGAGTCTCATTATAGCGTGGTTAGTTCCTACGTGTTACATTGATCTCGTGAGAAGTGTTTGTCCCTCCCACGGGACCGTACGAGGGCTGTTTCGAGTTTTCACCCTCTAACGCCTTGTTTTTAAGCTTAAGTCCTCAAATTTTCAAATTATCATCGTCTTCTCAAACAAAGAGTCTCGTGATTACGTGATCAATTACTACGTGTTACATTGGTCCGTGAAAGGTGTTGGTGCCTCTCACTGGACCGTATGGGGGCTGTTTCGAGTATTCACCCTCTAACGCCTTGTTTTCAACCTTAAGTCCTCATATTTTCAAATGATCGTCTTATTCTCAAACTGGGAGTCCCATTATCATGCGGTTAGTTCCTATATGTTACATTGGTCCCGTGAGAGGTGTTGGTGCCTCTCACGGGACCGTACGGGGGCGGTTTCGATTTTCACCCTCTAGCACCTTATTTTCAAGCTTAAGTCCTCACATTTTCAAATTATCGTCGTAATCTCAAACCGGGAGTTCCGTTATCACGCGGCCAGTTCCTACTTGTTATATTGGTCCCGTGAGAGGTGTTAGTCCCTCTCACGGGACCGTACGGGGGATGTTTGGGTTGTTTCAAGTTTTCACTCTCTAACGCCATGTTTTCAAGCTTAAGTCCTTAGATTTTCAAAATATCGTAGTATTCTTAAACCGTGGGTCCCGTTATCGCACAGTCAGTTCTTACGTGTTACATTGGTCCCGCGAGAGGTGTTGGTGCCTCTTATGGGACTGTACGGGGTATGTTTCGTGTTTTTCCTCTCTAACGCCTTGTTTTTAAGCTTAAGTCCTCATATTTTTAAATTATCATCGTATTCTCAAACTGGGAGTCCCGTGATTGTACGGTCAGTTCCTATGTGTTACATTAGTCCCGTGAGAGGTGTTGGTGCCTCTCACGGGACCTTACGGGGCCTGTTTTGAGTTTTCACCCTCTAAAGCCTTATTTTCAAGCTTAAGTCCTCATATTTTTAAACTATCATCGTATTCTCAAATCAGGAGTCCTGTGATCGCCCGGTGAGTTCCTACGTGTTACATTGGTTTCGCGAGAGGTGTTGGTACCTCTCACGGGATCGTACGGGGGCTATTTCGAGTATTACCCTCTAAGGCCTTATTTTATAGCTTATATCCTCATATTTTCAAATTATCATCGTATTCTCAAACCGGGAGACCCGTGATTGTGCGGTCAGTTCCTATGCGGTACATAGGTCCCGTGAGAGGTGTGGTGCCTCTCAAGGGACCGTACGAGGGCTTTTTCGAGTTTTTCCCCTCTAACGCCTTGTTTTTAAAATAAAGTCCTCATATTTTCAAATTATTATCGTATTCTCAAACCGAGAGTCCCGTTATCGTGCGGTTAGTTCTTACGTGTTAGATTGGTCCCGTGAGAGGTGTTAGTCCCTCTCACGGGACCATACGGGTACTTTTTTGAGTTTTCATCCTCTAACGCCTTGTTTTCAAGCTTAAGTCCTCATTTCAAATCGGGAGTCTCGTTATCACGCGGTTAGTTCCTACATGTTACATTGGTCCCGTGAGAGGTGTTGGTGCCTCTGACGCGACTATACGGGGGCAGTTTCAATTTTTCACGCTCTAACGCCTTGTTTTCAAGCTTAAGTCCTCATATTTTCAAATTATTTTGTTATTCTCAAATTGGGAGTCCTGTTACCGTGCGGTTAGTTGTTACATGTTACATTGGTCCCGTACGAGGTGTTGGTACCTCTCACGGGACTATACGTGGATTGTTTGGGCTGTTTCAAGTTTTCACCCTCTAACGCCTTGTTTTCAAGCTTAAGTCTTTATATTTTCAAATTATCGTCGTATTCTCAAACCGGGAGTCCAGTTATCACGGGGTCAGTTCTTACGGGTTACATTTGTCCCGCGAGAGGTGTTGGTACTTCTCACGGTACTATAGTGGAGATGTTTCGAGTTTTCACCCTCTAACGCCTTGTTTTCAAGCTTAAGTCCTCCTATTTTCAAATTATCGTCGTATTCTCAAACTGAGAGTTCCATGATAGCGCGGTCAATTCCTACGTGTTACATTGGTCCCGGAGATGTGTTGGTGCCTCTCAAGGGATCGTACGGGGGTTGTTTCAAAATTTACCCTCTAACGCTTTGTTTTTCAGCTTAAGTCCTCATATTTTCAAATTATCATCGTATTCTCAAATCGGGAGTCCCGTGATCGTGTGATCAATTCCTACTTATTATATTGGTCCCGCGAGAGGTGTTGGTGCCTCTCACAGGACCGTACGGGGGCTGTTTTGAGTTTTACCCTCTAATGCCTTGTTTTCAATCCTAAGTCCTCATATTTTCAAATTATCATCGTATTCTCAAATTGGGAGTCCCGTTATTGCGTAGTTACTTCTTACATACTACATTGGTCCCGTGAGAGGTGTTGGTCCCTCTCACGGGACCGTATGGGGGATGTTTCGAGTATTCACCATCTAACGCCTTGCTTTCAAGCTTAAGTCCTCATATTTTTAAATTATCGTAGTATTCTCAAATCGGGAGTCCCGTGATCATGCGATCAGTTCCTACGTGTTATATTGCTCCCGTGAGAGGTGTTGGTTCCTCTCACGGGACCGTACGAGCGTTATTTCGAGTTTTGACCCTCTAACGCCTTATTTCAAGATTAAGTCATCATATTTTCAAATTACTATCGTATTCTCAAACAGGGAGTCCCGTGATCATGCAGTCAGGTCATATAAGTTACATTGGTCCTGTGAGAGGTGTTGGTGCCTCTCACGGGATCGTATAGTGGCTTTTTCGAGTTTTCACTCTTTAACGACTTATTTTCAAGCTTAAGTCTTCATATTTTCAAATTATCATCGTATTATCAGACCGGTAGTCCCATTATCACGCGGTCAGTTCTTAAGTGTTACATTGCTCCCATGAGCACTGTTGGTCCCTCTCACGGGATCGTACGGGGGTTATTTCGAGTTTTACCCACTACGCCTTGTTTTAAAGCTTAAGTCCTCATATTTTCAAATTATCATCGTATTCTTAAATCGGGAGTCTCATGATAGCGCGGCCACTTCCTATGAGTTACATTGCTCTCGTGAGAGGTGTTTGTCCCTCTCATGGGACCGTACGGGGGATTTTTGAGTTTTCACCATCTAATGACTTGTTTTAAAGCTTAAGTCCCCATATTTTCAAATTATCATCGTATTCTCAAACCGGGAGTCCCGTTATCGCGCGGTCCGTTCTTATGTGTTACATTGGTCCTGTGAGAGGTGTTTGTACCTCTCACGAGACCGTACGGAGGCTGTTTGGCCTGTTTCGAGTTTTCACCCTCTAACGCCATGTTTTCAAGATTAAGTCCTCATATTTTCAAATTATCAATATATTCTCAAACTGGGGGTGCCGTGATCGCGCAGTCAATTCCTAGGTGTTACATTGGTCCCAGAGAGGTGTTGGTGCCTCTCACGGGACCGTACGGGGGCAGTTTTGACTTTTACCCTCTAACGCCTTATTTTTTAGCTTAAGTCCTCATATTTTCAAATTATCATCGTATTATCAAACTTAGAGTCCCGCGATTGCGCGATCAGTTCCTATGAGTTACATTGATCCCGTGCAAGGTGTTGGTCCCTCTCACGGGACCGTACGGAGGTTGTTTCGAGTTTTCACCCTTAAATGCCTTATTTTCAAGATAAATCCTCATATTTTCAAATTACCATCATATTCTCAAATCGGTAGTCCCGTGATCATGCAGTCTATTCCTATGAGTTATATTAGTCCCGTGAGAGGTGTTGGTGCCTCTCACGGGACCGAAGGGGGGCTTTTTCGAGTTTTCACCATTTAACGCCTTGTTTTCAAGCTTAAGTCCTCATACTTTCAAATTATCATTGTATTCTCAAAACGGGAGTCCCGTTATCACAAGGTCAGTTCTTACGTGTTACATTGGTCCCGTGAGCACTATTGGTCCCGCTCACGGGACTGTACGAGGGTTGTTTCGAGCTTTACCCAGTAATGCCTTGTTTTCAAGCTTAAGCCCTCATATTTTCAAATTATCATCGTATTCTCAAATCGGGAATCCTGTGATCGTGCGACGAGTTCCTATGAGTTACATTTTCCCTGTGAGAGGTGTTGGTGCCTTTCACGAGACCGTACGTTTTTTTTTCAATTTTCACCCTCTAACGACTGGTTTAAAAGCTTAAGTCTTCATATTTTAAAATTATCATCGTATTCTCAAACCGAGAGTCCCGTTATCATGCGGTAAGTTTTTACGTGTTACATTGGTCCCGTGAGAGGTGTTGGTCCCTCTTACGGGACCATAGCTGTTTGGGCTGTTTCGAGTTTTTACCTCTAACACCTTGTTTTTAAGCTTAAGTCCTCCTATTTTGAAATTATAGTTGAATTCTTAAACTGGGATTCCCATGATAGTGCGATCAATTCCTACGTGTTACATCGGTCCTGGACAGGTGTTGGTGCCTCTCATGGGAGCGTAGGGGGGCTGTTTCGAGATTTACCCTCTAACGCCTTATTTTTTAGTTTCAGTCCTCATATTTTTAAATTATCATCGTATTCTCAAATCGGGAGTCTCATGATTGTGCGATCGATTACTACTTGTTACATTGGTCCCGCGAGAGGTGTTGGTGCCTCTCACAAGACCGTACGGGAGTGGTTTCGAGTTTTACCCTCTAATGCCTTATTTTCAAGCCTAAGTTCTCATATATTCAAATTATCATTGTATTCCCAAACCGAGAGTCCCGTTATCATGTATTTACTTCTTACATACTACATTAGTCCCGTGATAGGTGTTGGTCCCTCTCACAGGACCGTATGGGGCTATTTCGAGTATTCACCCTCTAACGCCTTATTTTCAAGCTTAAGTCGTCGTATTTCAAATTATTATCGTATTCTCAAATCGAGAGTCTCGTGATCACGCGGTCAGTTCCTACGTGTTATATTGTTCCCGTGAGAGGTGTTCGTACCTCTCATGGGACCGTACGGTGGCTGTTTCGAGTTTTCACCCTCTAACGCCTTATTTTCAAGCTTAAGTCCTCATATTTTCAAATTATCATCGTATTCTCAAACCGTCAGTCCCGTTATCGCGTGGTCAGTTCCTACATATTACATTGGTCCTACGAGAGGTATTGGTGCCTCTCCGGGATCGAACGGGGGTTGTTTTAAGTTTTCACCATCTAACGTCTTATTTTCAAGATTAAGTCCTGATATTTTCAAATTACCATCGTATTCTCAAACTGGGAGTCCCATGATCATGCGGTCAGTTCCAATAAGTTACATTGGTCCGTTGAGAGGTGTTGGTGCCTCTCACGGGACCGTACGTCAGTTTTTTTCTAGTTTTCACCCTTTAACGCCTTATTTTCAAGCTTAAGTCTTCATATTTTTAAATTATCATCGCATTCTAAAACCGGGAGTCCCGTTAACGCGCGGTCAGTTCTTAAGTGTTACATTGATCCCGTGAGCGCTATTGGTTCCTCTCACGGGACCGTACGTGGGTTATTTTGAGTTTTACCAACTAACGCCTTGTTTTCAAGCTTAAGTCCTCATATTTTCAAATTATCATCGTATTCTCAAACTGGGAGTCTCGTGATCGTGCGACCAGTTCCTATGAGTTACATTGGTCTCATGAGAGGTGTTGGTCCTTCTAACAAGACCATACGGGGGATTTTCGAGTTTTCACAATCTAATTACTTGTTCTAAAGGTTAAGTCCTCATATTTTGAAATTATCATCGTATTCTCAAACCAGGAGTCCCGTTATCGCGTGGGGCATTCTTAAGTGTTACATTGGTCCCGTGAGAGGTGTTGGTACCTCTCACGGGACCGTACGGGGGCTATTTGACCTGTTTCAATTTTTTACCCTTTAACGCCTTGTTTTCAAGCTTAAGTCCTCATATTTTCAAATTATCATCGTATTCTTAAACTGAGAGTCCCGTGATCACGCGATTAACTCCTACGTGTTACATTGGTCCAAGAGATGTTGGTGCCTCTCACGGGACCGTAAGGGGGCTATTTTGAGTTTTACCCTCTAACGCCTTTTTTCCTAGCTTAAGTCCTCATATTTTTAAATTATCATCGTATTCTCAAACTCGGAGTCCCGTGATCGCGCAGTCAGTTCCTATGAGTTACATTGATCCCGTGCGAGGTGTTGGTCCCTTTCACGGGACCGTACGGGGGCTGTTTCGAGTTTTCACCCTCTAAAGCCTTATTTTCAAGCTTATGTCCTCATATTTTCAAATTATCATCGTATTCTAAAACTGGGAGTTCCGTGATCGTGCGATCAATTCCTACGTGTTACATTGTTTCCACGAGAGGTGTTGGTGCCTCTAACGGGACTATACGGGGGCTATTTTGAGTTTTACCCTCTAACACCTTATTTTCTAGCTTAAGTCCTCATATTTTCAAATTATCATTAAACCGGGAGTCCCATGATTGCGCAGTCTATTGTTACGTGTTACATTGATCCCGTGAGAGGTGTTGGCCCCTCTCACGTGACAGTACGGGGGCTATTTGGCATGTTTCGAGTTTTCACCCTCTAATGCCTTATTTTTAAGCTTAAGTCCTCCTATTTTCAATTTATCAACATATTCTCTAACTGGGACTCCCATGATAGCGTGATAAATTCCTACGTGTTACATTGGTCCTAGAGAGGTGTTGGTGCCTCTCATAGGAGCGTACGGGGGTTGTTTCGAGATTTACCCTCTAACGCCTTATTTTTTAGCTTAAGTTCTCATATTTTAAAATTATCATCGTATTCTCAAACCGGGAGTCCCGTGATCACACAGTCAATTCCTATTTGTTACATTGGTCCCGCGAGAGGTGTTAGTGCCTCTCACAGGACCATACGGGGGCTGTTTCGAGTTTTACCCTCTAATGCCTTATTTTCAAGCCTAAGTCCTCATATTTTCAAATTAGCATCGTATTCTCAAACTGGGAGTCGCGTTAACGTGTAGCTGCATCTTACGTACTACATTGGTCTCGTGAGAGGAGTTGGTCCCTCTCACGAGACCGTATGGGGGCTGTTTCGAGTATTCACCCTCTAACGCCTTATTTTCAAGCTTAAGTCGTCTAATTTTCAAATTATCGTCGTATTCTCAAACCGGGAGTCTCGTGATCACGCGGTCAGTTCCTACGTGTTATATTGATCCCGTGAGAGGTGTTTGTACCTCTCACGGGACCGTACGGTGGCTGTTTCGAGTTTTCATCCTCTAACGCCTTATTTTCAAGCCTAAGTCCTCATATTTTCAAATTATCATCGTATTCTCAAAACGTCAGTCCTGTTATCGCGTGACCAGTTCCTACGTGTTACATTGGTCCTACGAGAGGTGTTGGTGCCTCTCACGGGATCGTACGGGGGTTCTTCCAAGTTTTCACTCTCTAACGCCTTGTTTTCAAGATTAAGTCCTCATATTTTGAAATTACCATCGTATTATCAAACCGAGAGTCATGTGATCATGAGATGAGTTCCTATTAGTTACATTGGTCCCGTGAGATGTGTTGGTGCCTTTCACGGAACCGTACATGGGATTTTTCGAGTTATCACCCTCTAACGCCTTATTTTCAAGCTTAAGTCCTCATATTTTCAAATTATCATCGTATTCTTAAACCGTCAATCTCGTTATCACGTGGTCAGTTCCTACGTGTTACATTGGTCCTACGAGAGGTGTTGGTGCATCTCACGGGACCTAACGGGGGTTGTTTCGAGTTTTCACCATCTAACGCCTTATTTTCAAGATTAAGTCCTGATATTTTCAAATTACCATCGTATTCTCAAACAGGGAGTCCCGTGATTATGCGGTCTGTCCCTACAAGTTACATTGGCCCTGTGAGAGGTGTTGGTGCCTCTTATGGGACCGTACGTCTGCTTTTTCGAGTTTTCACCCTTTAACGCCTTGTTTTCAAGCTTAAGTCCTCATATTTTAAAATCATTATCGTATTCTCAAACCAGGAATCCTGTTATCGCGCGATCATCTCTTAAGTGTTACATTGCTCCCATGAGCGCTGTTAGTCCCTCTCACGGGATCGTACGGGGGTTATTTCGAGTTTTACCCTCTACGCCTTGTTTTAAAGCTCAAATTCTCATATTTTTAAATTATAATCGTATTCTCAAATCGGGAATCTCGTGATCGCGTGGCCAGTTCCTATGAGTTATATTGGTCTTGTGAGAGGTGTTGGTTCCTCTCACAGGACCGTACGAGGGATTTTTTGAGTTTTCACCGTCTAATGACTTGTTTTAGAGCTTAAGTCCTCATATTTTCAAATTATCGTCGTATTCTCAAACTGAGAGTCCCGTTATCATGCGATCCATTCTTACGTGTTATATTAGTCCCGTGAGAGATGTTGGTTCCACTCACGGGACCGTACGGAGGTTGTTTGGCCTGTTTTTAGTTTTCACTCTCTAACACCTTATTTTTTAGCTTAAGTCCTCATATTTTCAAATTATCATCGTATTCTCATATTAGGAATCTCATGATCGCGCGGTCAATTCCTATGTGTTACATTGGTCCCGAAGAGGTGTTGGTGCCTCTCACGGGACCGTGCAGGGGCTATTTCGAGTTTTACCCTCTAACACCATGTTTTCTAGCTTAAGTCCTCATAATTTCCAATTATCAACATATTCTCAAACTCGGAGTCCCGTGATTGTGCGGTCAGTTTCTATGAGTTACATTGATCCCAGTGCGAGTTGTTGGTCCCTCTCACGGGATCATACGGGGGCTGTTTCGAGTTTTCACCCTCAAATGCCTTATTTTCAAGCTTAAGTCCTCATATTTTCTAATTATCATCATATTCTCAAACCAGGAGTCCCGTGATCATGCGATCAATTCCTACGTGTTACATTGGTCCCGCAAGAGGTGTTAGTTCCTCTCATGGGACCATACGGGGGTTATTTCGAGTTTTACCCTCTAACGCCTTATTTTCTAGCTTAAGTCCTCATATTTTCAAATTATCATCGTATTATCAAATTAGGAGTCTCGTGATTGCGCGGTCAGTTCCTAAGAGTTACATTGGTCCCGTGATAGGTTTTGGTGCCTCTCACGGGACCGTAACGGGGTTTTTCGAGTTTTCTCCCTCTAACGCCTTATTTTCAAGCTTAAGTCCTCATATGTTCAAATTATCATCGTATTCTAAAATCGGGAGTCCTATTAATGCGCAATCAGTTCTTACGTATTACGTTTGTCCCGTGAGAGGTATTAAATCATCTCACAGGACCATCCGGGGGCTATTTTGAGTTTTCACCCTCTAACGCCTTATTTTCAAGATTAAGTCATTATATTTTCAAATTTCCATCACATTCTCAAACCGAGAGTCCCGTGATCACACAGTTAGTTCTTGTGAGTTACATTAGTCCTGCGAGAGGTGCTGGAGCCTCTTATGGGACCGTACGGGGGCTTTTTTGAGTTTTCCCCGTTTAACACCTTGTTTTCAAGATTAAGTCCTCATATTCTCAAATTATCGTCGTATTCTCAAACCGGGAGTCCCGTTATCGCAGGATCAGTTCTTACGTGTTACATCGGTCCCGTGAGCACTGTTGGTCCTTCTCACGGGACTGTACGGGGGTTGTTTCGAGTTTTACCCACTAACGCCTTATTTTCAAGCTTAAGTCCTCATATTTTCAAATTATCATCGTATTCTCAAACCGGGAATCTCGTGATCATACGACCAGTTCCTGTGAGTTACATTTGTCCCGTGAGAGGTGTTGGCGCCTCTCACGAGACCGTACTGGGGCTTTTTTTGAGTGTTCACCCTCTAACGACTTGTTTTAAAGCTTATGTCCTTATATTTTAAAATTATCGTTGTATTCTGAAGAAGAGTGCGCTTGCGTTCAAATAAGGAAGTTATTTAATTAAACACAGTTTTACCAGTTAAGTCCTAAACATTCATTTATATGTGATTGAATATGATGATGAAACATGCAAGAACACATATATGAGGAAAAATCCCCCAAAAGGGGCAAAAACCTTTTATTTTCACAATAATTTTGTAAGAGAAACGGATTACAACGGATTACAATGAAAATACAGTGACACAAAAATACCCTCAGGTGTCGGTTCTGTTGTCGGCGGCTGGAACAATCCCTTTCCAGTAGGGCAGCAGTGACGAAGAGAGCAACTTCCTCACAGATTACTCCAGATGAGGAAATGATCTTCTTTAAGGTTTAAAGATTCACACACATATATGGGAATGGTTTTGTGAATCAAAAAGGTTTAGAAAACCTTAAAAGGTGAAGTCTTATTCTCGGCAGTTTTCGCAGAATTTTGAGATTGCAGAAAGACTTGAAAAATGTGTAGAAGGAGTTCGAACGAGATAGCCATGTCGCTCGAACGAAGGACAAAAGTCATTCGAACGATATCGGGCGACATGCCTATCTCGCGCGAACGACTTTCAAAGTCATTTGAGCGAGCTCGTCGATCAAGGCCATTCGCTTCTACACTTAGAAAAATTCTACTTTTGATAAAAAATAGATCCAGACTTCAAAAATAATTTTCAAAAACAATTCCTAAATATTTATGCAAATATTTAAAGTTCCAATAAAACATTTTACTGATAAGGCGTAGTGGAGTAGTGGGAATGAGCTGAGATGCACGTTGCATGGAGCATGATGCACGCGAAGAAAGGGGATGCATTGAATTCGGATACAGGCCGTCGAGGATGATCGTGATGACGTGCCGAATGTAGTGATATCAGACATATGAACTGTGATCTAGGAGAAAACAGAAAATTCCTAGAATCTACCCCTGACATTTATAAAATTATGTCCTTACAAATCTCCCCCTATGTCTATGTCGGTACATACATAAAAAATTCGAATTATGCAATCAAATGACATACAAGATAATATCCCCATTAAACCCTCAAACTGAGAATACTAAATGACATGTCTTCCAAATCTTCAGCTCTCCAAATATTCCAAAACTTTTCTCATCAGGGTGTGTAATCAAATAATGAGCAATGTTGTACCTACACACATGAGATAAAGAAAATACCCGTGACAAGTAACAGTTTGATAATATAATGATATGCAAAAAATTGATGATCAATTAAGCTTAATCAAATCATTCATGCAGCACCAAAACATTCTCCCCCATAATTCTTCTCCCCCTTTTTATGATGTCCTCAAATAGACAGATAAGAGAAACATAAGTGAATGCACATGGAGAATGACACACGGGAATAAACTGCTATTTTTGTATTTTTCAAAATTTTTCACACATAGTATACAACAAAGAATCACACCATGGAAGATCACAAAAACAACCAAGTCAATGATAGCGAAAATGAAGGGGTGTGATCAAATTCGATAGGAAAATCAATGCATACAAACATGACATATGTGTACGATGAATATCGGATACTCCTAACGAATGAACTCAAAGTCTTCCTTTGGTGTAAAAAGGTGAAAATATAGGACATTGACTCAATCAAATCAACAAATCAAAGCTCCAAGTGATTTCCACACCAATAATGTCCAAAACTATTTCATGCTTTTTCAAGACTTTCAAGGAAGTGCAAACCCGCTTATATTCTCCAACCAAACTCCCTCAGATATTAATTTTGAATAGAGGCTTTCTAAATTCTCAAACTTTGGAGAATTGATGTTGAAACCTAATGGCCCATATTTGGCATGAATTGATTTTTATTGCCTTTAAATTTTTCGGGATCTTTTAACCTCTTTGGACCCCGGATAATAACATTCCTCCAATTTTTAGGTCCTTTTGAATGGTGGCTTTTGCGCAAAGAATAGATGATTGCCTTTCGCAGCCCCTCCCTGTTCTTAAACACTCAGTCTCATAAAAACGGTTTTTACATGCATTCCAATCTTGTCAAGTTTTATCACATATTGTAAGTTGTATAGACAGAATTGAGATGGAAACATTCAAGACAACATGTGATAAACAAGTGCAATAATCAAATAAAGCCGTGCATGTGTGCAATAAAGGAGATAGGAGTCAAACATGTAGAAAAGATATCACGAATCACATCTCAGAGACTCCAAGCAGTGTAAAGCACATGGATGAAATGATGTAGTGTCTCAAATCTCTATGAAACAGTCACAGGAATAAATGGAATGAAATTGTGACTTGGCTATCTTAAATATTCATCCATAACAGGTGTAAAAAAAATACAAAAATCTTTTTGGGCTTTTCTGAAATTTTTATATACAAAAACAAAAATCTTTTTGGATTTTTCAAAAGAATAAATAAATAGATGTACAACAAAGCAATGATACATATAAAACAAACTAGCAATATGAATAATATGATATGAACATGAAAAAGCATCCAATTCTAGACATAGACCAACCCCTCAGTCAACTGTGCAAATCCACAAAGACTTCCTAAGACTCTCAAATCTAAGGGCATCTAAAGGTTTCATGAAAATATCGGCTAACTGACGGTCGGTGGGAACAAAACTCAGGGATACGACATTCTCCTCAACTAACTGTCGTATAAAGTGCTCACGTATCCTAATGTATTTTGTGCGCAAATGATGGACTGGATTACGGGATATGTGTATTGCGCTCGTGTTATCACAGGAAATGGTCATGGTATCCTGTGAAATCCCATAATCCTCCAGCATTTTCTTCATCCACAAGAGTTGCGTGCAACAACTCCTGGCGGTTATATACTCAGCCTCCGCAGTGGACAAAGAGATGGAATTTTGCTTCTTGCTCAGCCAGGAGACAATAGCATAACCAAAGTAGAAACACCCACCAGAAGTGCTCCTATAACCATATACATCCCCGGCCCAATCGGCATCGGAATAGGCGGATAAACGGTCATCAGTATCAAAGGAATACCAAATACCGTATGAGAGAGTCCAACTCACGTATTTAATAATACGTTTGAGAGCAAGTAAATGTGACTCTTTCGGGGACGCCTGATATCGTGCACAGACTCCAACACTAAAGGCTATGTCGGGATGACTGGCAGTCAAGTAGAGAAGACTACCTATCATACTCCGATACAAGGTTTGCTCTACGTCCTTGCCTGAAGTGTCCTTACTAAGCTTGGTAGTGGTACTCATAGGTCTACGTGCATTCTTAGCGGAGTCTAAACCAAATTTCTTCACTAGGTCTCTAGCATACTTGGATTGGGAGATGAACATCCCATCCTCTAGCTGACGAACCTGGAGACCAAGGAAGAAAGTAAGCTCACCAACCATGCTCATCTTAAACTCACTTTTCATCTCCTCTTCAAAGTGATGAGCATGCTGAGAGCACGTGGATCCAAAGACTATGTCATCCACATAGACCTGGGCAACCAAAATTGCACTGTCATCTCTCCTGATGAATAATGTCATATCGACTCCCCCTCTCTTGAAGACACAGGCTAAGAGATAGAAAGTAAGCCTCTCGTACCAAGCACGGGGTGCTTGCTTCAAACCATATAAGGCTTTCCTCAAATAGTAGACGTGCTCCGGGTGCTGAGGGTCTTCAAACCATTTTGGTTGTTCCACGTAAACCTCCTCCTGTAGAATGCCATTCAGAAAGGCACTCTTGACATCCATTAGATATAACTTGAAGTGCAGATGACATGCGATGGCGAGTAGTAGACGGACGGACTCAAGCCTCGCAACAGGAGCAAATGTCTACCCAAAGTCTACAACCTCTATCTATGTGTAGCCTTGAGCGACCAACCTAGCCTTGTTTCGGATTATGGTACCATTTTCATTCTTAAAAATCCACCGGGTAGCTATCAGATTAGTCTCACTAGGTCGGGGGACAAGTTCCCAGACATTATTCTTTTTAAACTGAAGCAACTCATCCTGCATAGCAGATATCCAATGTTCATCCTTGAGTGTTTCTTTATGACTCCTGGGCTCAACATTGGATGTGTAGCAAAGATGGATAACAACGTTCTCTAGTTGATCACGAGTCTTGACCCCTAGAGTGGGATCGCCAACAATGGCAGATGGGTCATGACTCTTGCGAACCCAAGCGGGTGTATCCCCTAACACAGAAGTGGGGACCATAGAGTGTGGGTGAGAGACAAGTGGATCACTGTCAGACGAGTCCTCATCCTCATACTGAAGGTTAGGATCAATAACTGTTGGAGGTTCGTCATCTTGCACGGTGACGTTTATTGATTCCATAACCTTAGAGCTTTTCAGGTTAAAGACTCGGTACGCTCTACTAGTCGATGAATATCCCAGCAGTATTCCCTCGTCGCTTCGGGAGTCAAACTTTCCTAATTGCTCTCTATCCCGTAGGATGTAGCATTTACTCCCAAAAACACGGAAATATGCAAGATTGGGCTTCTTTCCAGTCCACAACTTATAAAGAGTCTGTAGTGTGTGTGGCCGCAGATAAACCCTATTTACCGTATGGCATGCAGTAGATGCTGCCTCTGCCCAAAATCTCCTAGAAACTTTACGACCTAGAAGCATAGATCTAGCCATCTCCTGGATCGTTCTATTCTTTCTCTCAACAATCCCATTTTGCTGATGAGTCTTCACAGCAGAAAACTCATGTTTGATCCCAAGGCTATCACAATACAAATATACCTTTGCTTCCTTAAATTCAGTGCCGTTGTCACTACGTATCCTGTTAATAGTGACTCCGTGTTGATTTTACAGGACACGACACTTGGTCGTTAAAAACTCTACAACATCGGATTTCTCTCTCAGAAAACCTACAAAGGAGTACCTGGAGAAATCATCCACCATCAAAAGGATATACCTCTTACCACCCAAACTCTCGGTATGAGTGGGACCCATAAGATCCATGTGTATAAGCTCAAGAACACGAGAGGTGGTAATGGAATGCAACTTCCTATGGGGACTACGAATTTGTTTTCCCAACTGACAGGGTCCACAAACCGTCGAAGTTGGCCTTCCAAGAGATGGTAAGCCACGTACTAGGTTCTTTTCTAGCTAAGCGAGTGAGATCTCTAATATTTACGTGACCTAGACGTTGGTGCCACATATCCATAGGAGTGATCGTAGCGCTGTTGCAGACAAGTGAGGAAGTAGGCACAATCCCATAACAATTATCCTCGGTCCTCATCCCTTGCATCAAAAGTTACCGGCTTGATTGTAGACATTACACACGTCCCGGTTAAACTTTACTGCAAAGTCAGTGTCGCACAACTGGATAATGATGAGAAGGTTTACTTTTAAACCTTTGGCGTACAACACATTCTCTAGCTTAGGAAATCCTGGTAACTCTACAGTACCTCGTCCTACAATGCTAGACTTTCTCCCACCTCTAAAGGTGACTCTACCATCCTTATAATCCTCAAGGTGGGTAAAACATGAGACATCACCTGTCATGTGTCTGGAGCATCCACTATCAAAATAACACTGTGAGGTATTATGTGCTTTGAGAGCAACATGAACAACAAGGGCTTTCTTATCTTTCTTAGGCACCCAAAAAGTGGTAACCTTTTGTTTACCCTTGTTGTTGTTGGTTTTAGCTGAAATGTGAGAAGCATACAGACGGTAGTGACATCCGTCGTAATTCCTCCATCAAACTCTGTGATGTGGCGGCTAAAAACTCAACACGCTCTCTCAGACTAGAAAACTCATCAGTATGGCGTGGTGGAGCAGTAGTACGTCGTGTCCGACCCATGCTATAGCAAAACTCCCTGAGGTGTCCTTTTCTTTTACAATAAGTACAAAAGAACACAGTCAAAGGCGGACCTTGGTTTGCTTTTCTTGGTCGAACTCTCCTTCGAGGTTTTTGACGATGGCCATAAGGAGTCGTAGTAAACTCAGGAACTGGTCGAGGTGCAATTTGGGAGGAGGAGGCACCATCATAACCAATTCCCTGCCTATCACAAAACCTAAAGCAGGGCCGAGGAGCATCTTTCCCATTTTCCCAGATCTGTCCTCGATTTTTACCTTGACTTCCCGTGGTTTCTCAAGATCACAAGTCAGCTGGGCAACAAGGGCTTCAAGTTTCTTCCAAGTCTCCACGAAGGAATGGAGCTCACTCGTAAGACTAGCCACTTGTTTATTCAAGTCCCCTCTCTCTTTCTCAAAATTACTCTCTCTCTCTCTAAACAAACTCTCTTTCTTAACACAGGCAGATTCTCTCTCTCTCAGGGCGGTGCAGGTGGAGGACTCTCTCTCTCTCGCTTTTCTTAAATCTTCCTCTAATCCGATGATCTTAAGAACTAACGCCTTGTTACGCTTTTTAGTTTTAAATGACTCAGAATATAACTCAGCGTAGGCGCATTGAATATCACTCTCGCTCTCACTAGTGTCATCCTCCCCCTCACTCACATCGATCTCACTGTCGAGGTGTCCCTGTGATGCAGCATCCTCGTCGTCTTGAGAAGAACTAGAAGTGCTCACATGACTAGCCATGAATGCGGTGAAGTTACACTCATGTGGTGACTCGACTCCAGAATCCACCGACTCGACCTCACTGTCGTCGCTAAGGGTAGCATTAAGGACAACTTTCCCTTTCTCTCTGACCCCTACAGTCTCACTCAAAGCATCTCTCACTTTCTTTCTTAGGAGGATCTTTAAAACCTTTTTCGTTTTTCTTTTCAAACTTATTTTTCTCAAATTTCTTTTTATCTTTAAAATTACCATTTTTCTTAAATTTGAGAATCCTTTTGAATTTTTTTGCAAAAAGAGCCAAATCGTCTAAGTCAAAATCACAATCAGAATCTGACGTGTCGGTCTCTCTCTTTCTAGATGACTCTACCCTCTTTTTAGCCGACCTCTCACTCTTTCTCTCTTGGGCATTAAGTGAAATTCCCTTATCTTTAGACCTAGTAGTTTTAGGAAACATATCAATTTCATATGTTTGCAAGTCTCCTACAAGTTCTTCCAATTTTAGCGTATTTAAATTATCCATAGAATTTAGCACAGTGACTTTAGGGATAAAACGCTTAGGCAAAGACCGAAGAATCTTTTTAACAACTCTAGCATTAGGAATATGTTCACTATTATTAAAGCTAGTATTAACAATGTGAGAAAGCCTAGCATAAAAATCATCAAAACATTTAGTCTCATGCATGGTGATGGTTTCAGATTGAGTTGTCAAATTTTGCAATTTAGACTCTTTCACAGCATTAGTTCCTTCATGCGTGAGTTGTAAAACATCCCATGCCTCTTTTGACGTGGTGCACGCCATTATGCGTTTGAACTCATCAGGTGTGACAGACCCAAAAATAGCACTTAGACCCTTAGAATTGAATGATGACCATTTAAATTCGTCTTCAGTCTAAGAATTGACAGGTTTTAAATTGATCACATTATCAATAGTGACGGAGGGAGGTGTCCACCCTCTTTCAACCAAAATCCAAACACGTTCATCAATCGCTTTTAATGCAGATCTCATGCGGGCTTTCTAATATGCATAGTTCGTCCCGTAAAAAAACTGGCATTTTATTATATAACTTCTCCATAATGAACACACTCGTTTTCAAAAATCAATTTTTCAGAAAATTGATATCTTAGAAAAATTTTGCGGAAAATTATGCGGTAAAATTGTGTAACTGGATCTGATACCAATTTGAAGAAGAGTGCGCTTGCGTTCAAATAAGGAAGTTATTTAATTAAACACAGTTTTACCACTTAAGTCCTAAACATGCATTTATATGTGATTGAATACGATGATGAAACATGCAAGAACACATATATGAGGAAAAATCCCCCAAAAGGGGCAAAAACCTTTTATTTTCACAATAATTTTGTAAGAGAAATGGCTTACAACGGATTACAATGAAAATACAGTGACACAGAAATACCCTCAGGTGTCGGTTCTGTTGTCGGCGGCTGGAACAATCCCTTTCCAGTAGGGCAGCAGTGACGAAGAGAGAAGCTTCCTCACAGATTACTCCAGATGAGTAAATGATCTTCTTGAAGGTTTCAAGATTCACACACATATATGGGAATGGTTTTGTGAATCAAAAAGGTTTAGAAAACCTTAAAAGGTGAAGTCTTATTCTCGGCAGTTTTCGCAGAATTTTGAGATTGCAGAAAGACTTGAAAAACGTGTAGAAGGAGATGAAATATTTATACAAAAATTGAGGCGTTGGGTCATTCGAACAAGATAGCCATGTCGCTCGAACGAAGGACATAAGTCGTTCGAACGATATCGCGCGACATGCCTATCTCACACGAACGACTTTCAAAGTCGTTTGAGCGAGCTCGTTGATCAAGGCCATTCTCTTCTAGACTTAGAAAAATTCTGCTTTTGATAAAAAATAGATATAGACTTCAAAAATAATTTTCAAAAACAATTCCCAAATATTTATGCAAATATTTAAAGTTCCAATAAAACATTTTACTGATAAGGCGTAGTGGAGTAGTGGGAATGAGCTGAGATGCACGTTTCATGTAGCATGATGTACGTGAAGAAAGACGATGCATTGAATTCGGATACAGGCCATCGAGGATGATCGTGATGACCTGCCGAATGTAGCGGTATCAGACATATGAACTGTGATCTAGGAGAGAATAAAAAATTCCTAGAATCTACCCCTGAAATTTATAAAATTATGTCCTTACATATTCTCAAACCGGGAGTCCGTTTATCATGTGATCAGTTTTTATGTGTTAAATTGGTCCCGTGAGAGGTGTTGGTCCCCCTCACGGGACCGTACGGGGGTTGTTTGGGCTGTTTTGAGTTTTTACCCTCTAACGCCTTGTTTTCAAGCTTAAGTCCTCCTATTTTAAAATTATTGTCATATTCTCAAACTGGGAGTCCCATGATAGCGCGATCAATTCCTTCGTGTTACATTGGTCCCGGAGAAGTGTTGATGCCTCTCACGGGATCGTACGGGGGCTGTTTCGAGATTTACCCTCTAATGCCTTATTTTCTAGTTTAAGTCCTCATATTTTCAAATTATCATCGTATTCTCAAATTAGGAGTCTCATGATTGCGCGGTCAGTTCCTAAGAGTTACATTGGTCCCGTGATAGGTTTTGGTGCCTCTCACAGGACCGTACGGGGGCTTTTTTGAGTTTTCTCCCTCTAACGCCTTATTTTCAAGCTTAAGTCCTCATATGGTCAAATTATCACCGTATTCTAAAATTGGGAGCCCTATTAATGCATGATCAGTTCTTACGTATTACGTTGGTCCCGTGAGAGGTGTTGGACCATCTCACGGGACCATACGGGGGATGTTTCGAGTTTTCACCCTCTAACGCGTTGTTTTTAAGATTAAGTCATCATATTTTCAAATTTCCATCACATTATCAACCCAAGAGTCCCGTGATCACGCGGTCAGTTCCTGTGAGTTATGTTAGTCCCGTGAGAGGTGTTGGCGCCTCTAAAGGGACCGTACGGGGGCTTTTTTGATTTTTCACCCTTTAACGCCTTGTTTTCAAGCTTAAGTCCTCATATTTTCAAATTATCATCGTATTCTCAAACCGGGAGTCCCGTTATCGCAGGATCAGTTCTTACGTGTTACATCAATCCCGTGAGCACTGTTGGTCCCTCTCACGGGACTCTACAGGGATTGTTTCGAGTTTTACCCACTAACGCCTTGTTTTCAAGCTTAAGTCCTCATATTTTCAAATTATCATTGTATTCTCAAACCAGGAATTTCGTGATCGCGCGGCCAGTTCCAATGAGTTACATTTGTCCCGTGAGAGGTGTTGGCGCCTCTCATGAGACCGTACGGGGCTTTTTTGAGTTTTCACCCTCTAACGACTTGTTTTAAAGCTTAATTCCTCATATTTTAAAATTATCATCATATTCTCAAATCGGGAGTCTCATTATCGCGTGATCAATTTTTACGTGTTAAATTGGTCCCGTGAGAGGTGTTGCTCCCTCTCACGGGATCGTACGGGGGTTGCTTTGGCTGTTTTGAGTTTTCACCCTCTAACGCCTTATTTTCAAGCTTAAGTCCTCCTATTTTAAAGTTATTATCATATTCTCAAACTGGGAGTCCCATGATAGCGCGGTCAATTCCTACATGTTACATTGGTCCCGGAAAGGTGTTGGTGCCTCTCACGGGATCGTACGGGGGACTGTTTCGAGATTTACCCTCTAACGCTTTATTTTCTAGCAAAAGTCCTCATAATTTAAAATTATCATCGTATTCTCAAACTCGGAGTCCCGTGATTGTGCGGTCAGTTCCTATGAGTTACATTGATCCCAGTGCGAGGTGTTGGTCCCTCTCACGGGATCATACGGGGGCTGTTTTGAGTTTTCACCCTCAAATGCCTTATTTTCAATCTTAAGTCCTCTTATTTTCTAATTATCATCGTATTCTCAAACCGAGAGTCCCGTGATCTTGCGGTCAATTCCTACGCATTACATTGGTCCCGCAAGAGGTGTTAGTTCCTCTCATGGGACCATACGAGGGTTGTTTCTAGCTTTACCCACACCTTATTTTCAAGCTTAAGTCCTTATATTTTCAAATTATCATCATATTCTCAAACTGAGAGTCTCGTGATGGCGGGGTCAGTTCCTAAGAGTTACATTGGTCCCGTGATAGGTTTTGGTGCCTCTCACGGGACTGTACGGGGGCTTTTTCGAGTTTTCTCCCTCTAACGCCTTATTTTCAAGCTTAAGTCCTCATATTTTCAAATTATCATCGTATTCTAAAACCGGGAGTCCATTAATGCACGATCAGTTCTTACGCATTATGGTAGTCCCGTGAGAGGTGTTGGACTATCTCACGGGACCATACGGGGGCTGTTTCGAGTTTTCACCCTCTAACGCCTTATTTTCAAGATTAAGTCATCATATTTCCAAATTTCCATATCATTCTCAAACCGAGAGTCCCGTGATCACTCGGTCAGTTACTGTGAGTTACATTAGTCCCGTGAGAGGTGTTGGCGGCTCTTACAGGACCGTACGGGGGATTTTTTGAGTTTTCACCCTTTAACGCCTAATTTTCAAGCTTAAGTCCTCATATTTTGAAATTATCATCACATTCTCAAACCAAGAGTCCCGTTATCGCAGGATCAGTTCTTACGTGTTACATTGGTCCCGTGAGCATTGTTGGTCCCTCTCACGGGACTGTATGGGGATTGTTTCGAGTTTTACCCACTAACGCCTTGTTTTCAAGCTTAAGTCATCATATTTTTAAATTATCAACATATTCTCAAAATGAGAATCCCGTGATCGTGCGGCCAGTTCCTACGAGTTACATTTGTCCTGTGAGAGGTGTTGGCGCCTATCACGAGATCGTACTAGGGCTTTTTTGAGTTTTCGCCCTCTAACGGCTTGTTTTAAAACTTAACTCCTCTTATTTTAAAATTATCTCCGTATTCTCAAGCTGGGAGTCTCGTTATCGCGTGATCAGTTTTTATGTGTAAAATTGGTCCCGTGAGAGGTGTTGGTCCCTCTCACGGGATCGTACGGGGGTTATTTGGGTTGTTTTGAGTTTTCACCATCTAACGCCTTGTTTACAAGCTTAAGTCCTATTTTACAATTATTGTCGTATTCCCAAACTGGGAGTCCCATGATAGCGTGGTCAATTCCTACATGTTACATTAGTCTCGGAGAGGTGTTGGTGCCTCTCACGGGATCATACGGGGGATGTTTCGAGATTTACCCTCTAACGCCTTATTTTCTAGCTTATGTCCTCATAATTTCAAATTATCATCGTATTCTCAAACTCGGAGTCCCGTGATTGTGCTGTCAATTCCTATGAGTTACATTGATCCTAGTGCGAGGTGTTGGTCCCTCTCACAGGATCATACGGGGGTTGTTTCGAGTTTTAACCCTCAAATGCCTTATTTTCAAGCTTAAGTCCTCATATTTTCTAATTCTCATTGTATTCTCAAATCGGGAGTCCCGTGATTATGTGGTCAATTCCTACGTGTTACATTGGCCCCGCGAGAGGTGTTAGTTCCTCTCATGGGACCATACGGGGCTGTTTCGAGTTTTACCCTCTAACGCCTTATTTTCAAGCTTAAGTCCTCATATTTTCAAATTATAATCATATTCTCAAACTGGGAGTGTCGTGATTGCACGGTCAGTGGTTAAGTGTTACATTGGTCCCGTGATTGGTTTTGGTGCCTCTCACGGGACTATACGGGGGCTTTTTCGAGTTTTCTCCCTCTAATGCCTTATTTTCAAGCTTAAGTCCTCATATTTTCAAATTACCATCGTATTCAAAATTGGGAGTCCCATTAATGCACGATCAGTTCTTACGTATTACGTTGATCCCGTGAGAGGTGTTGGACCATCTCACGGGACTATACGGGGGCTGTTTCGAGTTTTCACCCTCTAACACCTTATTTTCAAGAATAAGTCATCATATTTTTAAATTTCCATCATATTCTCAAATCGAGAGTCCCGTGATCACGCGGTCAGTTCCCGTGAGTTATGTTAGTCCCATGAGAGATGTTGGAGCCTCTTACGGGACCGTACGGGAGATTTTTCGAGTTTTCACCCTTTAACGACTTGTTTTAAAGCTCAAGTCCTCATATTTTAAAATTATCATTGTATTCTGAAACCAGGAGTCTCGTCATTGCGTAATCAATTTTTACGTGTTAAATTGGTCCCGTGAGAGGTGTTGGTTACTCTCACGGGATCGTACGGGGGTTGTTTGGGCTGTTTTGAGTTTTCACCCTCTAACTCCTTATTTTCAAGCTTATGTCCTCCTATTTTAAAATTATTTTCATATTCTCAAACTGGGAGTCCCATGATAGCGCGGTCAATTCCTAAATGTTACATTGGTCCCGGAGAGGTGTTGGTGCCTCTCACGGGATCGTACGGGGCTGTTTCGAGATATACATTTTAACGCCTTCTTTTCTAGCTTAAGCACTAATATTTTAAAATTATGATCGTATTCTCAAACCAGGAGTCTCGTGATCACGCGGTCATCTCTTATGAGTTACATTGATCCAGTGCGAGGTGTTGGTCCCTCTCACGGACCGTACGGGGTTGTTTCCAATTTTACCCTCTCACGCCTTATTTTCTAGCTTAAGTCCTCATATTTTAAAATTTTCGTCTTATTCTCAAATTGTGAGTCATGTGACCGCGCGATCAGTTTCTATGAATTACATTGGTCCCATGAGAGGTTTTGGTTCCTCTCACAGGACCGTACGGGGGATTTTTTGAGTTTTCACCCTCTAATGCCTTATTTTCAAGCTTAAGTACTCCTATTTTCAAATTATCATTGTATTCACAAACCGGGAGTTCCGTTATCATGCGGTAAGTTCTTACGCGTTACATTGGTCTCGTGAGAGGTGTAGGTCCCTCTCACGGGACCGTTCGGAGGTTGTTTCGAGTTTTCACCTCTAACGCTTTGTTTTCAAGATTAAGTCCTCATATTTTCAATTATCATCGTATTCTCGAACTGGGAGTCTTGTTATCGCGCGGTTAGTTCCTACGTGTTACATTGATCATGTGAGAGGTGTTGGTCCCTTTCACGGGACTGTACGGGGGCTATTTGGGTTGTTTCGAGTTTTTACCTCTAATACCTTCTAAAACTGGGAGACCCATTGTCACGACGCCGACCCAAAATAGTATTAGGGAACGAGTGTCTTAACATGCCACCAAAGCAACAAATATTTCGATTTAATTGTTTCCTTAAATAAATGCAACGGATGTATTATCACATGGTTATGAATCGTAAAATACTGAGAGTAAAGGAATTACGTCATCAGAGCTTTCTAAAGGAAACTTCATATATATTAAAAGTAACAACTAGTTACAACTTAAGAGAAAATTTAAAACTTATTACAAGAGAGCCAGACATGCTCTAAATAAACATTTTACAAAAAGAGCTCTAAAAGCTAAATCTTCAATATAGTCCTTTTTCATTCCGCCCGTGAGCCTAAATGTTTCCTGAAAAATGGTTATTTATACAACATCAGCTAAAAGCCGAATGAGGTTCAATCTCCAGACATTCTAGGGTTTTCAGAAAATAGATACCTATTTAAGTCAAAAAGAAGGCATATACATATATGGATAGGAATCTGTAGTAAAATATATATATTTTTTGAAATAACAGTATATATATATCACAATTGGATAGCTCAGAATAAGTGGAATGCAACAAATCAAATGTGATATCTTTTTCTTTCAATCATATCATTTTGATGGCCAAGTACACTCTTCTACCGTATTCTTCTACTGTATTATTCCCCGGTAGTTGAGGGTCACTCGAACTAGTTCGTCACAACGCCTTATTTAGGGCACACCAGCGATAACCCAGCTGGGAAGGTCAGTCAGTAAAGAGGTCCCTTAGGCCGAATCATATTTTCAATATTCAATATCCTTTTCAATAATCATTTTAATCGGTATGTTTATATGGAAAAATATAAACATATCACAAATGAATCAATCATCGGTATCACATGCATTTTGAGAATAAAAGCATTTCACAAAATACATAGTTTTCATAATATCATATAATTAAAATGCACAAGGAATGTCAGAGTACTCACCCAAAATAGAGGTCGAATTTACTGGTATCAAGTCTTCGATCACACGTTAATCTGATAAAGATTTAAGTACACGTTCTAAGGTCCAGTTTATACTATATTTTAATAACAACTTCTTCTTTTTAAAGGATTGTTGAAACTCATTTTCTCAATTTTTAAAACTCATTGATCGTAATTGAAGAATTCAATTCATAGTTCTTCCTAATCAGTCGGTTCCCAGTATAGATGGAGGGTCACAGGGGCACCACTTAAATACCATCTCATCTAGACAGAACTTCCCTGGGCCTGACTTTGAAATTACTTAAATTGGATTCCATAATAACGAGCAATTTCTTTAAGAATCATTTTTAAAAGCAAATAATTTCAAACAAGTTTATAAAATCAACTTGGATTTGTTCTAAATTTTAAGTTTTGATTAGTGAATTCTTTATTGTATTTTACCAGCATAACTACTAAGTAAATCTATAAAACAATAAATTAAAACTATAAAGATGCATTATAACATTAAGATTACCTTAAGATGAATATCCCTAAGAACTTCTTCTTAATCTTTCTCACTATTTCTTTCTATAATTCTCAAGGAATTGGTGTGAGCTTCAAATGATCCTCAAAGGCCCTATTTATAGTTTTCCAAAGATATTTAGGTGTTGACACGTGTCTGGATGATAAGGTTTCACTTTGGTGAGTCGTCGTTCACGTGTCGTGCAACGGATCAGCCTTGCAGTATTGGTTTACCAAACAGCGACACGTGTTTTTCCTTTTTCTAGAGGATTTACATAAGTTTTATCCTTTCCTATAGAGGTGACACGTGTGCAGTGGATATGTTCAAAAGAAAGCATGAAGTGGAAAGCACAAGGTGGATAGGTATTAAGGGTATAAGGGTCATTTCGGACCTGAAGGGCATTTTGGTAATTTCACACCATATATTTTCAATATTTCTTATAGGTCCTTGAAAATATTTTATTTACAAAAAGGCCCTTTTTTATTTTTCATTTTGGTCCCTAAAACTTTCTTTATTAAAACCAAGTCCCTAAAGCTTCATAAAATTACATTTTCTACCCCAAAACTTATCACTTAGCTTAGGATGCGCCATAAAATCTCAATCCGACCCATTTTACTGTTGATTCTTCAATCTTAAAAATGGGATCTGTCATATTAAGAACTCGGAATATCATATATGTAATAATATATCATTATTAGATAGTAAGTGTGATGAAATTGAAAGAAGACAATTATATATTGACATAAGAAAATGGGGTCATTACACCCATGATAGCGCGATCAATTCCTACGTGTTACATCGGTCCCGTAGAGGTGTTGGTGCCTCTCACAGGAACGTACGAGGGATGTTTCGAGTTTTATCATCTAATGCCTTGTTTTCAAATCTAAGTCCTCATATTTTCAAATTATCGTCTTATTCTCAAACAGGGTGTCCCATTATCGCGTAGTTACTTCTGACATACTACATTGCTCTCGTGAGAGGTATTGGTACCTCTCACGGGACCGTATGGGGGATGTTTCGAGTATTCACCATCTAACGCCTTGTTTTCAAGCTTAAGTCCTCATATTTTCAAATTATCGTAGTATTCTTAAACCGGGAGTCCCGTGATCACGCGGTCAGTTCCTACTTGTTATATTGGTCCCGTGAGAGGTGTTGGTTCCCTCTCACGGGACCGTACGGGCGTTGTTTCAAGTTTTCCCTCTCTAACGCCTAATTTTCAAGCTTAGGTCCTCATATTTTTAAATTATCGTAGTATTCTCAAAGAGGGAGTCCCGTGATCATGCGGTCAGATCCTATAAGTTACATTGGTCCCGTGAGAGGTGTTGGTGCCTGTCACGGGACCGTATGGCAGGTTTTTCAAGTTTTCACCCTTTAACGTCTTATTTTCAAGCTTAAGTCTTCATATTTTCAAATTATCATCGTATTCTCTAACTGGGAGTCCCGTTATCGCGCGATCAGTTCTTAAATGTTACATTGCTCCCGTGAGAGCTGTTGGTTGCTCTCACGGGACCCTACGGGGTTATTTCAAGTTTTACCCACTAACACCTTGTTTTCAAGCTTAAGTCCTCATATTTTCAAATTATCATCATATTCTTAAACCGGGAGTCTCGTGATCGCGCGGCCACTTCCTCTGAGTTACATTGGTCTCGTGAGAGGTGTTGGTCCCTCTCACGGGACCATACGGGGGATTTTCGAGTTTTCACCATCTAATGACTTGTTCTAAAGCTTAAGTTCTCATATTTTCAAATTATCATCGTGTTCTCAAATCGGGAGTCCCGTTATCGCGCGTTTCGTTCTTACGTGTTACATTGGTCCCGTGAGAGGTGTTGGTGCCTCTCATGGGACTGTACGGTGGCTGTTTGGCCTGTTTCAAGTTTTCACCCTCTACTGCCGTGTTTTCAAGCTCGAGTCCTCATATTTTCAAATTATCATCACTTTATCAAATCGGGGGCCCCGTGATCGCGTGGTCAATTCCTACGTGTTACATTGGTCCCGGAGAGGTGTTGTACCTCTCACGGGACCGTACGGGGGCTATTTCGACTTTTAACCTCTAACGCCTTATTTTCTAGCTTAATTCCTCATATTTTCAAATTATCATCATATTCTCAAACTCGGAGTCCCGTGATCGGGCGATCAGTTCCTATGAGTTACATTGATCCCGTGCGAGGTGTTGGTCCCTCTCACGGGACCATATGGGGCAGTTTCGAGTTTTCACCCTCAAACGCCTTATTTTCAAGATTAAATCCTCATATTTTCAAATTATCATCGTATTCTCAAATCAGTAGTCCCGTGATCACACAATCTGTTCCTGTGAGTTACATTGATCCCATGAGAGATGTTGGTGCCTCTCAAGGGACCGAAGGGGGGCTTTTTTAAGTTTTCACCATTTAACGCCTTGTTTTCAGGCTTAAGTCCTCATACAATCAAATTATCATTGTATTCTCAAAACGGGAGTCCCGTTATCACAGGGTCAGTTCTTACGTGTTATATTGGTCCCGTGAGCACTGTTGGTCCCGCTCACGGAACTATACGGGGGTTGTTTTGAGTTTTACCCACTAATGCCTTGTTTTCAAGCTTAATCCTCATATTTTCAATTTATCATCATATTCTCAAATGGGAATCCCGTGATCACGCGGCCAGTTCCTACGAGTTACATTTGTCCCGTGAGAGGTGTTGGTGCTTCTCACGAGATCGTACATTTTTTTTTCGTGTTTTCACCCTCTAACGATTGGTTTTAAAGCTTAATTCTTCATATTTTAAAATTATCATCGTATTCTCAAATCGAGAGTCCCCTTAGCACGCGGTCAGTTCTTACGTGTTACATTGGTCCCGTGAGAGGTGTTGGTCCCTCTCACGGGACCGTATGGGGGCAGTTTGGGATGTTTCAAGTTTTTACCTCTAACGCCTTATTTTCAAGCTTAAGTTCTCCTATTTTCAAATTATCATTATATTATCAATCTGGGAGTCCCATGATAGCGCGATCAATTCCTACATGTTACATCAGTCCCGAAGAGGTGTTGGTGCCTCTCTCGGGACTGTACGGGGGCTATTTCGAGATTTACCCTCTAACGCCTTATTTTTTACCTTAAGTCCTCAAATTTTCAAATTATCATTGTATTCTCAAACTAGGAGTCCCATGATCGTCCGATCAATTCCTACTTGTTACATTGGTCCCGCGAGAGGTGTTGGTGCCTCTCACAAGACCGTACGGGGGCTGTTTTGAGTTTTACCCTCTAATGCCTTATTTTCAAGCCTGAGTCCTCATATTTTCAAATTATCATCGTATTCTCATATCGGGAGTCCCGTTATCACCTATTTACTTCTTACGTACTACATTTGTCTCGTGATAGGTGTTGGACCCTCTCACGGGACCGTATGGGGGATGTTTCGAATATTCACCCTCTAACGCCTTATTTTCAAGATTAAGTCCTCGTATTTTCAAGTTATTGTCGTATTCTCAAACCGAGAGTCCCGTGATCACGCGATCAGTTCCTACGTGTTATATTGGTCCCGTGAGAGGTGTTTGTACCTCTCACGGGACTGTACGATGGCTGTTTCGAGTTTTCACCCTCTAACACCTTATTTTCAAGCTTAAGTCCTTATATTTTCAAATTATCATCGTATTCTCAAACCGGTAGTCCTGTCATCGCGTGGTCAGTTCCTACGTGTTACATTGGTCCTATGAGAGGTGTGGGTGCCTCTCATGGGACCGAATGGGGGTTGTTTCGAGTTTTCACCATCTAACACCTTATTTTCAAGATTAAGTCCGGATATTTTCAAATTACCGTCATTTTCTCAAATAGGGAGTCTCATGATCATGCGCCAGTTCCTATAAGTTACGTTGGTCCCGTGAGAGGTGTTGGTGCCTCTTATGGGACCATACGTCCGATTTTTTGAGTTTTCACCCTTAAACGTCTTATTTTCAAGCTTAAGTCTTCATATTTTCAAGTTATCATCGTATTCTCATACCGGGAGTCCCGTTATCGTGCGTAAATTTCTTAAGTGTTACATTTCTCCCGTGAGCGCTATTGGTTCCTCTCTCGGGACCGTACGGGGGTTATTTCGAGTTTTACCAACTAACGCCTTGTTTTCAAGCTTAAGTCCTCATATATTCAAATTATCATCGTATTCTCAAACTGGGAGTCTCGTGATCGCGCGGCCAGTTCCTATGAGTTACATTGGTCTCATGAGAGGTGTTGGTCCCTCTCACAGGACCGTACGGGGGCTTTTCGAGTTTTCACCATCTAATAACTTGTTCTAAAGGTTAAGTCCTCATATTTTCAAATTATCATCGTATTCTCAAACCAGGAGTCCCGTAATCGCGTCGTCCGTTCTTACATGTTACATTGGTCCCGTGAGAGGTGTTGGTCCCTCTCACAGGACCGTACGGGGGCTATTTGGCCTGTTTCGAGTTTTTACCCTCTAACGCCTTGTTTTCAAGCTTAAGTCATCATATTTTCAAACTATCATCGTATTCTTAAATTGGGAGTCCCGTGATGACACGATCAATTCCTACGGGTTACATTGGTCCCGGAGAGGTGTTGGTGCCTCTCACGGGACCGTACGGGGGCTATTTCAAGTTTTACCCTCTAACGCCTTGTTTTCTAGCTTAAGTCCTCATATTTTCAAATTATCATCGTTTTCTCAAAATCGGAGTCCCGGAACCACGCGATCAGTTCCTATGAGTTACATTGATCCCGTGCGAGGTGTTTATCCCTCTCACGGGTCCGTATGGGGGATGTTTTGTGTTTTCACCCTCTAACACCTTATTTTCATGCTTATGTCCTCATATTTTCAAATATTGAATGTATTATAAAACCGGGAGTCCCGTGATCGTGTGGTCAATTCCTATGTGGTACATTGTTCCCATGAGAGGTGTTGGTGCCTCTTACGAGAATATACGGGGGCTATTTTGAGTTTTACCCTCTAACGCCATATTTTCTAGCTTAAGTCCTCATATTTTCAAATTATCATCGTATTATCAAATCAGGAGTCCCGTGATTGCGCGGTTCATTCTTACGTGTTACATTGGTCCCGTGAGAGGTGTTGGTCCCTGTCACGCGACCGTACGGGGGCTATTTGGCTTGTTTCGAGTTTTCACCCTCTAATGCTTTGTTTTCAAGCTTAAGTCCTCCTATTTCAAATTATCATTGTATTCACAAATCGGGAGTTCCATTATCGCGCGTTCAGTTCTTACGCGTTACATTGGTCTCGTGAGAGGTGTTGGTCCCTCTCACGGGACCGTTCGGGGGTTGTTTCGAGTTTTCACCTCTAACGCTTTGTTTTCAAGATTAAGTCCTCATATTTTCAATTATCATCATATTCTCAAACTGGGAGTCTTGTTATCGCGCGGTTAGTTCCTACGTGTTACATTGATCCCGTGAGAGGCGTTGGTCCCTTTTACGGGACTGTACGGGGGCTATTTGGGTTGTTTCGAGTTTTTACCTCTAATACCTTCTCAAACTGGGAGTCCCATGATAGCGCGATCAATTCCTACGTGTTACATCAGTCCTGGAGAGGTGTTGGTGCCTCTCACGGGACCGTACAGGGGCTGTTTTGAGATTTACCCTATAACGCTTTGTTTTTCAGTTTAAGTCCTCATATTTTCAAATTATCATCATATTCTCAAATCGGGAGTCACGTGATCGCGCGATCAATTCCTACTTGTTACATTGGTCCTGCGAGAGGTGTTGGTGCCTCTCACGGGACCGTACGAGGGCTGTTTCGAGATTTACCGTCTAACGCCTTATTTTTTACCTTAAGTCCTCATATTTTCAAATTATCATCGTATTCTCAAACTGGGAGTCCCATGATCGTCCGATCAATTCCTACTTGTTACATTAGTCCCGCGAGAGGTGTTGGTGCCGCTCACAAGACCGTACGGGGGCTGTTTTGAGTTTTACACTCTAATGCCTTGTTTTCAAGCCAAAGCCCTCATATTTTCAAATTATCATCGTATTCTCAAATTGAGAGTCCCGTTATCGCGTATTTACTTCTTACGTACTACATTGGTCCCGTGATAGGTCTTGGACCCTCTCATAGGACCGTATGGTTTTTTTTTCGAATATTCACCCTCTAACGCCTTGTTTTCAAGATTAAGTCCTCGTATTTTCAAGTTATTGTCGTATTCTCAAACCGGGAGTCCCGTGATCACGCGATCAGTTCCTACGTGTTATATTGGTACCGTGAGAGGTGTTCGTACCTCTCACGGGACCGTACGATGGCTGTTTCGAGTTTTCACCCTCTAACACCTTATTTTCAAGCTTAAGTCCTTATATTTTCAAATTATCATCATATTCTCAAACCAGTAGTCTTGTTATCGCATGGTCAGTTCCTACGTGTTACATTGGTCCTATGAGAGGTGTGGGTGCCTCTCACGGGACCGAATGGGGGTTGTTTCGAGTTTTCACCATCTAACACCTTATTTTCAAGATTAAGTCCTGATAATTTCAAATTACCATAATTTTCTCAAACAGGGAGTCTCGTGATCATGCGGTTAGTTCCTATAAGTTACATTGGTCCTGTGAGAGGTGTTGGTGCCTCTCATCGGACCATACGTCCGATTTTTTGAGTTTTCACCCTTTAACGTCATTTTCTCAAACAGGGAGTATTCATCGTCTAACGCCTTATTTTCATGTTTAAGTCTTCATATTTTAAAATTATCGTCGTATTCTCAAATCAGGAGTCCCGTTATCGCGCGTTCAGTTCTTAAGTGTTACATTGCTCCCATGAGCGCTATTGGTTCCTCTCTCGGGACCGCACGGGGGTTATTTCGAGTTTACCAACTAACGCCTTTTTTTCAAGCTTAAGTCCTCATATATTCAAATTATAATCGTATTCTCGAACTGGGAGTCTCATGATCGCGCGGCCAGTTCCTATGAGTTACATTGGTCTTATGAGAGGTGTTGGTCCCTCTCACAGGACCGTACGGGGGCTTTTCGAGTTTTCACCATCTAATAACTTGTTCTAAAGGTTAAGTCCTCATATTTTCAAATTATCATCGTATTCTCAAATCAGGAGTCCCGTAATCGTATGGTCCATTCTTACATGTTACATTGGTCCCGTGAGAGGTGTTGGTCCCTCTCACGGGACCGTACGGGGGCTATTTGGCCTGTTTCGAGCTTTCACCCTCTAACCCCTTATTTTCAAGCTTAAGTCATCATATTTTCAAACTATCATCGTATTCTTAAATTGGGAGTCCCGTGATCACGCGGTCAATTCCTACGGGTTACATTGGTCCCGGAGAGGTGTTGGTGCCTCTCACGGGACCGTACGGGGGGCTATTTCAAGTTTTACCCTCTAACGCCTTGTTTTCAAGCTTAAGTCCTCATATTTTCAAATTATCATCGTATTCTCAAACTCGAAGTCCCGGAACCACGCGGTCAGTTACTATGAGTTACATTGATCCCGTGCGAGGTGTTAGTCCCTCTCACGGGACCGTATGGGGGATGTTTTGGGTTTTCACCCTCTAACACCTTATTTTCAAGATTATGTCCTCATATTTTCAAATTATCATTATATTCTAAAACCAGGAGTCCCATGATCGTGTGGTCAATTCCTACGTGTTACATTGTTCCCACGAGAGGTGTTGGTGCCTCTTACGGGACTATACGGGGGCTTTTTTGAGTTTTACCATCTAACGCCATATTTTCTAGCTTAAGTCCTCATATTTTCAAATTATCATCATATTATCAAATCGGGAGTCCCGTAATTGCGCGGTTCATTCTTACGTGTTACATTGGTCCCGTGAGAGGTGTTGGTCCCTGTCACGCGACCGTACGGGGGCTATTTGGCTTGTTTCGAGTTTTCACCCTCTAATGCCTTGTTTTCAAGCTTAAGTCCTCCTATTTTCAAATTATTATCATATTCTCTAACTGAGAGTACCATGATAGCGCGATAAATTCCTACGTGTTACATTGGTCCTAAAGAGGTATTGGTGCCTCTCATGGGAGCGTACGGGGGCTGTTTCGAGATTTACCCTATAACGCCTTATTTTTTAGTTTAAGTCCTCATATTTTAAAATTATCATCGTATTCTCAAACCGAGAGTCCCGTGATCGCCCGGTCAATTCCTACTTGTTACATTGGTCCCGCGAGAGGTGTTGGTGCCTCTCACGGGACCATACGGGGGCTTTTTCGAGTTTTACCCTCTAATGCCTTGTTTTCAAGCCCAAGTCCTCATATTTTCAAATTATCATCGTATTCTCAAATTGGGAGTCGTGTTAACGCGTAGTTGCATCTTACGTGCTACATTGGTCCCGTGAGAGGTGTTGGTCCCTCTCACGGGATCGTATGGAGGCTGTTTCGAGTATTCACCCTCTAATTTTCAAATTATCGTCGTATTCGCAAGCCGGGAGTCGCGTGATCACGCCGTGAGTTCCTACGTGTTATATTGGTCCCGTGAGAGGTGTTGGTTCCTCTAATGGGACCGTACGGGGCTATTTCGAGTTTTCATCCTCTAACGCCTTATTTTAAGCTTAAGTCCTCATATTTTTAAATTATTGTCGTATTCTCAAAATAGTTGTCCCATTATCGTCTAGTCAGTTCCTACGTGTTACAGTGGTCCTATGAGAGGTGTTGGTGCCTCTCACGGGATCGTACGGGGGTTCTTCTGAGTTTTCACCCTCTAACATCTTGTTTTCAAGATTAAGTCCTCATATTTTCAAAATAATTTTGTATTCTCAAACTGAGAGTCCCGTGATCATGCGGTGACTTCCTATAAGTTACATTAGTCCCGTGAGAGGTGTTGGTGCCTCTCACGGGGCCGTACTGGGGCTTTTTTGAGTTTTCACCCTTTAATGCCTTATTTTCAAGCTTAAGTCCTCATATTTTCAAATTATCGTCCTATTCTCATACCAGAAGTCCCGTTATCGCGCGGTCAGTTCTCAAGTGTTACATTGCTTCCATGAGCGTTGTTGGTCCCTCTCACGGGATCGTACGGGGGTTATTTCGAGTTTTATCCACTACACCTTGTTTTAAAGCTTAGGTCCTCATATTTTCAAATTATAATCGTATTCTCAAACTGGGAATCTCGTGATCACGTGACCAGTTCCTATGAGTTACATTGTTCTTGTGAGAGAAGTTGGTTCTTCTCACAGGACCGTACGGGGGATTTTTCGAGTTTTCACCGTCTAACGACTTGTTTTAAAGCTTAAGTCCTCATATTTTCAAATTATTGTTGTATTCTCAAACCAAGAGTCCCATTTTCGCACAGTCCATTCTTACGTGTTATATTGGTCCCGTGAGAGGTGTTGGTCCCACTCACGGGACCGTACGGAGGATGTTTGGCCTGTTTCGAGTTTTCACCCTCTAACGCCTTATATTTAAGCTTATGTACTCATATTTTCAAATTATCGTCATATTCTCAAATTAGGAATCCCGTGATCACGCGATCAATTCCTAAGTTCTACATTGGTCTCGAAGAGGTGTTGGTGCCTCTCACGGGACCGTACGGGGGCTGTTTCGAGTTTTACCCTCTAATGCCTTGTTTTCTAGCTTAAGTCCTCTTAATTTCAAATTATCTTCGTATTCTCAAAGTCGGAGTCCTGTGATCGTGTGGTCAGTTCCTATGATTTACATTTATCCCAGTGCGAGGTGTTGGTCCCTCTTACGGGATCATACGGGGACTGTTTCGATTTTTCACCCTCAAACGCTTTATTTTCAAGCTTAAGTCATCATATTTTCTAATTATCATCATATTCTCAAACTGGGAGTCCCGTGATCATGCGGTCAATTCCTACATGTTACATTGGTCCCGCGAGGGGTGTTAGTTCCTCTCAGGGGACCATACGGGGGCTATTTCGAGTTTTACCCTCTAACGCCTTATATTCAAGCTTAAGTCCTCATATTTTCAAATTATCATCATATTATAAAATCGGGAGTCCCATTAATGCGCGATCAGTTCTTATGTATTACGTTGGTCCCGTGAGAGGTGTTTGACCATCTCATGGGACTATACGGGGGTTGTTTCAAGTTTACACCCTCCAACGCCTGGTTTTCAAGATTAAGTTATCATATTTTCAAATTTGCATCACATTCTCAAACTGAGAGTCTTGTGATCATGCAGTCAGTTCCTATGAGTTACATTAGTCCCGTGAGAGGTGTTGGCGCCTCTTACGGGACCGTACGTGGGCTTTTTTGAGTTTTCCCCGTTTAACACCTTATTTTCAAGCTTAAGTCCTCATATTCTCAAATTATCGTCGTATTCTCAAACTCAGAGTCCCATTATCGCAGGATCAGTTCTTACGTGTTACATCGGTCCCGTGAGCACTGTTGGTCCCTTCCACGGGACTGTATGGGGTTGTTTCGAGTTTTACCCACTAACGCCTTGTTTTCAAGCTTAAGTCCTCATATTTTCAAATTATCATCGTATTCTCAAACCGGGAATCTCGTGATCGTACGGTCGGTTCCTATGAGTTACATTTGTCCCGTGAGAGGTGTTGGCGCCTCTCATGAGACCGTACTGGGGCTGTTTCAAATTTTACCCTCTCACGCCTTGTTTTCTATCTTAAGTCCTCATATTTTAAAATTATCGTCGTATTCTCAAATTGGGAGTCTTGTGATTACGTGGTCAGTTTCTATAAATTACATTGGTCCCTCGAGAGGTGTTGGTGCCTCTCACGGGACCGTATGGGGTTTTATCGAGTTTTAACCCTCTAATGCCTTATTTTCAAGCTTAAGTCTTCATATTTTCAAATTATCATTTTATTCCTGAATCGGGAGTCCCGTTATCATGCGGTCAGTTCTTACATGTTACATTGGACCCGTGGGAGGTGTTGGTCCCTCTCACGGGACCATTCGGGGGTTGTTTCGAGGTTTTACCTCTAACGCTTTATTTTCAAGCTTAAGTCCTAATATTTTCAAATTATCATCGTATTCTCAACCTGAGAGTCTTATTATAGGGTGGTTAGTTCCTACGTATTACATTGATCCTGTGAGAGGTGTTGATCCCTCTCACGGGACCGTACGGGGGCTGTTTCGAGTTTTCACCGTCTGATGCCTTATTTTCAAGCTTAAGTACTCATATTTTCAAATTATCTTCGTATTCTCAAATCGAGAGTCCTATGAATGCGCGGTCAGTTCCTACTTATTACATTGGTCCACTGAGAGGTGTTGGTGCCTCTCACAGGTCCGTACGGGGGCTGTTTCGAGTATTCATACTCTAACGCCTTATTTTATAGCTCAACTCCTCATATTTTCAAATTATCGTCATATTCTCAAACCGAGAGTCCTGTGATTGTTCGGTCAGTTCCTACGTGTTACGTTGCTATCGTGAGAGGTGTTGTTGCCTCTCATGAGATTTTACGGGGGCTGTTCCGAGTTTTCTCCCTCTAAAGTCTTGTTTTCAAGATTAAGTCCTCATATTTTCAAATTATAATCGTATTTTTAAACCGGGAGACCCGTGATCAATTTTGACATATTACATTGGTCCCGCGAGAGGTGTTTGTGCCTCTAACGGGACCGTACGGGGGATGTTTCGATTTTTACCCTCTAATGCCTTATTTTCTAGTTTAAGTCCTCATATTTTCAAATTATCATCGTATTATCAAACTAGGAGTCTCGTGATCGCGTGATCAGTTCCTATGTGTTATATTAGTCCCGTGAGAAGCGTCGGTTCCTCTCACGGGACCGTACTAGAGATGCTTTGAGTTTTCACCGTCTAACGCCTGATTTTCAAGCATAAGTCCTCATATTTTCAAATTATTGTCGTATTCTCAAATTAAGAGTCCCGTTATCGCACGATCAGTTCCTACGTGTCACATTAGTCGTACGGGAGGTGTTAGTGCCTCTCACGGGACCGTATGTGGGATGTTCTAAGTTTTAACCCTCTAACGCCTTATTTTCAAGATTAAGTCTTCATATTTTCAAATTACCATCGTATTCTCAAACCGAGAGTCCTGTGATCCCGCGATTAGTTCCTACGTATTACATTGGTCCCGTGAGAGGTGTTGGTGCCTCTCACGATGACCATTTTTTATTATTTACCCTATAACACCTTATTTTCCAACTTAAGTCCTCATATTTTCAAATTATCATCGTATTCTCAAATCGAGAGTCCCGTTATCATGGGATCTGTTCCTACATGTTATATTGGTCCTACGAGTGGTGTTGGTGCCTATCACGGGATCGTACGAGGGCTATTTCAAGTTTTTACCCTCTAACGCCATGTTTTCAAGATTAATTCCTCATATTTTCAAATTTTCGTAGTATTATCAAACCGGGAGTCCCGTTATCACACGATCCGTTCGTATGTGATACATTGGTCCCATGAGAGGTGTCAGTGCCTCTCACGAGACTGTACGAGGGCTGTTTCGAGTATTCACCCTCTAACGCCTTATTTTCAAGCTTAATTCCTCATATTTTCCAATTATTGTTGTATTCTTAAATTGGGAGTCTTGTGATAACGCTATCAGTTCCTACGAGTGGCATTGGTCCCGTGCGAGGTCTTGGTGGTTCTCACGGGGCCGTTCGGGGGTTGTTTCGAGCTATCCCCACTAACGCCATGTTTTTATGCCTAACTATATATATATGAAAATTATGATCGTATTCTCAAACTAGGAGTCTCGTGATCGCACGGTTAGTTGCTATGAGTTTCATTGGTCCCTTGAGAGGTGTTGGTGCCTCTCACGGGACCATACGGGGGATGTTTTGAGTATTCACCATCTAATGCCTTATTCTCAAGGTTAAGTCCTCATAGTTTCAAATTATCATCGTATTATCAAACTGGGAGTCCCGTGATCACAAGGTCAGTTCTTAGTCCCGTGAGAGGTGTTGGTCCCTCTCATGGGACCGTTAGGGGGCTGTTTCGAGTTTTCACCTCTAACGCTTTGTTTTCAAGCTTAAGTCCTTATATTTTAAAATTATCATCATATTCTAAAACCAGGAGTCTCGTTATCGCTCGATTTGTTCCTACGTGTTACAATGATCCCGTGAGAGGTGTTGGTCACGGGACCGTACGGGGTCTGTTTCGAGTTTTCACCGTCTAACGCCTTATTTTCAAGCTTAAGTCCTCATATTTTCAAATTATTGTCGTATTCTCAAACCGAGAGTACTGTGGTCCCACGGTCAGTTCCAACATGTTACATTGGTCCCCTAAGAGGTGTTAGTGCCTCTTACGAGGCCGTATGGGGGTTTTTTTGAGTATTCACTCTCTAACGCCTTATTTTTAAGCTTAAGACCTCATATTTTAAAATTATCATCGTATTCTCAAACTGGGAGTCCCGTGATCGCGCGTTCATTTCTTATGTGTTACATTGGTCCCGTGAGAGGTGTTGGTAGCTCTCACGGGACCTTACGAGGGTATTTCGAGTTTTACCCATCTAAAGCCTTGTTTTTAAGATTAAGTCCTCATATTTTCAAATTAGAATCGTATTTTCAAACCGGGTGTCCCATGATCACGTTATCAATTTTGACGTGTTACATTGGGCCCACGAGAGGTGTTGGTGACTCTCACTGGACTGTACAGGGGCTGTTTCGAGTTTTACCCTCCAACGCCTTATTTTCTACCTTAAATCCTCATATTTTCAAATTATCATCGTATTCTAAAACTGGGAGTCCCGTGATCATGCGGTCACTTCCTACGTGTTATATTGATCCCGTGAGAGGTGTTGGTTCCTCTCACGGGACCGTACGGGCACTATATCGAGTTTTTAACCTCAACGCCTTATTTTTAATCTTAAGCCCTCATATTTTCAAATTATCATCGTATTCTCAAATCGGGAGTCCCGTTATCATGTGACCCGTTCCTACGTGTTACATTGGCCCTACGAGAATATGGGGGCTATTTTAAGTTTTTACCCTCTAACGCCTTATTTTCAAGATTAAGTCCTTATATTTTCAAATTACCATCGTATTCCCAAACCGGGCATCCCGTGATCCCGCGATAAGTTCCTACGTGTTATATTGGTCCCTTGAGAGGTGTTGGTGTCTCTTACGGGACTTTACGGGGGCTGTTTCGAGTATTCATCCTCTAACGCCTTATTTTCAAGCTTAAGCCCGCATATTTTCAAATTATCATCGTATTCTCAAACCAGGAGTCCCGTTATAAAGCGATCAGTTCCTACATGTTACATTGGTCCAACGAGAGGTGTTGGTGCCTCTAATGGGACCGTACGGTGGCTGTTTTAAGTTTTCACCCTCTAACGCCTTGTTTTCAAGATTAAGTTCTCATATTTTGAAATTATCATCATATTCTCAAATCGGGAGTCCTATTATCACGCGACCAGGTCCTACGTGTTACATTGGTCCCGTGATAGGTGTTGGTGCCTCTCACGGGACCGTACGGGGGCTGTTTTGAGTATCCACCCTCTAACACCTTGTTTTCATGCTTAGGTCCTCATATTTTCAAATTATCATCGTATTCTCAAATAGGGAGTCCCATTATCGCGCGGTTAGTTCCTTCATTTTACATTGGTCCCGTGAAAGGTGCTAGTTCCTCTCACGGGATCGTACGGGGATTATTTCGAGTTTTCACCTGCTAACGCCTTGTTTTCAAGCTTAAGTTCTCATATTTTCCAATTATCATCGTATTCTCAAACCAAGAGTCCCGTGATCATGCGATCAATTTCTACGAGTGGAATTGGTCCCGTGCGAGGTGTTGTTCTCTCCTACGGGGCCGTCCGGGGGCTATTTCAGGTTTTCACCCACTAACACCATGTTTTTATGCCTAAGTCCAGAAATATGCAAATTATCATCGTATTCTTAAATCGAGAGTCCCATGATCGTACAATCAGTTTCTACGAGTTGCATTGGTCCCGTGCGAGGTGCTGGTGGCACTCACGGGGCTGTTCGGGGGCTGTTTCGAGTTTTCACCCTATAACGCCTTGTTTTAAAGATTAAGTTCTCATATTTTGAAATTATCATCATATTCTCAAATTGGGAGTCCTGTTATCACGCGACCAGGTCCTACGTGTTACATTGGTCCCGTGATAGGTGTTGGTGCCTCTCACGGGACCGTACGGGGGCTGTTTCGAGTATCCACCCTCTAACACCTTGTTTTCATGCTTAAGTCCTCATATTTTCAAATTATCATCATATTCTCAAATAGGGAGTCCCGTTATCGCGCGGTTACTTCCTGTATTTTACATTGGTCCCGTGAAAGGTGCTAGTTCCTCTCACGGGACCGTACGAGGATTATTTCGAGTTTTCACCCGCTAACGCCTTGTTTTCAAGATTAAGTTCTCGTATTTTCCAATTATCATCGTATTCTCAAACCAAGAGTCCCGTGATCATGCGATCAATTTCTACGAGTGAAATTGGTCCCGTGCGAGGTGTTGTTCTCTCCTACGGGGCCGTCCGGGGGCTATTTCAGGTTTTCACCCACTAACACCATGTTTTTATGCCTAAGTCCAGAAATATGTAAATTATCGTCGTATTCTTAAATCGAGAGTCCCATGATCGCACAATCAGTTTTTACGAGTTGCATTGGTCCCGTGCGAGGTGCTGGTGGCACTCACGGGGCTGTTCGGGGGCTGTTTCGAGTATTCACCCTCTAACGCCTTATTTTCAAGCTTAAGTCCTCATATTTTCAAATTATCATCGTATTCTCAAACTAGGCATCCCATGATTGCACGACAAGTTCCGATGTGTTACATTGAGAGGTGTTGGTGGCTCTCACGGGACCTTACGGGGACTATTTCGACTTTTCCCCTTTAAAGCCTTATTTTCAAGATTAAGTCCTCATATTTTCCAATTATAACCGTATTTTTAAACCAGGAGTCCCGTGATTGCGTGATTAATTTTGATGTTTTACATTGGTCCTGTGAGAAGTGTTGGTGCCTCTTACGGGACCGTACGGGGGCTATTTTGAATTTTACCCTCTAACCCCTTATTTTCAAGCTTATGTCCTCATATTTCTAAATTATCATCGTATTCTCAAATTGGGAGTCCCGTGACCATGCGCTCAGTTCCTCCATGTTATATTGGTCCCGTGATAGGTGTTCGTTCCTCTCACGGGACCGTAGGAGCGTTGTTTCGAGTTTTCATGCTCTAATGCCTTATTTTGAAGCTTAAGACCTCATATTTTCAAATTATAATTGTATTATGAAATCGAGAGTTCAGTTATCGCGCGATCAGTTCCTACGTGTAACATTGGTCCTACGAGAGGTGTTGGTGCCTCTCACAGGACCATACGGGGGATGTTTCAAGTTTCACCCTCTAACGTATTGTTTTAAATATTAAGTCCTCATATTTTCAAATTACCGTCGTATTCTCAAACTGGGAGTCCTGTGATCCCACAATCAGTTCCTAGGTGTTACATTGTTTTCGTGAGAGGTGATGGTGCCTCTCACCGGACCGTACGGGGGCTGTTTCGAGTATTCACTCTCTAACGCCTTATTTTCAAGCTTAATTCCTCATATTTTCAAATTATCATCGTATTCTCAAATCGTGAGTCCCGTTATCAAGTGATCAGTTTCTACGTGTTACATTGGTCCCGTGAGAGGTGTTGGTGCCTTTCATGGGACCGTACGAGGGCTGTTTTGAGTATCCACCCTCTTACACATTGTTTTTAAGCTTAAGTCCTCATATTTTCAAATAATTGTCGTATTCTCAAACCGGGAGTCCCATTATCACGCGGTTAGTTCCTACATATTACATTGGTCCCGTGAGAGGTGCTAGTTCCTCTCACGGGACCGTACGGGGGTTGTTTCGAGTTTTCACCATCTAACGCCTTGTTTTCAAGATTAAGTCCTCATATTTTCTAATTATCACCGTATTCTCAAATTGGGAGTCCAATGATCCTGCGGTCAATTTGGACGAGTGACATTGGTCCCGTGCGAGGTGTTGTTCTCTCCTACGGGGCCGTCCGGGGGCTATTTCGGGTTTTCACCCACTAACGTCATTATTTTATACTTAAGTCCAGAAATATGCAAATTATTGTCGTATTCTTAAACCGAGAGTCCCATGAACGCGCGATCAGTTTCAACGAGTTGCATTGGTCTGGTGCGAGGTGTTGGGGGCACTCACGGGGCCGTTCGGGGGCTGTTTCGAGTATTCACCCACTAACGCCTTGTTTTTAAGATTAAGTCCTCATATTCTCAAATTATCATCCTATTCTCAAACTAGGCATCCCGTGATTGGACGACCAGTTCCGACGTGTTACATTTGTCCCGTGAGAGGTGTTGGTGCCTCTCACGGGATCTTACGGGGGCTTATTTGAGTTTTCCCCCTCTAAAGCCTTGTTTTCAAGATTAAGTCCTCATATTTTCAAATTATAATCGTATTTTTGAATCGGGAGTCCCGTGATCGCGTGATCAATTCCGACGTGTTACATTAGTCCCGCGAGAGGTGTTGGTGCCTCTCACGGGACCGTACGGGGGCTATTTTGAGTTTTGCCTTCTAACGCCTTATTTTCTAGCTTAAGTCCTCATGTTTTCAAATTATAGTCGTATTCTCAAATGGGGATTCTCGTGATCACGCGATCAGTTCCTATGTATTATATTAGTCCTGTGAGAGGTGTTGATTCCCGTCACGGGACCGTACGGGCGTCGTTTCGAGTTTTCACGCTCTAACGCCTTATTTTCAAGCTTAAGTTCTCATATTTTCAAATTATCACGTATTCTCAAATCGAGAGTTTCGTTATCACGCGATCGGTTCCTCCGTGTATCATTGGTCCTACGAGAGGTGTTGGTGCCTCTCACTGGACTATATGAGGGTTATTTCAAGTTTTCACTCTCTAACGCCTTGTTTTAAAGATTAAGTCCTCATATTTTCAAATTACCATTATATTCTCAAATCGAGAGTCCTGTGATCCCGCGATTAGTTCCTACGTGTTACATTGGTCTACTGAGAGGTGATGGTGGCTCTCACAGGACCGCACGGGGGCTGTTTCAAGTATTCACCCTCTAAGGCCTTATTTTCAAGCTTAAGTCCTCATATTTTCAAATTATCATCGTATCCTAAAAGGGAGAGTCCCGTTATCATGCTATCACTTCCTACATGTTACATTAATCCTACGAGAGGTGTTGGTGCCTCTCTCTAGACCGTACGGGGGTTGTTTCAAGTTTTCACTCTCTAACGCCTTGTTTTAAAGATTAAGTCCTGATATTTTCAAGTTACCGTTGTATTTTCAAACTGGGAGTCCCATGATCCCGCGATCAGTTCCTACGTGTTACATTGGTCCCATGAGAGGTGATGGTGCCTCTCACGGGACCGTACGAGGGCTATTTCTAGTATTCACCGTCTAACGCCTTATTTTCAAGTTTAAGTCCTGATATTTTAAAATTATCATCGTATTCTCAAATCGGGAGACCCGTTATCATGCGATCAGTTCCTACGTGTTACATTGGTCCTATGAGAGGAGTTGCTGCCTCTCACGAGATCGTACGGGGGCTGTTTCAAGTTTTCACCCTCTAACGCCTTGTTTTCAAGATTAAGTCCTCATATTTTCAAATTATCGTCGTATTCTCAAACCGTGAGTCCCATTATCACGCACTCAGTTCCTACGTGTTACATTAGTCCCGTGAGAGGTGTTGGTGCCTCTCACGGGACCATACGGGGGTTGTTTCGAGTATTTACGCTCTAACGCCTTATTTTCAAACTTAAGTCCTCATATTTTCATATTATCGTCATGTTCTCAAATCCGAAGTCCCGTTATCGCACGATTAGTTCCTATTGGTTACATTAGTCGTACGGGAGGTGTTGGTGCCTCTCACGGGACCGTAAGGGGGATGTTTTAAGTTTTCACCCCAAACACCTTATTTTCAATATTAAGTCTTCATATTTTCAAATTACCATCGTATTCTCAAACCGGGAGTCCCGTTATCCCGCGATTAGTTCCTATGTGTTACGTTGGTCCTGTGAGAGGTGTTGGTGCCTCTCAGAGGACCATTTTTGATTATTTACCCTATAACACCTTATTTTCCAGCTTAAGTCCTCATATTTTCAAATTATCATCATATTCTCAAACCGGGAGTCTCGTTATCACGCGATCAGTTCCTACGTGTTATATTGGTCCTACGAGAGGTGTTGGTACCTCTCACGGGATCGTACGGGGGTTGTTTTAAGTTTTTACTCTCTAATGCCATGTTTTTAAGATTAAGTCCTCATATTTTCAAATTATCGTAGTATTCTCGAATCGGTAGTCCTGTTATCACCCGTCAGTTCATACGTGATACATTGGTCCCGTGAGAGGTATTAGTGCTTCTCACGGGACCGTACGGGGGCTGTTACGAGTATTCACCCTCTAACGCCTTTTTTCAAACTTAATTCGCATATTTTCCAATTATTGTTGTATTCTCAAATTGGGAGTCCTGTGATCACGCGATCAGTTCCTACGAGTGACATTGGTCCCGTGTGAGGTGTTGGTGGTTCTCATGGGGCCGTTGAAGGTTGTTTCGATCTATCCCCGCTAACGCCATGTTTTTATGCATAACTATAGATATATGAAAATTATCATAGTATTCTCAAACTAGGAGTCCCGTGATCGCACGGTCAGTTCCTATGAGTTACATTGGTCCCCTGAGAGGTCTTGGTGCCTCTCACGGGACCATACGAGGTATGTTTTGAGTATTCACCCTCTAACGCCTTGTTCTCAAGGTTAAGTCCTCATATTTTCAAATTATCATCGTATTCTCAAACTGGGAGTCCCGTGATTACAAGTTCAGTTCTTAGTCCCGTGAGAGGTGTTGGTCCCTCTCACAGGACCGTTCGGGGGCTGTTTCGAGATTTCACCTCTAACGCTTTATTTTCAAGCTTAAGTCCTCATATTTTAAAATTATCATCATATTCTAAAACTAGGAGTCTCGTTATCATTCGATTAGTTCCTACGTGTTACATTGATCCCGTGAGAGGTGTTGGTCCCTCTCACGGGACCGTACGGGGGTTGTTTCGAGTTTTCACCGTCTAACACCTTATTTTCAAGCTTAAGTCCTAATATTTTCAAATTATCTTGGTATTCCCAAATCGAGAGTCCCGTGGTCGCGCGATCAGTTCCAACATGTTACATTGGTCCCCTAAGAGGTGTTGGTGCCTCTTACGAGACCGTACAGGGGATTTTTTGAGTATTCAGTCTCTAACACCTTATTTTTAAGCTTAAGACCTCATATTTTACAATTATCATCGTATTCTCAAACTGGGAGTCCCGTGATAGCACGTTCAGTTACTACGTGTTACATTGGTCCCGTGAGAGGTGTTGGTACCTCTCACTGGACCTTACGAGGGCTATTTCGAGTTTTACCCATCTAAAGCCTTGTTTTCAAGATTAAGTCCTCATATTTTCAAATTAGAATCGTATTTTCAAACTGGGTTTCCCATGATCGCTTGATCACTTTTGACGTGTTACATTGGGCCCACGAGAGGTGTTGGTGACTCTCACTGGACCGTACAGGGGCTGTTTCGAGTTTTACCCTCTAACGCCTTATTTTCTACCTTAGATCCTCATATTTTCAAATTATCGTCATATTATAAAACTAAGAGTCCTGTGATCTACGTGTTATAATTGTCCCGTAAGAGGTGTTGGTTCCTCTCACGGGACCGTATGGGCACTGTTTCGAGTTTTCAACCTCAACGCCTTATTTTTAAGCTTAAGTCCTCATACTTTCAAATTGTCATCGTATTCTCAAATCGGGAGTCCCGTTATCATGCGACCAGTTCCTACGTGTTACATTGGCCCTACGAGAATACGGGGGCTGTTTTAAGTTTTCACCATCTAACGCCTTATTTTGAAGATTAAGTCCTTATATTTTCCAATTATCGTTGTATTCTCAAACCGAGCATCTCGTGATCCCGCGATAAGTTCTTACGTGTTATATTGGTCCCTTGAGAGGTGTTGGTGCCTCTCTCGGGACCGTACGGGGGCTGTTTCGAGTATTCACCCTCTAACGCCTTATTTTCAAGCTTAAGTCCGTATATTTTCAAATTATAGTCATATTCTCAAACCAGGAGTCCCATTATCAAGCGATCAGTTACTACATGTTACATTGGTCCTACGAGAGGTATTGGTGCCTCTCATGGGACTGTACGGGGGTTATTTCAAGTTTTCACCCTCTAACGCCTTGTTTTCAAGATTAAGTCCTTATATTTTCAAATTATCATCATATTGTCAAATTGGGAGTCATGTTATCACACGATTAGGTCCTACGTGTTACATTGGTCCCGTGAGAGGTGTTGGTGCCTCTCACGGGACCGTACGGGGGTTGTTTCGAGTTTTCACCCTTTAATGCCTTATTTTCAAGCTTAAGTCCTCATATTTTTAACTTATCATCCTAATCTAAAATTTGGGAGTCCCGTTATCGCGCGGTTAGTTCGTACATTTTACATCGGTCCTGTGAAAGGTTCTAGTTCCTCTCACGGGACCGTACGGGGGTTATTTCGAGTTTTCACCCTCTAACGCCTTGTTTTCAAGCTTAAGTTCTCGTATTTTCCAATTATCTTCGTATTCTCAAACCAGGAGTCCCGTGATCATGCGATCAATTTCTACGAGTGAAATTGGTCCCGTGCGAGGTGTTGTTCTCTCCTATGGGGCAGACCGGGGGCTATTTCAGGTTTTCACCCACTAACACCATATTTTTATGCCTAAGTCCAGAAATATGCAAATTATCATTGTATTCTTAAATCGAGAGTCCCATAATCACATGATTACTTTTTACGAGTTACATTGGTCCCGTCCGAGGTGCTGGTGGCACTTACGGGGCTGTTCGGGGGCTGTTTCGAGTATTCACCCTTTAACGCCTTATTTTCAAGCTTAAGTCCTCATATTTTCAAATTATCATCATATTCTCAAACTAGGCATCCCGTGATTGCACGAACAGTTCTGATGTGTTACATTTGTCTCGTAAGAGGTGTTGGTGGCTTCACGGGACCTTACGGGGAATGTTTCGAGTTTTCCCCCTTTAAAGCCTTGATTTCAAGATTAAGTCCTCATATTTTCAAATTATAACCGTATTTTCGAACCGAGAGTACCGCGATCGCGTGATTAATTTCGATGTGTTACATTGGTCTAGCGAGAGTTGTTGGTGACTAATTTTACCCTCTAACGCCTTATTTTTAAGCTTAAGTCCTCATATTTTTAAATTATCATCGTATTCTCAAATCGGGAGTCCCGTGATCACGCAGTCAGTTCTTACATGTTATATTGGTCCCGTGAGAGGTGTTGGTTCCTCTCACGGGATCCTAGGAGCGCTGCTTCGAGTTTTCATGCTCTAACGCCTTATTTTCAAGCTTAAGTCCTCATATTTTCAAATTATAGTCATATTCTGAAATCGAGAGTTCTGTTATCACGCGACCAGTTCCTACGTGTAACATTGGTCCTACGAGAGGTGTTGGTTCCTCTCACGGGACCATACGGGGGTTGTTTCAAGTTTCACCCTCTAACGCGTTGTTTTAAAGATTAATTCCTCATATTTTCAAATTACCGTCGTATTCTCAAATTGGGAGTCCCGTGATCCCACGATCAGTTCCTAGGTGTTACATTGGTCCTATGAGAGGTGATGGTGCCTCTCACGGGACCGTACGAGGGCTGTTTCGATTATTCATCCTCTAACGCCTTATTTTCAAGCTTAAGTCCTCATATTTTGAAATTATCATCGTATTCTCAAATTGTGAGTCTCGTTATCACGCAATTTGTTCCTATATGTTACATTGGTCCCGTGAGAGGTGCTAGTTCCTCTTACGGGACCATACGGGGGTCGTTTTGAGTTTTCACCCTCTAACGCCTTATTTTCAAGGTTAAGTCCCCATATTTTCCAATTATTATCGTATTCTCAAATAGGGAGTCCTGTAATCCTTTGTTCAGTTTCTACGGGTGACAATGTCCCCGTGCAAAGTGTTGTTGTCTCCTACGGGGTCATCCTGGGGCTTTTTCGAGTTTTCACCCACTAACGCCTTGTTTTTATGCCTAAATCTAGAAATATGAAAATGATTTTTGTATTCTCAAACTGGGAGTCCCGTGATCGCGCAATCAGTTCCTACGAGTAGCATTGGTCCCGTGCGAGGTGTTGGTGGCGCTCGCGGGGCCGTCCGGGGGCTGTTTCGAGCTTTCACCCACTAACACCATGTTTTGATGCGTAAGTATAGAAATATGCATATTATCGATGTATTCTAAGATCGGGATTCCCTTGATCGCAAGGTGAGTTCCTACATGTTACATTGGTCCCGTAAGAGGTGTTGGTGCCTCTCATGGGACCGTACGGGGCTGTTTCGAGTATCCACCCTCTTACACCTTATTTACAAGCTTAAGTCCTTATATTTTCAAATTATAGTTGTATTCTCAAACCGGGAGTCCCGTTATCACGCGGTTAGTTCATACATATTACATTAGCCTCGAGAGAGGTGTTAGTTCCTCTCACGGGACCGTACGGGGGTTGTTTCGAGTTTTCACCATCTAACTCCTTGGTTTCAAGCTTAAGTCCTCATATTTTACAATTATCACCGTATTCTCAAACCGAGAGTCCCATGATCCTACGGTCAATTTGTACGAGTGACATTGGTCCCGTGCGAGGTGTTGTTCACTCCTACGGGGTCGTCCTGGGGCTATTTCGGGTTTTCACCCACTAACGCCATGCTTTTATGCCTCAGTCTAGAAATATGCAAATTATCGTCGTATTCTTAAACCGAGAGTCCCATGATCGCGCGATCAGTTTTTACTAGTTGCATTGGTCCAATGCGAGGTGTTGGTGGCACTCACGGGGACCTTCGGGAATTGTTTCGAGTATTCACCCACTAATGCCTTATTTTCAAGCTTAAGTCCTCATATTTTCAAATTATCATCGTATTCTCAAACTAGGCATCCCGTGATTGCATGACCAGTTCCGACGTGTTACATTTGTCCCGTGAGAGGTGTTGGTACCTCTCACGGGATCTTACGGGGGCTGTTTTGAGTTTTCCCCCTCTAAAGCCTTATTTTCAAGATTAAGTCCTCATAATTTCAAATTATAATCGTATTTTTGAACTGGGAGTCCCGTGATCAAGTGATCAATTCCGACGTGTTACATTGGTCTCGCGAGAGATGTTGGTGCCTCTCACGGGACCGTACGGGGGCTTTTTAGAGTTTTGCCCTCTAACGCCTTATTTTCTAGCTTAAGTCCTCATATTTTCAAATTATAATCGTGTTCTCAAATCGGGAGTCTCGTGATCATGCGATCAGTTCCTACATGTTATATTGGTCCCGTGAGAGGTGTTGGTTCCTCTCACGGGACCGTGTTTCGAGTTTTCATGCTCTAACGCCTTATTTTCAAGCTTAAGTTCTCATATTTTAAAATTATCGCGTATTCTCAAATCGAGAGTTTCGTTATCACGCGATCAGTTCCTCTATATATCATTGGTCCTACGAGAGGTGTTGGTGCCTCTCACGGGACCATATGGGGGGTTGCTTCAAGTTTTCACCCTCTAACGCCTTGTTTTAAAGATTAAGTCCTCATATTTTCAAATTACCATTGTATTCTCAAATCGGGAGTCCCGTGATCTCGCGATCAGTTCATACATGTTACATTGGTCCCGCGAGAGGTGATGGTGCCTCTCACGGGATCGTACGGGGGTTGTTTCGAGTATTCACCCTCTAACACCTTATTTTCAAGCTTAAGTCCTCATATTTTCAAATTATCATCTTATTCTAAAATTGAGAGTCCCGTTATCACGCGATCAATTCCTACGTGTTACATTGGTCCTTCGAGAGGTGTTGGTGCCTCTCACTGGACCGTACGGGGGGCTGTTTCAAGTTTTCACTCTCTAACGCCTTATTTTAAAGATTAAGTCCTCATATTTTCAACTTACCGTCGTATTCTCAAACCGGGAGTCCCATGACCCCGCGATCAGTTCCTACGTGTTACATTGGTCCCATGAGAGGTGATGGTGCCTCTCACGGGACCGTACGAGGGCTATTTCGAGTATTCACCATCTAACGCCTTATTTTCATGTTTAAGTCCTCATATTTTAAAATTATCATCGTATTCTCAAACCGGGAGACCCGTTATCACGCGATCAGTTCCTACGTGTTACATTGGTCCTATGAGAGGAGTTGGTGCCTCTCACGGGATCGTACGGGGTTGTTTTAAGTTTTCACCCTCTAATGCCTTGTTTTCAAGATTAAGTCCTCATATTTTCAAATTATCGTCGTATTCGCAAATCGAGAGTCCCGTTATCACGCAATCAGTTCCTACATGTTACATTAGTCCCGTGAGAGGTGCTAGTTCCTCTCACGAGACCGTACATTTTTTTTTTATTTTTCACCCTCCAACGCCTTATTTTTAAGCTTAAGTTCTCATATTTTCCAATTATCATCGTATTCTCAAACTACGAGTCCCGTGATCATGCGGTAATTGTCTATGAGTGACATTGGCCCCGTGCATTGAGTTATCTTCTCCTACAGGGACGTCCGGGGGTTGTTTCGGGTTTTTACCCACTAACACCTTATTTTTATGCCTAAGTCTAGAAATATGCATATTATCATCGTATTGTCAAATCGAGAGTCCCGTAATCGCGCAATATTTTCCTACGAGTTACATTGGTCCCGTGTTAGGTGTTGGTGGCACACATGGGGCCGTTTAGGCGATATTACGGTCTTTCACCCACTAACGCTATTTTTTTATTCCTAAGTATAAAAATATGAAAATTATCATCGCATTCTAAAACCGAGAGTCCTGTGATCGCACGGTCTGTTCCTATGAGTTACATTGGTCCTGTGAGAGTTGTTGGTGCCTCTCATGGGACCGTACGGGGGCTGTTTCGAGTTTTCACACTCTAACGCCTTTTTTCAAGCTTATGTCCTCATATTTTTAAATTATCATCGTATTCTCAAACCGAGAGTCCCATTATCACGCGATCAGTTCCTACGTGTTACATTAGTCCCGTGAGAGGTGTTGGTGCCTCTTACGGGACCATACGGGGGCTGTTTCGAGTATTCACCCTCGAACGCCTTATTTTCAAGCTTAAGTTCTCATATTTTCATATTATCATCGTATTCTCAAGTCATAAGTCTTGTTATTGCGTGATTAGTTCCTACTTGTTACATTGGTCCCGTGAGAGGTGCTAGTTCCTCTTACGGGACCGTACGGAGGTTCCTTCGAATTTTCACCCTCTAACGCCTTGTTTTTAAGCTTAAGTCCTCATATTTTCCAATTATCATCGTATTCTCAAACCAGGAGTCCTGTGATCAAATTCTGAGTGACATTGGTCCCGTGCGAGGTGTTGTTGTCTCCTATGAGGCCATCCGGGGGCTTTTTTGCGTTTTCACCCACTAACGCCTTATTTTTATGCCTAAGTCTAGAAATATGTAAATTATCATCGTATTCACAAGCCGGGAGTCCCATAATCGTGCGATCAGTTCCTACGAGTTGCACTGCTCCCGTACGAGGCGTTGGTGGCACTCATAGGGCCATTCGGGGGCTATTTTGAGCTTCCCCTACTAACGCCATATTTTTATGCCTAAGTATGAAAATATGAAAAATATCATCATATTCTCAAACCGGGAGTCCCGAGATCGCACGGTCAGTTCCTATGAGTTACATTGGTCTCCTGAGAGGTGTTGGTACCTCTCACGAGACCATACGGGGGCTGTTTCGAGTATTCACCCTCTAACGCCTTGTTCTCAAGCTTAAGTCCTCATATTTTCAAATTATCGTCGTATTCTCAAAGAGGGAGTCCTGTGATTGCGCGGTCAGTTCCTACGTGTCGTATTGGTCCCTTGAGAGGTGTTTGTGCCTCTCACGCGACATTACGGGTGTTGTTTCGAGTTTTCCCCCTCTAAATCCTTGTTTTCAAGATTAAGTCCCCATATTTTCAAATTATAATCGTATTTTGAAACTGGGAGTCCCGCGATCGCGTGATCAATTTTGACGTGTTACATTGGTCCCGCGAGAGGTGTTGGTGCCTCTCACGGGATCGTACGGGGGTTGTTTCGAGTTTTACCCTCTAACGCCTTATTTTTTAGCTTCAGTCCTCATATTTTCAAATTATAGTCATATTCTCAAACTAGGAGTCCCGTGATCACACGGTCAGTTCCTACGTGTTGTATTGGTGCCGTGATAGGTGTTGGTCCCTCTCACGAGACCATATGGGCGCTGTTTTGTGTTTTCCCCCTCTAACGCCTTATTTTCAAGCTTAAGTCCTTATATTTTCAAATTATCATCGTATTCTCAAATTAGGAGTCCCGTTATCGCGCGATCAGTTTCTACATGATAAATTGGCCCTACGAGAGGTGTTGGTGCCTCTCACGGGATCGTACGGTGGCTTTTTCGAATTTACCCTCTAACGTCTTATTTCCCAGCTTAAGTCCTCATATTTTAAATTTATCATCGTATTCTCAAATCGGGAGTCCCGTGATCGCGCGGTCAGTTCCTATGAGTTACATTGGCCCCGTGAGAGGTGTTGGTGCCTCTCACGGGACCGTATGGGGGATTTTTTGGGTTTTCATCCTTTAACGCCTTGTTTACAAGCTTAAGTCCTCATATTTTCAAATTATCTTTGTATTCTCAAATCGAGAGTCCCGTTATCACGAGGTTAGTTCTTACGTGTTACATTGGTCCCGTGAGAGGTGTTAGTGACTCACACGGGATCGTAGGGGGGTTGTTTCATATATTCATCGTCTAACGGCTTGTTTTCAAGCTTAAGTACGGATATTTTTAAATTATCATCGTATTCTCAAACCAAGAGTCTAGTTATCACTCGGTTTGTTCCTGCGTGTTACATTGATCCTGTGAGAGGTGTTGGTCCCTCTCACGGGACCGTATGGGCGTTCTTTTTAGTTTTCACCGTCTAACACTTTGTTTTTAATCTTAAGTCCTCATATTTTAAAATTACCGTGTTATTCTCAAACTGTAAGTCCCGTGATTGCGCGGTTAGTTCCTATATGTTACATTGGTCCCCTGAGAGGTCTTAGTGACTCACACGGGATCGTACGGGGGTTGTTTCATATATTCACAGTCTAACGCCTTGTTCTAAAGCTTAAGTCCTCATATTTTCAAATTATTATCGAATAATCAAACCGGTATTCCCGTGATTATGGGGTGAGTTCCTACGTGTTACATTGGTCCTGTGAGTGGTTTTGGTGCCTCTCACGGGATCGTACGGGGGTTGTTTCAAGTTTTCCCCTTCTAAAGCCTTGTTTTTAAGATTATGTCCTCATATTTTCAAATTATAATCATATTTTCAAACCGAGAGTCCCGTGATTGCGTGATCAATTCCGACGTGTAACATTGGTCCCGCGAGAGGTGTTGGTGCCACTCATGGGATCGTACGGGGGCTTTTTCGGGTTTTCACCCACTAACGCCTTATTTTGATGCCTAAGTCTAAAAATATGCAAATCATCATCGTATTCTCAAATCGGGAGTCCCATGATCGCACGATGAGTTCCTACGAGTTGCATTGGTCCCATGCGAGGCGTTGGTGGCACTCATGGGGCAGTTCGGGGGCTGTTTCGAGCTTTCCCCACTAACGCCATGTTTTTATTCCTTAGTATAGAAATATGAAAAATATCATCGTATTCTCAAAACGAGAGTCCCATGATCGCACAGTCAGTTCTTATGGGTTACATTGGTCTCTTGAGATGTGTTGGTGCCTCTCACGGGACTATACGGGGGTTGTTTCGAGTATTCACCCTCTAACGCCTTGTTCTCAAGCTTAAGTCCTCATATTTTCAAATTATTATCGTATTCTCAAACCGAAAGTCCTGTGATTACGCGGTCAGTTCCTACGTGTTACATTGGTCCCGTGAGAGGTGTTTGTGCCTCTCACGCGACGTTACGGGGGGTGTTTTGAGTTTTCCCCTCTAAAGCCTTGTTTTTAAGATTAAGTCCTCATATTTTCAAATTATAATCTTATTTTCAAACCTGGAGTCCCGTGATCGCGTGATCAATTCCGACGTGTTACATTGGTCCCGCGAGAGGTGTTGGTGCCTCTCACGGGACCGTATGGGGGTTGTTTCGAGTTTTACCCTATAACGCCTTATTTTTTAGCTTAAGTCCTCATATTTTCAAATTATCATCGTATTCTCAAACTGCGATTCCCGTGATCACACGGTCAGTTCCTACGTGTTATATTGGTCTCGTGAGAGGTGTTGGTTCCTCTCACGGGACTGTACGGGCACTATTTTGAGTTTTCACCCTCTAACGCCTTATTTTCAATCTTAAGTCCTCATATTTTCAAATTATCATCGTATTGTCAAATCGGGAGTCTTGTTATTGCGCTATCAGTTCCTACGTGTAACATTGGTCCTACGAGAGGGGTTGGTGCCTCTTACGGGACCGTATGTGGGCTGTTTTAGGTTTTCACCCTCTAATGCCTGGTTTTCAAGATAAAGTTCTCATATTTTCAAATTACCATCTTATTCTCAAATCGGGAGTCCCGTAATCCCGCGATCAGTTCCTACTTGTTACATTGGTCCCGTGATAGGTGTTGGTGCCTCTCACGGGACCGTACGGAGGATGTTTTTAGTATTCACCCTCTAAGGCCTTATTTTAAAGATTAAGTCCTCATATTTTCAAATTATCATCGTATTCTTAAATCAGGAGTCCCGTTATCGCGCGATCAGTTCCTACGTGTTACATTGGCCCTCCGAGAGGTGTTGGTGCCCCTTAGGGGACCATACGGGGTTTGTTTCACGTTTTCGTCCTCTAACGCCTTATTTTAAAGATTAAGTCCTCGTATTTTCAAATTATCATCGTATTCTCAAACCGGCAGTCCCGTAATCCTACAATCAGTTCCTACATGTTACATTGGTCCCGTGAGAGGTGTTATGTCCTCTCACTGGACCGTATGGGGGTTGTTTCGAGTTTTCACCATCTACGCCTTGTTTTCAAGATTAATTCCTCACATTTTCAAATTATCGTTGTATTCAAAAATTAGGAGTCCCGTGATCATGCGGTCAATTTCTACGAGTGACATTGGTCGCATGTGAGGTGTTGCTGTCTCCTATGGGGCCATTCGGGGGAAATTTTGGGTTTTCACCCACTAACGCCTTATATTTATGACCAGGTCTAGAAATATGCAAATTATCTTTATATTCTCAAACCAGGAGTCCCATGATCACGTGATCAGTCCTACGAGTTGCATTGGTCCCATTGAGGTGTTTGTGGCACTCACGGGGCCGTTCGAGGGCTGTTTTGAGCTTTCCCCACTAACGCCATGTTTTTATGCCTAAGTTTTGAGATATCAAAATTATCATCGTATTCTGAAACCAGAAGTCCCGTAATCGCACGGTCAGTTTCTATGAGTTACATTGGTCCCGTGAGAGGTGTCGGTGCCTCTTACGGGACCGTATGGGGGCTGTTTCGAGTATTCACCCTCTAACGCCGTGTTTTCAAGATTTAAGTCCTCATATTTTTAAATTGTCATTGTATTCTCGAACTGGGAGTCCTGTGATTCCGTGATCAGTTCCTACTTGTTACATTAGTCCTGTGAGAGATGTTGGTGCCTCTCACGGGACCTTACGGGGGTTGCTTCGAGTTTTGCCCCTCTAAAGCCTTATTTTCAAGATTAAGTCCTCATATTTTCAAATTGTAATCGTATTTTCAAATCGGGAGTCCTGTGATTGCGTGATCAATTCTGATATGTTACATTGGTCCCGTGAGAGGTGTTGGTGCCTCTCACGGGACCTTACGGGGTTGCTTCGAGTTTCCCCCTCTAAAGCCTTGTTTTCAAGATTAAGTCCTCATATTTTCAAATTATAATCGTATTTTCAAATCGGGAGTCCTGTGATCGCGTGATCAATTCTGACGTGTTACATTGGTCCCGCGAGAGGTGTTGGTGCCTTTCACGGGACCATACGGGCATTGTTTTGAGTTTTCACGCTCTAATGCCTTATTTTCAAGCTTAAGTCCTCATATTTTTAAATTATCACCGTATTCTCAAACCGAGAGTCCCATTATCGTACGATTAATTCCTACATGTTACATTGGTTCTACGAGAGGTGTTGGTGCCTCTCACGGGACGGTATGGGTGTTATTTCAAGTTTTCACCCTCTAACGCCTTGTTTTCAAGATTTAGTCCTCATATTTTCAAATTATCATTTTATTCTCAAACCAGGAGTCCTGTGATCCTTCGATCAGTTCTTACGTGTTACATTGGTCTCGTGAGAGGTGTTAGTATCTCTCACGGGACCGTACGGGGGCTATTTTGAGTATTCATCCTCTAATGCCTTATTTTCAAGTTTAAGTCCTCGTATTTTCAAATTATCATCGTATTCTCAAACCGAGAGTCCCGTTATCACGTGAGCAGTTCCTACGTGTTACATTGGTCCTACGAGATGTGTTGGCGCCTCTCACGGGACCATACGGGGACTGTTTCAAGTTTTCACCCTCTAACGCTTAGTTTTTAAGATTAAGTCCTCATATTTTGAAATTATCATCGTATTCTCAAACGAGGAGTCCCGTTATCACACAATCTGTTCATACGTGTTACATTGGTCTCGTGAGAGGTGTTGGTGCCTCTTACGAGACCGTACGAGGGATGTTTGAGTATTTACCCTCTAACGCCTTGTTTTCAAGCTTAAGTCCTCATATTTTCAAAATATCGTCATATTCACAAAACTAGAATCCCATTATCGCGCGATTAGTTCCTACATGTTACATTGGTCCCGTGAGAGGTGTTAGTTCCTCTCGCGGGACCGTACGTGGGTTTTTCGAGTTTTCACCCTCAAATGCCTTATTTTCAAGATGAAGTCCTCTTATTTTCAAATTATCGTCACATTATCAAACCAGGAGTCCCATGATCATGCGATCAATTTCTACGAGTGACATTGGTCCCGTGCGAGGTGTTGTTGTCTGCTACGGGGCCGTCCGGGGGTTGTTTCGAGTTTTCACCCACTAACGCCTTATTTTTATGCTTAAGTCTAGAAATATGGAAATTATCATCGTATTCTCAAACGGAGAGTCCCGCAATTGCACAATCATTTCCTATGAGTTGTATAGGTCCCGTGCGAGGTGTTAGTGGCACTCACGGGGTCGTTCGGGGGCTATTTCGGGCTTTCACCCACTAACGCCATGTTTTTATGCCTAAGTATAGAAATATGCAAATTATCATCGTATTCTAAAACTAGGAGTCCCGTGTTCACACGGTCAGTTCCTATGAGTTACATTAGTCTCGTGAGAGGTGTTGGTGCCTTTTACGGGACCGTATGGGGGTTGTTTCGAGTTTGCACCCTCTAACACCTTGTTTTAAAGATTAAGTCCTCATATTTTAAAATTATCATCATATTCTCAAACCGGGTGTCCCATTATCACGCGATCAGTTCCTACGTGTTACATTAGTCCCGTGAGAGGTGTTGGTGCCTCTCACAGGACCGTACGGGGGTTGTTTCAAGTTTTCACCCTCTAACGCCTTATTTTAAAGCATAAGTCCTTGTATTTTCAAATTATCATCGTATTCTCAAACTGGGAATCCTGTTATCACGTGGTTAGTTCCTATATGTTACATTGGCCCCATGAGATGTGTTAGTTCCTCTCACGGGACCGTACGGGTGTTGTTTTGAGTTTTCAGACTCTAATGCCTTGTTTTCAAGCTTAAGTCCTCATATTTTTCAATTATCATCGTATTCTCAAATCGGGAGTCCCGTGATCCTCCGTTCAATTTCAATGAGTGACATTGGTCCCATGCGAGGTGTTATTGTCTCTTGCTAGGCCATCAAGGGGCTTTTTCGGGTTTTCACCCACTAACACCTTGTTTTTATGCCTAAGTCTAGAAATATGAAAATTATTGTGGTATTCTCAAGCCGGGAGTCTCTTGATCACGCGATCACTTCCTACGAGTTGCATTGGTCCCGTGTGAGGTGTTGGTGTCACTCATGGGGCCGTTTGGGGGTTGTTTTGTGCTTTCACCCACTAACACCATGTTTTTATGCCTAAGTCTAGAAATATGCAAATTATCACCGTATTCTCAAATCGGGAGTCCTCTTATTGCACGGCCAGTTCGTATGAGTTACATTGGTCCAGTGAGAGGTTTTGGTCCCTCTCACGGGACTGTACGAGGGCTATCTCGAGTTTTCACCCTCTAACACCTTATTTTCAAGCTTAAGTCCTCATATTTTCAAATTATCGTCTTATTCTCAAACCGGGAGTCTCGTTATCACATGGTGAGTTCCTACGTGTTACATTGGTCCCATGAGAGGTGTTGGTCTCTCTCACGGGACTCTACGGGGGCTGTTTCGAGTTTTCACCCTCTAACGCATTATTTTCAAGCTTAGCTCCTCGTATTTTCCAAATTATCATCGTATTCTCAAACCAGGAGTCCGGTTATCAGGCCGTTAGTTCCTATTTGTAACATTGATCCCGTGAGTGGTTTTGGTGCCTCTTACGGGACCTTACGGGGGTTGTTTCTCATTTTCCCCCTCTAACACCTTGTTTTCAAGCATAAGTTCTCATATTTTAAAATTATCGTCGTATTCTCAAACCGAGAGTCCCAATATTGCGCGATCTATTCCTACGTGTTACATTGGTCCCTTGTGAGGTGTTGGTGCCTCTCACGGGACCATACGGGGGCTGTTTCAAATTTTCACCCTTTAATACCTTGTTTTCAAGTTCAAGTCCTCATATTTTCAAATTATCATCGTATTCTCAAATCGGGAGTCCCGTTATCACGCGATCAGTTCCTAAGTGATACATTAGTCCCGGGTGAGGTGTTGGATCCCCTCACGGTACCGTACGGGGGCTATTTCGAGTATTCACCCTCTAATGCCTTGTTTTCAAGATTAAGTCCTCATATTTTCAAATTATCATTTTATTCTTAAACCAGGAGTCCCGTGATCCTGAGATCAGTTCTTACGTGTTACATTGGTCTCGTGAGAGGTGATAGTATCTCTCACGGGACCGTACGTGGGTAGTTTTGAGTATTCATCTTCTAACGCCTTTTTTTCAAGCTTAAGTCCTCATATTTTCAAATTATCATCGTATTCTGAAATCGAGAGTACCGTTGTGACGTGATCAGTTCCTAAGTTTTACATTGGTCCCGGGAGAGGTGTTGGATCCCCTCACGGGACCATACGGGGGCTGTTTCGAGTATTCTCCCTCTAATGCCTTGTTTTCAAGCTTAAGTCCTCATATTTTCAAATTATAGTCGTATTCTCAAATCGAAAGTCCCGTTATTGCGCGGTTAGTTCTTACATATTACATTGGTCCCGTGAGAGGTACTAGTTCCTCTCACGGGACCATACGGGGATCGTTTCGAGTTTTCACCATCTAACGCCTTGTTTTCAAGCTTAAGTACTCATATTTTCCAATTATCACCGTATTCTCAAACCGAGAGTCCCGTGATCCTGTGATCAATTTGTACGAGTGACATTGGTCCCGTGCGAGGTGTTGTTGTCTCCTATGGGGCCGTTCAGGGGCTTTTTTGGGTTTTCACCCACTAACGCCTTATTTTTATGCCTAAGTCTAGAAATATGCAAATTATTATCGTATTCTTAAACCGGGAGTCCCGTGATCACGCGATCAATTCCTACGAGTTGCATTGGTCCCGTGTGAGGTGTTGGTGGCACTCACGGGGCCGTTCGGGGGCTGTTTCGGGCTTTCACCCACTAACGCCATGTTTTTCTTCCGAAGTACATAAATATGCAAATTATTTTCGTATTATCAAACTAGGAGTTCTATGATCGCATGGTCAGTTTGTACGAGTTACATTGGTCCCGTGAGAGGTGTTGGTATGTCTCATGGGACCGTACGGGGGCTGTCTTGAGTTTTCACCATATAATGCCTTATTTTCAAGATTAAGTTCTCATATTTTCAAATTATCATCGTATTCTCAAACTGGGAGTCCCGTTATCACGCAGTCAGTTCCTATGAGTTACATTGGTTCCGTGAGAGGTGTTGGTGCCTCTCACAGGACCGTACGGGGGCTATGTCGAGTTTTTACCCTCTAACACCTTGTTTTCAAGCATAAGTCCTCATATTTTAAAATTATATTATATTCTCAAATCGGGAGTCCCGTTATCACGCAGTGAGTTCCTACATGTTACATTGGTCCCGTGAGAGGTGTTGGTCTCTCTCACGGAACTGTACGGGGGCTGTTTCGAGTTTTCACCCTCTAACGGCTTATTTTCAAGCTTAACTCTTCATATTTTCCAAATTATCATCGTATTCTCAAACTAGGAGTGCCGTTATCACGGGGTTAGTTCCTATGTGTAACATTGATCCTGTGAGTGGTTTTGGTGCCTCTTACGGGATCGTACGGGGGTTGTTTCTCATTTTACCCCTCTAACGCCTTATTTTCAAGCTTAAGTTCTCATATTTTCAAATTACTGTCGTATTCTCAAACTGGGAGTACCAATATCGTGCGATCTATTCCTACGTGTTACATTGGTCCCTTGTGAGGTGTTGGTACCTCTCACGGGACTGTACGGGGGCTATTTAGAGTTTTCACCCTCTAACGCCTTATTTTCAAGCTTAAGTCCTCATATTTTCAAATTATCATCGTATTCTGAAATCGGGAGTCCCGTTACACACGATCAGTTCCTAAGTGTTACATTGGTCCCGGGAGAGGTGTTGGATCCTTTCACAGGACCGTACGGGGGTTGTTTCGAGTATTCACCCTCTAATGCCTTGTTTTCAAGCTTAAGTCCTCATATTTTCAAATTATAGTCGTATTCTCAAACCGAGAGTCCTGTTATGATGTAGTTAGTTCCTACATATTACATTGGTCCCGGGAGAGATGCTAGTTCCTCTCGCGGGACCGTACGGGGGTTGTTTCGAGTTTTCACCATCTAACGCCTTGTTTTTCATCTTAAGTCCTCATATTTTCCAATTATCACCATATTCTCAAACCGGGAGTCCCGTGATCCTGCTGTCAATTTGTACGACTGACATTGGTCCCGTGCGAGGTGTTATTGTCTCTTATGGGGCCGTCTAGGGGATTTTTCGGGTTTTCACCCACTAACGCCTTATTTTTATGCCTAAGTCTAAAATTATGCAAATTATTATCGTATTCTTAAACCGAGAGTCCCGTGATCGCGTGATCAGTCCCTATGAGTTGCATTGGTCCTGTGTAAGGTGTTAGTGGCACTCACGGGGCCGCTCGGGGGCTGTTTCGGGCTTTCACACCACTAACGCCATGTTTTCATACCGAAGTACATATAAATGCAAATTATTGACATATTATCAAACCGAGAGTTCCGTGATCGCACGGTTAGTTCGTACAAGTTATATTGGTCCCGTGAGAGGTGTTGGTGCCTCTCACGGGACCGTATGGGGGTTATCTCAAGTTTTCACCCTCTAACGCCTTGTTTTCAAGCCTAAGTCCTCATATTTTTAAATTATCATCGTATTCTCAAATCGGGAGTCCCGTTATCACGTGGTCAATTCCTACGTGTTACATTGGTCTCGTGAGAGGTTTTGGTCCCTCTCACGTGAACGTACGGGGGCTGTTTCGAGTTTTCACCCACTAACGCCTTATTTTCAAGCTTAACTCCTCATATTTTTCAAATTATTACATATTCTCAAACTAGGAGTCCCGTAATCGCGCGATTAGTTCCTACGTGTTACATTGATCCCGTGAGATTTTTTAGTGCCTCTCGCGGGACCGTACGAGGGTTATTTCTTGTTTTCCGCCTCAAACGCCTTTTTTTCAAGCTTATATTCTCGTATTTTCAAATTATTATCGTATTCTCAAACCAGGAGTCGTAGGGTCGCGCGATCTGTTCCTACGTGTTACATTGGTCCCGTGAGAGGTGTTGGTGCCTCTCACGGTACCGTACGGGGTCTGTCTCGAGTATTCACCATCTAATGCCTTATTTTTAACCTTAAGTCCTCATATTTTTAAATTATCATCATATTCTCAAATAGTTAGCCCCGTTATCATGCGATTAGTTCCTACATGTTACAATGGTTCTATAAGAGGTGTTGGTGCCTCTCACAGGACCGTACGAGGGCTATTCCGAGTATTCACCCTCTAATGCCATGTGTTCAAGCTTAAGTCCTCATATTTTCAAATTATCTTCGTTTTCTCAAATCGAGATCCCCGTTATCACGTGGTTAGTTCCTACATGTTACATTAGTCCTGTGAGAGGTGTTAGTACCTCTCACAGGACCATATGGGGGCCGTTTTAAGTTTTCACCCTCTAACGCCTTGGTTTCAAGCTTCCTCATATTTTCAAATTATCATTGTATTCTCAAACTGGGAGTATTGTTTTCATGAGATTAGTTTTTACGTGTTACATTAGTCCCGTGAGAGGTGTTGGTCCCTCTCACGAAACCGTACGGGGGCTGTTTGGGATGTGTTGAGTTTTCACCCTCTAACACCTTGTTTTCAAGATTAAGTCCTTATATTTTCAAGTTATAGTCGTATTCTCAAACTGGGATTCCCGTTATCGTGAGGTCACTTCCTACGTGTTATTGGTCCCGCGAGAGGTTTTGGTTATCTCACGGGATCGTATGGGGGATGTTTCGAGTTTTCACCCTCTAACACCATATTTTCAAGCTTAAGTCCCCATATTTTCAAATTATCATTGTATTCTCAAATTGGGAGTCCCGTGATCACGAGATCAATTCCTACGTGTTTTATTGGTCCCGTGAGAGGTGTTAGTTCCTCTCACGGGACTATATGGGGGTTGTTTCCAGTTTTCAGCCTCTATCGTCTTATTTTCAAGCTTAAGTTCTCATATTTTAAAATTATCATTGTAGTCTCAAATCGGGAGTCTCGTTATCTTGCGGTCAGTTCCTACGTATTACATTGGTCCTACGGGAGGTGTTGGTGCCTCTTACGGGATCGTACGGGGGTTGTTTTAAGTTTTCACCCTATAATGCCTTATTTTCAAGATTAAGTCCTGATATTTTGAAATTACCATCGTATTCTAAAACTGGAAGTCCCGTTATCGCATGGTTAGTTCCTACGTGTTAGATTAATCCCATGAGAGGTGTTGGTGCCTCTCACGGGACCGTACGGGGGTTGTTTCGTGTTTTTCCCCTATAACACCTTATTTTCAACCTTAAGTCCTCATATTTTAAAATTATCATTGTATTCTGAAATCGGGATTCCCGTGATCACGCAGTTAGTTCCTACGTGTTACATTGGTCCATTGAGAGGTGTTGGTGCCTCTCACGGGACCTTCAGGGGGCTATTTGAAGTTTTTCCCCTCTATCGCCTTGTTTTGAAGCTTAAGTCCTCATATTTTCAAATTATCATCGTATTCTCAAACCGGGAGTCCAGAGATCGTATGGTCAATTCCTACGTGTTACATTGGTCTCGGGAGAGGTATTGGTGCCTCTCACGGGATCGTACGGTGGCTTTTTGAGTTTTACCCTCTAACGCCTCATTTTCTAGCTTAAGTCCTCATATTTTCAAATTATCATCGAATTCTCAATCCGAGAGTCCTATCATCACGAGGTCAGTTCCTACATATTTTATTAGTCCAATGAGAGGTGTTGATTCCTTTCACGGGATCGTACGGGGGCTGTTTCGAGTTTTCACCCTTTATCCTCTTATTTTCAAGCTTAAGTCATCATATTTTCAAATTATCATTGTACTCTCAAATCGGGAGTCCTGTGATCCCGCGATCAGTTTCTACGTGTTACATTGGTCCCATAAGAGGTATTGGTGCCTCTCACGGGACCGTACTGTCGCTATTTCGAGTTTTCACCCTCTATCCTCTTATTTTCAAGCTTAAGTCATGATATTTTCAAATTATCATCGTATTCTCAAATCGGGAGTCCCGTGATCCCGCGATCAGTTTCTACATGTTACATTGGTCCCACGAGAGGTGTTGGTGCCTCTCACGGGATCGTACGAGGGCTGTTTCGAGTTTTCACCCTCTATCCTCTTATTTTCAAGCATAAGCCATCATATTTTCAAATTATCACCGTATTCTCAAATCGGGAGTCCCGTGATCCCGAGATCAGTTTCTACATGTTACATTGGTCCCATGAGAGGTGTTAGTGCCTCTCACGGGACCGTACGGGCGCTATTGTGAGTTTTCACCCTCTATCCTCTTATTTTCAAGCTTAAGTCTTCATATTTTCAAATTATCATCGTATTCTCAAATCGGGAGTCCCATGATCCCGCGATCAGTTTCTACGTGTTACATTGGTCCTATGAGAGGTGTTGATGCCTCTCACGGGACCGTACGGGCGCTGTTTCGAGTTTTCACGCTCTAACGCCTTAGTTTCATGCTTAAGTCCTTATATTTTCAAATTATTATCGTATTCTCAAACCGAGAGTCCCGTTATCGCGCAATTATTTCCTACGTGTAATATTGGTCCTACGAGAGGTATTGGTGCCTCTCACGGGATCGTACGGGGGTTGTTTCAATCTTTCATCCTCTAACGCCTTGTATTTAAGATTAAGTCCTCATATTTTCAAATTGTTGTCATATTTTGAAACTGGGAGTCTCGTGATCCTGCAATCAGTTCTTACGTGTTACATTGGTCCCGTGAGAGGTGTTGGAGCCTCTCGCGGGACCGCACGGGGACTGTTGCGAGTATTCACCCTCTAACGCCTTATTCTTAAGCTTAAGTCCTCATATTTTCAAATTATCATCGTATTCTCAAACTGAGAGTCCCATTATCGCACGAACAGTTCTTACGTGTTACATTGGTCCTACGAGAGGTGTTGGTGCCTCTCACGGGACCGTATAGGGGTTGCTTCAAGTTTTCACCCTCTAATGACTTGTTTTTAAGTCCTCATATTTTCAAATTATCATCATATTCTCAAACTAGGAGTCCCGTTATTAGGCGATATGTTCATACGTGTTACATTGGTCCCGTGAGAGGTATTGGTGCCTCTCACGGGACCGTACGAGGGATGTTTGAGTATTCACCCTCTAACGCCTTATTTTCAAGCTTAAGTCCTCATATTTTCAAATTATCATCATATTCTCAAAATGGGCGTCCCGTTATCGCGCGGTTAGTTCCTACATGTTACATTGGTCCCGTAAGAGGTGTTATTTCCTCTCACGGGTCCGTATGTTTTTTTTTTATTTTTCCCCTCTAATGCCTCATTTTCAAGATTAAGTCCTCATATTTTATAATTCTTGTCGTATTCTCAAATCAGGAGTCTCGTGATCATGCGGTCAATTTCTACGAGTGGCATTGGCCCGTGCGAGGTGTTGTTGTCTCCTATGGGGCCGTCCGGGGGCTATTTCGGGTTTTCACCCACTAACGCCTTGTTTTTATGCCTAAGTGTAGAAATATGCAAATTATCATCGTATTCTCAAATCGGGAGTCCCGTGATCGCGGGATCATTTCCTATGAGTTGCATTGGTCCCGTGCGAGGTGCTAGTGGCACTCGTGGGGCCGTCCGAGGGCTGTTTCGAGCTTTCACCCACTAACACCATGTTTTGATGCATAAGTATAGAAATATGCAAATTATCGATGTATTCTAAGACGGGATTCCCTTGATCGCAAGGTGAGTTCCTATGAGTTACATTAGTCCCGTGAGAGGTGTTGGTGCCTCTCACGGGACCGTACGGGGGCTGTTTCGAGTTTTCAACCTCTAGCACCTTAAGTCCTCATATTTTCAAATTATCATCGTATCCTCAAACCGAGAGTCCCATTATCACGCAGTTAGTTCCTATATGTTACATTGGTCCCGTGAGAGGTGCTAGTTCCTCTTACGGGACCATACGGAGGTTGTTTCGAGTTTTCACCCTCTAACACCTTATTTTCAAGGTTAAGTCCCCATATTTCCCAATTATTATCGTATTCTTAAATCGGGAGTCCTGTAATCCTCCGTTCAATTTCTACAAGTGACAATGGTCCCGTGCAAAGTGTTGTTGTCTCCTACGGGGTCATCCCGGGGCTTTTTCGAGTTTTCACCCACTAACGCCTTATTTTTATGCCTAAATCTATAAATATGAGAATGATTTTTGTTTTCTAAGACCAGGATTCCCTTGATCACGCGATTAGTTCCTACGAGTAGCATTGGTCCCGTGCGAGGTGTTGGTGGCGCTCGCGGGGCCGTTCGGGGGCTGTTTCGAGCTTTCACCCACTAACGCCACGTTTTTATGCGTAAGTATAGAAATATGCAAATTATCGATGTATTCTAAGACTAGGATTCCCTTGATCGCACGGTGAGTTCCTATGAATTACATTAGTCCCGTGAGAGGTGTTGATGCCTCCCACGTGACCGTACTGGGGCTGCCTCGAGTTTTCACCCTCTAACGCTTTATTTTAAAGCTTAAAACCTAATATTTTCAAATTATTGTCGTATTCTCAAACCGAGAGTCTCGTTATCACGCGGTGAGTTCCTACGTGTTACATTGGTGCTGGGAGAGGTGTTGGTCCCTCTCACGGGACCGTACGGGGGCTATTTCGAGTTTTCATCCTCTAATGCCTTGTTTTCAAACTTATCTCCTCATATTTTCCAAATTATCATCGTATTCTCAAACCAGGAGCGTCGTTATCACAGAGTTAGTTCCTACGTGTAACATTGATCCCATGAGTGGTTTTGGTGCCTCTCACGGGACCGTACGAGGCTGTAACTTGTTTTCCCCTCTAACGCCTTATTTTTAAGCTTATGTTCTCATATTTTCAAATTATCATCGTATTCTCAAACCGGGAGTTCCGAGATCGCGCGATTTGTTCCCACGTGTTACATTGGTCCCATCTGAGGTGTTGGTGCCTCTCACGGGACTGTACGGTGACTGTTTCAAGTTTTCACCCTCTAACGCCTTATTTTCAAGCTTAAGTCCTCATATTTTCAAATTATCATCTTTTTCTCAAATCAAGAGTCCCGTTATCACGCGATCAGTTCCTACGTGTTACATTGGTCCTGTGAGAGGTGTTTGTGCCCCTCATGGGACCGTACGGGGGCTGTTTTGAGTTTTCACCCTCTAATGCCTTGTTTTCAAGATTAAGTCCTCATACATTCAAATTGTCATCGTATTCTCAAACCGAGAGTCCCGTGATTGCGCGATTAGTTCTTACGTGTTACATTGTCCCATGAGAGGTGTTGGTGCCTGTCACGGGACTGTACGGAGGCTGTTTCGAGTTTTCACCCTTTAACGCCTTGTTTTCAAGCTTAAGTCCTCATATTTTCAAATTATAGTCATATTCTCAAACCGGGAGTCCCGTTATTACGCGGTTAGTTCCTACATGTTACATTGGTCCCGTGAGCGGTACTAGTTCCTCTCATGGGACTGTAGGGGGGTTGCTTCGAGTTTTCACCCTCTAACGCCTTATTTTCAAGCTTAAGTTCTCATATTTTCCAATTATTATTGTATTCTCAAACTGGGAGTCCCGTGATCCTGCAGTCAATTTGTACGAGTGACATTAGTCCCGTGCAAGGCGTTGTTGTCTCCTACGGGGCTGTCTGGGGGCTTTTTTTGAGTTTTCACCCACTAACGTCTTGTTTTTATTCCTAAGTCTAGAAGTATGCAAATTATCACCGTATTCTCAAATCGGGTGTCCCGTGATCGCGCAATTAGTTCCTACGAGTTTTATTGGTGCCGTGCGAGGTGTTGGTGGCACTCACGGGGCCGTTCAGGGGCTGTGTCAGGCTTTCACCCAGTAACGCCATGTTGTTATACCTAAGTACAGTTTTATGCAAATTATTATCGTATTCTCAAACTGGGAGTTTCGTGATTACACGGCCAGTTCGTATAAGTTACATTGGTCAATTGAGAGGTGTTGGTGCTTTTCACGGGACCGTCAGAGGGCTATCTCGAGTTTTCACCCTCTAACGCCTTGTTTTCAATCTTAAGTCCTCATATTTTCAAATTATCATCGTATTCTCAAACCAGGAGTCCCGTTATCACGCGGTCAGTTTGTACGTGTAACATTAGTCCCGTGAGAGGTTTTGGTTCCTCTGACGGGACCGTACGGGGGCTGCTTCGAGTTTTCACCCTCTTACGCCTTGTTTTCAAGCTTAAGTCCTCATATTTTCAAATTATCATCGTATTGTCAAATCGAGAGTCCCATTATCACGCGGTTAGTTCCTACGTGTTACATTGATCCCCTGAGATGTTTTGGTACCTCTCCTCATATTTTCAAACTATCATTGTATTCTCAAACGGGGGGTACTGTTTTCACACGATCAGTTCCTATGCATTACATTGGTCCCGTGAGAGGTGTTGGTCCCTCTCACAAAACCGAATGGGGGTTGTTTGGGATGTTTCGAGTTTTCACCCTCTAACGCCATATTTTCAAGCTTAGGTCCTTATATTTTCAAATTATAGTCGTATTCTCAAACTGGGAGTCCTGTTATCGTGCGATCACTTCCTACGTGTTTCATTGGTCTCACGAGAGGTTTTGGTGATCTCACGGGACCGTACGGGGGATGTTTGGAGTTTTCACCCTTTAACGCCTTATTTTCAAGCTTAAGTCCTCATATTATCAAATTATCGTCGTATTCTCAAACTGGGAGTCCCGTGATCACGAGGTGAGTTCCTACGTGTTTTATTAGTCCCATGAGAGGTGTTGGTTCCTCTCACGGGGCCGTATGGGTGTTGTTTCCAGTTTTCACCCTCTATTGTCTTATTTTCAAGCTTACATAATCATATTTTAAAATTATCATTGTATTCTCAAATCAGGTGTCCCGTTATCGCGCGGTCTGTTACTACATGTTACATTAGTCCTACGGGAGGTGTTGGTGCCTCTCACGGGACCGTACGGGGGTTGTTTTAAGCTTTCACCCTCTAACACCTTATTTTCTAGATTAAGTCCTCATATTTTCAGATTACTGTCGTGTTATAAAATTGGGAGTCTTGTTATCACGCGGTTAGTTCCTACATGTTACATTGATCCCATGAGAGGTGTTGGTGTCTCTCACAGGACCGTATGGGGGTTATTTGGTGTTTTCCACCTCTAACGCCATGTTCTCAAGCTTAAGTCCTCATATTTTCAAATTATCATTGTATTCTCAAATCGAGAGTCCCGTGATTGCACAGTTAGTTCCTACGTGTTACATTGGTCCCGTGAGAGGTGTTGGTGCCTCTCATGGGACCTTACGGGGGATGCTCGGAGTTTTTCCCCTCTAACGCCCATTTTTCGAGCTTAAGTCCTCATATTTTTAAATTATCGGTGTATTCTCAAATCGAGAGTCCAGTGATCGTGCGTTCATTTCCTACTTGTTACATTGGTCCCGCAAGAGGTGTTGGTGCCTCTTATGGGACCGTACGAGGGCTGTTTCGAGTTTTACCTTCTAACACCTTATTTTCTAGCTTAAGTCCTCATATTTTAAAATTATCGTCGTATTCTCAAGCCAGGAGTCCCGTGATCATGAGGTCAGTTCCTACGTGTTTTATTGGTCCAGTAAGAGATGTTGATTCCTCTCACGGGACCGTATGGGGGTTGTTTCAAGTTTTCACCCTCTATCATCTTATTTGCAAGATTAAGTCTTCATATTTTTGAATTATCGTCGTATTCTCAAATCGGGAGTCATGTGATCTCGCGATTAGTTCCTACTTCTTACATTGGTCCCGTGAGAGGTGTTGGCGCCTTTCAAAGGACCGTACGGGGGTTGTTTCATATTTTTCCCCTCTAACGCCTTATTTTCAAGCTTAAGTCCTCATATTTTTTAATTATCATTGTATTCTCAAACTGTGAGTCCCGCGATCGCGCGGTTAGTTCCTACATGTTACATTGGTCCTGTGAGAGGTGTTGGTGCCTCTCATGGGACCTTACGGGGGATGTTTGGATATTTTCCCCTCTAACGCCTTATTTTCAAGCTTAAGTCCTCTTATTTTCAAATTATCGATGCATTCTCAAATAGGGAGACCAGTGATCGTGTGGTCAATTCTTACATGTTACATTGGTCCTGTGAGAGGTTTTAGTATCTCTCACGGGACCGTACGGGGGTTGTTTCAAGTTTTCACCCTCTAATGCCTTGTTTTCAAGATTAGTCCTTATATTTTCAAATTATCGTCATATTCTCAAATCAGGAGACCCGTGATCTCGCGATCAGTTCCTATGTATTACATTGGTTCAGTGAGTGGAATTTGTGCCTCTCACGGGACCGTATAGGGGTTATTTGGAGTTTTCACCCTTTAATGCCTTATTTTCAAGCTTAAGTCCTCATACTTTCAAATTGTCATCGTATTCTCAAACCGAGAGTCCCGTGATTGCACGGTCAGTTCTTACGTGTTACATTGTCCCGTGAGAGGTGTTGGTGCCTGTCACGGGACCGTACGGGGACTGTTTCTAGTTTTCACCCTCTAACGCCTTATTTTCAAGCTTAAGTCCTCATATTTTCAAATTATCATTTTATTCTCAAACCGCGAGTCTCGTTATAGCGCGATTAGTTCCTACATGTTACATTGGGCCCATGAGAGATGATGGTGCCTCTCACGAGATCGTACGGATGCTGTTTCGAGTTTCACCCTCTAACGCCTTATCTTCTAACTTAAGTCCTCATATTTTCAAATTATCGTCATATTCTCAAATAGGGAGTCCCGTTATTGCACAGTCAGTTGCTACGTGTTACGTTGGTCCCGTGAGAGGTGTTGGTCTCTCTCACGGGACCATAGGAGGGCTATTTGGGCTGTTTCGAATTTTCACACTCTAACGCCTTGTTTCTAAGATTAAGTCCTTATATTTTCAAATTATCATCGTATTCTAAAACTGGGAGTCCCGTTAACGTGCTATCAGTTCGTACGGGTTACATTGGTCCCGCGAGCGGTGTTGATGCCTCTCACAGGACCGTACGGGTGATGTTTCATGTTCTCCCCCTTTAACGCCTTATTTTCAAGCATAAGCCCTGATTTTTCTAAATTATCGTCATATTCTAAAATCAGGAGTCCCATTTTTATGCGGTTAGTTCCTTCGTGTTACATTGATCCCGTGAGAGGAGTTGGTGCCTCTCACGGGACCATACAAGGGTTGTTTCATGTTTTCCCCCTCTAACGCCTTGTTTTCAAGCTTAAGTCCTCATATTTTCAAATTATCGTCGTACTCTCAAACAGGGAGTCCCGTGATCATGCAGTTAGTTCCTGCGTGTTACATTGGTCCGGTGAGAGGTGTTGGGGCCTCTCATGGGACCTTATGGGGGATGTTTCATGTTTCACCCCTCTAATGCCTTTTTTTCAAGCATAAGACCTCATATTTTCAAATTATCTTCGTACTCTCAAATAGGGAGTCCTGTGGTCACGCGGTTAATTCTTATGTGCCACATTTGTCCCGTGAGAGGTGTTGGTGCCTCTCACGGGACCATACGAGGGCTGTTTCGAGTTTTACCCTCTAACGCCTTATTTTTTAGCTTAAGTCTTCATATTTTCAAATTATCATCGTATTTTCAAACCGGGATTCCCATAATCATGAGGTCAGTCCCTACGTGTTATATTGATCTCATGAAAGGTGTTGGTTCCTCTCTCGGGACTGTACGGGGGTTATTTTGAGTTTTCACCCTCTAATGCATTATTTTCAAGAATAAGTCCTCATATTTTCAAATTACCATCCTATTCTCAAACCGAGAGTCCCGTGATCCTGCGATAAGTTCCTCCGTGTTACATTAGTCCCATAAGAGGTACCTGTGCCTCTTACGGAACCGTACGGGGGATATTTCGAGTATTCACCCTCAAACGCCTTGTTTTTAAGCTTTAATCCAAATATTTTCAAATTGTAGTTGTATTCTCAAATCGGGAGTACCATTATCACGCGGTTAGTTCCTACATGTTACATTGGTCTCATGAGAGGTGTTAGTGCCTGTCACGGGACCGTACGGGGGTTATTTCGAGTTTTCACCCTCTAACGTCTTATTTTCAATCTTAACTCCTCTTATTTTGAAATCATCATCGTATTCTCAAACTGGGAGTCTCGTGATCGTGCAGTCAATTTCTAGGAGTGACTTTGGTCCCGTGCGAGGTGTTGTTGTCTCCTACGAGGCCGTTCGGGGGATATTTCGGGTTTTCACCCACTAACTCCATGTTTTTATGCCTAAGTTTAGAAATACATAAATTATCTTTGTGTTCTCAAAAATGTGAGTCATGTGATCATGCCATCAGTTATTACGAGTTGCATTGGTCCCGTGTGAGGTGTGGGTGCACTCAAGGGGCCGTTCGGGGGCTGTTTCGGCCTTTCACCCACTAACGCCATATTTTACGCCTAAGTCTAAAAATATGCAAATTATCATCATATTCTAAAACCGAGAGTCCCTTGATTGCACGATCAGTTCCTATGAGTGCCTCTCATGGGACCTTACAGGAGCTCTTTTGGATTTTCACCCTCTAATGCCTTATTTCCAAGCTTTAGTCCTCATATTTTCAAATTATCATCATATTCTCAAACCGAGAGTCCCGTGATCGCACGGTCAGTTCCTCCGTGTTACATTGGTCTCGTGAGAGGTGTTGGTCCCTCTTACGGGACCATACGGGGGCTGTTTCGAGTTTTCACCCTTTAACGCCTTATTTTCAAGCTTAAGTCCTCATATTTTTAACTTATCATCGTAATCTAAAAATTGGGAGTCCAGTTATCGTGCGGTCAGTACCTACCTGTTACATTGCTCCCGTGAGGGGTGTTGGTCCCTCTTATAGGACCTTATGGGGTTGTTTCGAGTTTTTACCCTCTAACGCCTTATTTTCAAGCCTAAGTCCTCATATTTTCAAATTATCATCATATTCTCAAACTGAGAGTCCCGTTATCGCGTGGTTAGTTCCTACGTGTTATATTGATCCCGTGCGAGGTGTTAGTGGCACTCACAGGGCCGTCCGGGGGCTGTTTCGGGCTTTCACCCACTAACGCCATGTTTTTATGCCTAAGTACAGATATATGAAAATTATTGATGTATTCTAAGACCAGGAGTCCCTTGATTGCACGATCAGTTCTTATGAGTTACATTAGCCCGTGAGAGGTGTTGGCGCCTCTCACGGGATCGTACGGGGGCTGTTTCGAGTTTTCACCCTCTAACACCTTATTTTCAAGCTTAAGTCCTCATATTTTCAAATTATCATCGTATTCTCAAATCGGTAGTCATGTTATCAGGCGATCAGTTCCTACGTGTTACGTTGATCCCGTGAGAGGTGTTGGTGCCTCTTATGGGACCGTACGGGGGCTGTTTGGAGTATTCACCCTCTAACGCCTTGTTTTCAAGATTAAGTCCTCTTATTTTCAAATTATCATTGTATTCTCAAATCGAGAGTCCCATTATCGCGCGATTACTTTCTACATGTTGCATTGGTCCCGTGAGAGGTGCTAGTTCCTCTTACGGGACCATACGGGGGTCATTTCGAGTTTTCACCCTCTAACACCTTATTTTCATGCTTAAGTCCTCATATTTTCCAATTATTATCATATTATAAAATTGGGATTCCTGTGATTCAATTTCTACGAGTGACATTGGTCCCGTGCGAGGTATTGTTGTCTCCTCGGGGTCGTCCGAGGGCTTTTTTGAGTTTTCATCCACTAACGCCTTATTTTTATGTCTAAGTCTAGAAATATGAAAATGATTTTCGTATTCTCAAATTGGGAGTCCCGTGATCATGTCCTACAAGTAGCATTGGTCCCATGCGAGGTGTTGGTGTCACTCACGGGGCCGTTCGGGGGTTATTTAGGGCTTTCACCTAATAACGCCATATTTTTATGCCTAAGTCTAGAAATATGAAAATTATCATCATATTCTCAAACCGGGAGTCCTGTGATTGCACGGTAAGTTCTTACGAGTTACATTGGTCCTGTGAGAGGTGTTGGTGCCTCTCACGGGACCGTACGGGGGCTGCCTCGAGTTTTCACCCTCTAACGCCTTATTTTAAAGCTTAAAACCTTATATTTTCAAATTATCATCATATTCTCAAATCGGGAGTCTTGTTATCGCGCAGTGAGTTCCTACATGTTAAATTGGTCCCGGGAGAGGTGTTGGTTCCTCTCACGGGACCGTACGGGGGTTGTTTTGAGTTTTCACCCTCTAACGCCTTGTTTTCAACCTTAACTCCTCATATTTTCCAAATTATCATCGTATTCTCAAACCAGGAGTCCCGTTATCACGCGGTTAGTTCCTACGTGTAACATTGATCTCGTGAGTGGTTTTGGTGCCTATCACGGGACCGTACGGGGCTATAACTTATTTTCCCCCTTTAACGCCTTGTTTTGCAGCTTAAGTTATCATATTTTCAAATTATCAACGTATTCTCAAATCGGGAGTACCGAGATCACGCGATCTGTTTCTACGTGTTACATTGGTCCCATGTTAGGTGTTAGTGCCTCTTACAGGATCGTACAGTGGCTATTTTGAGTTTTCGTCCTCTAACGCCTTGTTTTCAAGTTGAAGTCCTCATATTTTCAAATTATCATCGTATTCTTAAATTAAGAGTCCCATTATCACGCGATCAAGAACTATGTGTTACATTGGTCCCATGAGAGGTGTTGGTGCCCCTCATGGAACCGTACGGGGGTTGTTTCGAGTATTCACCTTCTAACGCCTTGTTTTCAAGCTTAAGTCCTCATATTTTCAAATTATAGTCATATTCTCAAACATGGAGTCTCGTTATTATGCGGTTAGTTCCTACATGTTACATTGGTCTCGTGAGAGGTGATAGTTCCTCTCATGGAACCGTACGGGGGTTTCTTCGAGTTTTCACCCTCTAACGCCTTATTTTCAAGCTTAAGTCCTCAAACTCTCCAATTATTGTCGTATTCTTAAATCGGGAGTCCCGTGATCCTGCGATCAATTTGTACGAGTAACATTAGTCCCGTGCGAGGTGTTGTTTTCTCCTACGGGGCCGTCCGGGGGATTTTTTGGGTTCTCACCCACTAACACCTTATTTTTATGCCTAAGTCTAGAAATATGCAAATTATCATCATATTCTCAAATCGGGAGTCCCGTGATCGCGCAGTCAGTTCCTACGAGTTGCAATGGTGTCGTGCGAGGTGTTGGTGGCACTCACGGGGCCGTTCGGGGGCTGTTTTGGGCTTTCACCCACTGACGCCATGTTGTTATACCTAAGTACAGAAATATGCAAATTATCATCGTATTCTCAAACTGGGAATTTTGTGATTGCACGGTCAGTTCGTACGAGTTATATTAGTCCCTTGAGAGGTGTTGGTGCCTCTCACGGGACTGTACGGGGGTTGTCTCGAGTTTTCACCCTCTAACGCCTTATTTTCAAGCTTGAGTTCTCATATTTTCAAATTATCATCATATTCTCAAATCGGGAGTCCTGTTATCACGCGCTCAGTTCCTATGTGTTACATTGGTCCCGTGAGAGGTTTTAATCCCTCTCACGGGACCGTACGGGGGCTGTTTCGATTTTTCACCTTCTAACACCTTATTTTCAAGCTTAACTCCTCATATTTTCAAATTATCATTTTATTCTCAAACCGCGAGTCTCGTTATAGCGCGATTAGTTCCTACATGTTACATTGGGCCCATGAGAGATGATGGTGCCTCTCACGAGATCGTACGGATGCTGTTTCGAGTTTCACCCTCTAACGCCTTATCTTCTAACTTAAGTCCTCATATTTTCAAATTATCGTCATATTCTCAAATAGGGAGTCCCGTTATTGCACAGTCAGTTGCTACGTGTTACGTTGGTCCCGTGAGAGGTGTTGGTCTCTCTCACGGGACCATAGGAGGGCTATTTGGGCTGTTTCGAATTTTCACACTCTAACGCCTTGTTTCTAAGATTAAGTCCTTATATTTTCAAATTATCATCGTATTCTAAAACTGGGAGTCCCGTTAACGTGCTATCAGTTCGTACGGGTTACATTGGTCCCGCGAGCGGTGTTGATGCCTCTCACAGGACCGTACGGGTGATGTTTCATGTTCTCCCCCTTTAACGCCTTATTTTCAAGCATAAGCCCTGATTTTTCTAAATTATCGTCATATTCTAAAATCAGGAGTCCCATTTTTATGCGGTTAGTTCCTTCGTGTTACATTGATCCCGTGAGAGGAGTTGGTGCCTCTCACGGGACCATACAAGGGTTGTTTCATGTTTTCCCCCTCTAACGCCTTGTTTTCAAGCTTAAGTCCTCATATTTTCAAATTATCGTCGTACTCTCAAACAGGGAGTCCCGTGATCATGCAGTTAGTTCCTGCGTGTTACATTGGTCCGGTGAGAGGTGTTGGGGCCTCTCATGGGACCTTATGGGGGATGTTTCATGTTTCACCCCTCTAATGCCTTTTTTTCAAGCATAAGACCTCATATTTTCAAATTATCTTCGTACTCTCAAATAGGGAGTCCTGTGGTCACGCGGTTAATTCTTATGTGCCACATTTGTCCCGTGAGAGGTGTTGGTGCCTCTCACGGGACCATACGAGGGCTGTTTCGAGTTTTACCCTCTAACGCCTTATTTTTTAGCTTAAGTCTTCATATTTTCAAATTATCATCGTATTTTCAAACCGGGATTCCCATAATCATGAGGTCAGTCCCTACGTGTTATATTGATCTCATGAAAGGTGTTGGTTCCTCTCTCGGGACTGTACGGGGGTTATTTTGAGTTTTCACCCTCTAATGCATTATTTTCAAGAATAAGTCCTCATATTTTCAAATTACCATCCTATTCTCAAACCGAGAGTCCCGTGATCCTGCGATAAGTTCCTCCGTGTTACATTAGTCCCATAAGAGGTACCTGTGCCTCTTACGGAACCGTACGGGGGATATTTCGAGTATTCACCCTCAAACGCCTTGTTTTTAAGCTTTAATCCAAATATTTTCAAATTGTAGTTGTATTCTAAAATCGGGAGTACCATTATCACGCGGTTAGTTCCTACATGTTACATTGGTCTCATGAGAGGTGTTAGTGCCTGTCACGGGACCGTACGGGGGTTATTTCGAGTTTTCACCCTCTAACGCCTTATTTTCAATCTTAACTCCTCTTATTTTGAAATCATCATCGTATTCTCAAACTGGGAGTCTCGTGATCGTGCAGTCAATTTCTAGGAGTGACTTTGGTCCCGTGCGAGGTGTTGTTGTCTCCTACGAGGCCGTTCGGGGGATATTTCGGGTTTTCACCCACTAACTCCATGTTTTTATGCCTAAGTTTAGAAATACATAAATTATCTTTGTGTTCTCAAAAATGTGAGTCATGTGATCATGCCATCAGTTATTACGAGTTGCATTGGTCCCGTGTGAGGTGTGGGTGCACTCAAGGGGCCGTTCGGGGGCTGTTTCGGCCTTTCACCCACTAACGCCATATTTTACGCCTAAGTCTAAAAATATGCAAATTATCATCATATTCTAAAACCGAGAGTCCCTTGATTGCACGATCAGTTCCTATGAGTGCCTCTCATGGGACCTTACAGGAGCTCTTTTGGATTTTCACCCTCTAATGCCTTATTTCCAAGCTTTAGTCCTCATATTTTCAAATTATCATCATATTCTCAAACCGAGAGTCCCGTGATCGCACGGTCAGTTCCTCCGTGTTACATTGGTCTCGTGAGAGGTGTTGGTCCCTCTTACGGGACCATACGGGGGCTGTTTCGAGTTTTCACCCTTTAACGCCTTATTTTCAAGCTTAAGTCCTCATATTTTTAACTTATCATCGTAATCTAAAAATTGGGAGTCCAGTTATCGTGCGGTCAGTACCTACCTGTTACATTGCTCCCGTGAGGGGTGTTGGTCCCTCTTACAGGACCTTATGGGGTTGTTTCGAGTTTTTACCCTCTAACGCCTTATTTTCAAGCCTAAGTCCTCATATTTTCAAATTATCATCATATTCTCAAACTGAGAGTCCCGTTATCGCGTGGTTAGTTCCTACGTGTTATATTGATCCCGTGCGAGGTGTTAGTGGCACTCACAGGGCCGTCCGGGGGCTGTTTCGGGCTTTCACCCACTAACGCCATGTTTTTATGCCTAAGTATAGATATATGAAAATTATTGATGTATTCTAAGACCAGGAGTCCCTTGATTGCACGATCAGTTCTTATGAGTTACATTAGCCCGTGAGAGGTGTTGGCGCCTCTCACGGGACCGTACGGGGGCTGTTTCGAGTTTTCACCCTCTAACACCTTATTTTCAAGCTTAAGTCCTCATATTTTCAAATTATCATTGTATTCTCAAATCGGTAGTCATGTTATCAGGCGATCAGTTCCTACGTGTTACGTTGATCCCGTGAGAGGTGTTGGTGCCTCTTATGGGACCGTACGGGGGCTGTTTGGAGTATTCACCCTCTAACGCCTTGTTTTCAAAATTAAGTCCTCTTATTTTCAAATTATCATTGTATTCTCAAATCGAGAGTCCCATTATCGCGCGATTACTTTCTACATGTTGCATTGGTCCCGTGAGAGGTGCTAGTTCCTCTTACGGGACCATACGGGGGTCATTTCGAGTTTTCACCCTCTAACACCTTATTTTCATGCTTAAGTCCTCATATTTTCCAATTATTATCATATTATAAAATTGGGATTCCTGTGATTCAATTTCTACGAGTGACATTGGTCCCGTGCGAGGTATTGTTGTCTCCTCGGGGTCGTCCGAGGGCTTTTTTGAGTTTTCATCCACTAACGCCTTATTTTTATGTCTAAGTCTAGAAATATGAAAATGATTTTCGTATTCTCAAATTGGGAGTCCCGTGATCAGTTCCTACAAGTAGCATTGGTCCCATGCGAGGTGTTGGTGTCACTCACGGGGCCGTTCGGGGGTTATTTAGGGCTTTCACCTAATAACGCCATATTTTTATGCCTAAGTCTAGAAATATGAAAATTATCATCATATTCTCAAACCGGGAGTCCTGTGATTGCACGGTAAGTTCTTACGAGTTACATTGGTCCTGTGAGAGGTGTTGGTGCCTCTCACGGGACGGTACGGGGGCTGCCTCGAGTTTTCACCCTCTAACGCCTTATTTTAAAGCTTAAAACCTGATATTTTCAAATTATCATCATATTCTCAAATCGGGAGTCTTGTTATCGCGCAGTGAGTTCCTACGTGTTAAATTGGTCCCGGGAGAGGTGTTGGTTCCTCTCACGGGACCGTACGGGGGTTGTTTTGAGTTTTCACCCTCTAACGCCTTGTTTTCAACCTTAACTCCTCATATTTTCCAAATTATCATCGTATTCTCAAACCAGGAGTCCCGTTATCACGCGGTTAGTTCCTACGTGTAACATTGATCTCGTGAGTGGTTTTGGTGCCTATCACGGGACCGTACGGGGCTATAACTTATTTTCCCCCTTTAACGCCTTGTTTTGCAGCTTAAGTTATCATATTTTCAAATTATCAACGTATTCTCAAATCGGGAGTACCGAGATCACGCGATCTGTTTCTACGTGTTACATTGGTCCCATGTTAGGTGTTAGTGCCTCTTACAGGATCGTACAGTGGCTATTTTGAGTTTTCGTCCTCTAACGCCTTGTTTTCAAGTTGAAGTCCTCATATTTTCAAATTATCATCGTATTCTTAAATTAAGAGTCCCATTATCACGCGATCAAGAACTATGTGTTACATTGGTCCCATGAGAGGTGTTGGTGCCCCTCATGGAACCGTACGGGGGTTGTTTCGAGTATTCACCTTCTAACGCCTTGTTTTCAAGCTTAAGTCCTCATATTTTCAAATTATAGTCATATTCTCAAACATGGAGTCTCGTTATTATGCGGTTAGTTCCTACATGTTACATTGGTCTCGTGAGAGGTGATAGTTCCTCTCATGGAACCGTACGGGGGTTTCTTCGAGTTTTCACCCTCTAACGCCTTATTTTCAAGCTTAAGTCCTCAAACTCTCCAATTATTGTCATATTCTTAAATCGGGAGTCCCGTGATCCTGCGATCAATTTGTACGAGTAACATTAGTCCCGTGCGAGGTGTTGTTTTCTCCTACGGGGCCGTCCGGGGGATTTTTTGGGTTCTCACCCACTAACACCTTATTTTTATGCCTAAGTCTAGAAATATGCAAATTATCATCATATTCTCAAATCGGGAGTCCCGTGATCGCGCAGTCAGTTCCTACGAGTTGCAATGGTGTCGTGCGAGGTGTTGGTGGCACTCACGGGGCCGTTCGGGGGCTGTTTTGGGCTTTCACCCACTGACGCCATGTTGTTATACCTAAGTACAGAAATATGCAAATTATCATCGTATTCTCAAACTGGGAATTTTGTGATTGCACGGTCAGTTCGTACGAGTTATATTAGTCCCTTGAGAGGTGTTGGTGCCTCTCACGGGACTGTACGGGGGTTGTCTCGAGTTTTCACCCTCTAACGCCTTATTTTCAAGCTTGAGTTCTCATATTTTCAAATTATCATCATATTCTCAAATCGGGAGTCATGTTATCACGCGCTCAGTTCCTATGTGTTACATTGGTCCCGTGAGAGGTTTTAATCCCTCTCACGGGACCGTACGGGGGCTGTTTCGATTTTTCACCTTCTAACACCTTATTTTCAAGCTTAACTCCTCATATTTTTAAAATCATCATCATATTCTCAAACCATGAGTCCCGTAATCGCGCGATTAGTTCCTACGTGTTACATTGATCCCGTGAGATGTTATGGTGCCTCTCACGGGACCGTACGAGGGTTGTTTATTATTTTCCCCCTCTAACGCCTTATTTTCAAGATTTTATTCTCATATTTTCAAATTATCATCGTATTCTCAAGCCAGGACTCCCGAGATCGCGTGATCTATTCCTACATGTTACATTGGTCCCGTGAGAGGTGTTGCTCCCTCTCACGGAACCGAATGGGGGTTGTTTGGGATGTTTCGAGTTTTCACCCTCTAACGCCTTATTTTCAAACTTAGGTCCTTATATTTTCAAATTATAGTAGTATTCTCAAACTGGGAGTCCCGTTATCATGCGATCACTTCCTATGTGTTTCATTGGTCCCGCGAGAGGTTTTGGTGATCTCACGGGACTGTACGGTGGATGTTTCGAGTTTTCACCCTCTAACGCCTTATTTTCAACCTTAAGTCCTCATATTATCAAATTATCATCGTATTCTCAAACTATAAGTCCCATGATCATGAGGTCAGTTCCTACGTGTTTTATTAGTCCCGTGAGAGGTGTTAATTCCTCTCACGGGACCGTATGGGGGCCGTTTCTAATTTTCACCCTCTATCATCTTATGTTCAAGTTTACGCCCTCATATTTTAAATTATCATTGTATTCTCAAACTTGGTGTCCCGTTATCGCGCGGTCAGTTCTTACATGTTACATTAGTCCTACGGGAGGTGTTGGTGCCTCTCACGGGACCGTACGGGGGTTGTTTTAAGTTTTCACCCTCTAACGCCTTATTTTCTAGATTAAGTCCTCATATTTCAAATTATCGTCGTATTATAAAATTGGGAGTCCTGTTATCACGCGCGGTTAGTTCCTACATGTTACATTGATCCCATGAGAGGTGTTGGTGCCTCTCACAGGACCATATGGGGGTTGTTTCGTGTTTTCCCCCTCTAACACCATGTTTTCAAGCTTAAGTCCTCATATTTTCAAATTATCGGTGTATTCTCAAATGGGGCATCCCATGATCGCGCAGTTAGTTCCTACGTGTTACATTGGTCCCGTGAGAGGTGTTAGTGCCTCTCATGGGACCTTACGGGGGATGTTTGAAGTTTTCCCCTCTAACGCCCATTTTTCAAGCTTAAGTCCTCATATTTTTAAATTATCTTCATATTCTCAAATCAGGAGTCCAGTGATCGCGCGTTCAATTCCTACTTGTTACATTGGTCCCGCAAGAGGTGTTGGTGCCTCCTATGGGACCGTACGGGGGTTGTTTTGAGGTTTACCCTCTAACGCCTTATTTTCTAGCTTAAGTCCTCATATTTTAAAATTATTGTCATATTCTCAAGCTAGGAGTGCCGTGATCATGAGGTCAGTTACTACGTGTTTTAATGGTCCCGTGAGAGGTGTTGATTCCTCTCAGGGGACCGTACGAGGACTGTTTCAAGTTTTCACCCTCTATCGTCTTATTTTCAAGCTTAAGTCCTCATATTTTCAAATTATCGTCGTATTCTCAAATCCGGAGTCCCATGATCCCGCGATCAGTTCCTACGTGTTACATTGGTCCCATGAGAGGTGTAGGTGCCTCTCCCAGGACCGTACGGGGGTTATTTTATGTTTTTCCCCTCTAACGCCTTATTTTTAAGCTTAAGTCCTCATATTTTCTAATTATCATTGTATTCTCAAACACTTAGTCTCGTGATTGCGCAGTTAGTTCCTATATGTTACATTGGTCCCGTGAGAGGTGTTGGTGCCTCTCATGGGACCTTACGGAGGATGTTTGAAGTTTTTCCCCTCTAACACCATGTTTTCAAGCTTAAGTCCTCTTATTTTCAAATTATCAACATATTCTCGAATCGGGAGACCAGTGATCACGCGAACAATTCCTACGTGTTATATTTATCCCGTGAGAGGTGTTAGTATCTCTCACGGGACCGTACAGGGGTTGTTTCAAGTTTATACCCTCTAACGCCTTGTTTTCAAGATTAGTCCTCATATTTTAAAATTACTGTCATATTCTCAAATCGTGAGACCCGTGAACCCGCGATCAGTTCATACCTGTTACATTGGTCTAGTGAGTGGTGTTTGTGCCTCTCACGGGACCGTACAGGGGTTATTTTGAGTTTTCACCCTCTAACGCCTTGTTCTCAAGCTTAAGTCCTCATATTTTTCAAATTATCAGCGTGTTCTCAAATCGAGAGTCCCGTGATCACACGGTCAGTTCTTACGTATTACATTGGTCCCGTGAGAGGTGTTGGTGCCTGTCACGGGACTATACAGGGGCTGTTTCGAGTTTTCACCCTCTAACGCCTTGTTTTCAAACTTAAGTACTCATATTTTCAAATTATCCTTATATTCTCAAATTGAGAGTCTCGTTATAGCGCAGTTAGTTCCTACATGTTACACTGGTCCTGTGAGAGATGTTGGTGCCTCTCATGAGATCGTACGGATGCTATTTCAAGTTTCACCTGCTAACGCCTTGTTTAATAGCTTAGGTCCTCATATTTTCAAATTATCATCATATTCTTAAATAGGGAGTCTCGTTAATGCGCGGTCAGTTGCTACGTGTTACATTGGTCTCATGAGAGTTGTTGGTCCCTCTCACGGGACCATTGGTGGGTTGTTTTGAATTTTCACACTCTAACGCCTTGTTTCTAAGATTAAGTCCTTATATTTTAAAATTATCGTCGTATTCTCAAACTGGGAGTCCCGTTATCATGCGATCAGTTCGTATGGGTTACATTGGTTCCACGAGTGGTGTTGGTGCCTCTCACGGGACCGTACGGGTGATGTTTCATGTTCTCCCCCTCGAACCCCTTATTTTCAGGCATAAGCCCACATATTTTCAAATTATCATCATATTCTAAAACTGGGAGTCCCATTTTTACACGGTTACTTCCTTCATGTTACATTGATCCCATGACAGGAGTTGGTGCCTCTCACGGGACCATACGGGGGTTGTTTCGTGTTTTCCCCTCTAACGTCTTATTTTCAAGCTTAAGTCCTCATATTTTTAAATTATCATCGTACTCTCAAACAGGGAGTCCCGTGATCATGCGATTAATTCCTACGTGTTACATTGGTCCCGTGAGAGGTGTTGGGGGCCTCTCATGGGACCTTATGGGGGTGTTTCATGTTTCACCCCTCTAATGCCTTGTTTTCAAGATTAAGACCTCATATTTTCAAATTGAGAGTCCCGTGATCACGCGGTCAATTCTTACGTGTTACATTTATTCCTTGAGAGGTGTTGGTGCCTCTCACGAGACCATACGGGGGCTATTTCGAGTTTTACACTCTAACGCAATATTTTCTACCTCTAACGCCATATTTTTAAAATATCATCGTATTCTCAAACCGAGAGTCCCGTAATCACGAGGTCAGTCCCTACGTGTTATATTGGTCTCATGAAAGGTGTTGGTTCCTCTCTCGGGACCGTACGAGGGTTGTTTTGAGTTTTCACCCTCTAATGCCTTATTTTCAAGATTAAGTCCTCATATTTTCAAATTACCATCCTATTCTCAAATCGGGAGTCCCGTGATCCTGCGATAAGTTCCTACGTGCTACATTGGTCCCATGAGAGGTGTTGGTGCGTCTCACGGGACCGTACGGGGGCTGTTGCGAGTATTCACCCCCAAACACCTTATTTTCAAGCTTTAGTCCTCATATTTTCAAATTATAGTTGTATTCTCAAATCGGGAGTACCCTTATTGCGCGGATAGTTCCTACATGTTACATTGGTCTCATGAGAGGTGTTAGTGCCTCTCACGGGACCGTACGGGGGTTGTTTCGAGTTTTCACCCTCTAACGCCTTGTTTTCAATCTTAACTCCTCTTATATTCAAATTATCATCGTATTCTCAAACTGGGAGTGTCGTGATTGTGCAGTCAATTTCTAGGAGTGACTTTGGTCCCGTACGAGGTGTTGTGGTCTCCTACGGGGCCGTCCGGGGGATATTTCGAGTTTTCACCCACTAATTCCATGTTTTTATACCTAAGTCTAGAAATATGAAAATTATCGTTGTATTCTCAAACTGTGAGTCCTGTGATTGCGCCATTAGTTCTTACGAGTTGCATTGATCCCATGCGAGGTGTTGGTGCACTCATGGGGCCGTTCTGGGGCTATTTCGGGCTTTCATCCACTAACGCCATGTTTTATACCTAAGTCTAGAAAAATGAAAATTATCATCGTATTTTAAAATCGGGAGTCCCTTGATTGCATTATCAGTTCCTATGAGTTACATTGCTCCCGTGAGAGGAGTTGGTGCCTCTTACGGGAACTTACAGGGTTTTTTTTGGGTTTTCACCCTCTAACGCCTTGTTTCCAAGCTAAAGTCCTCATATTTTCAAATTATCATCATATTCTCAAATAGAGAGTCTTGTGATCGCGCGGTCAGTTCCTACGTGTTACATTGGTACCGTGAGAGGTGTTGGTCCCTCTTACGGGACCGTACGGGGGCTGTTTCGAGTTTTCACCCTTTTAACGCCTTGTTTTCAAGCTTAAGTCCTCATATTTTTAACTTATCATCTTAATCTAAAAATTGAGAGTCCCTTTATCGCACGGTTAGTACCTACATGTTACATTGCTCTCGTGAGAGGCGTTGGTCCCTCTTACAGGACCTTACGGGGGTTGTTTCGAGTTTTCACCCTCTAACGCCTTGTTTTCAAGCTTAAGTCCTCATATTTTCAAATTATAATCGTATTCTCAAACTGGGAGTCCCGTTATCACGTGGTTAGTTCCTACATGTTACATTGATCCCGTGAGAGGTTTTGCTGCCTCTCACGGGACCGTACGAGGGTTATTTCCTATTTTCCTCCCTCTAATGCCTTTTTTTAAAACTGAAGTCCTCTTATTTTCAAATTATCCTCATATGGTCAAACCGGGAGTCCCGTGATCACGCGATCAGTTCCTACATGTTACATTGGTCCCGTTATAGGTGTTGATGCCTCTTACGGGACCGTACGGGGACTTTTTCAAGTAGTCACCCTTTAATGCATTGTTTTCAAGCTTATGTCCTCATATTTTCAAACTATCTTTGTATTATCAAATCGGGAGTCCCTTGATCACGAGGTCAGTTCCTACGTGTTATGTTGGTCCCGTGAGAGTGTTGGTTCCTCTCACGGGACCGTACGGGGGATGTTTCAAGTTTTCACCCTGTAACGCCTTGTTTTTAAGATTAAGTCCTTATATTTTCAAATTACCATCGTATTCTCAAACCGGGAGGCCCGTGATCCTTTGATCACTTCCTACGTGTTACATTGGTCCCGTGAGTGGTGTTAGTGCCTCTCACGGGACCGTACGGGGGTTATTTCGAGTTTTTACCCTCTAACGCCTTGTTTTTAAGATTAAGCCCTCATATTTTCAAATTATCATCGTATTCTCAAACTAAAACTCCCGTTATTGCGCGATCAGTTCCTACATGTTACATTGGTCCCGTGAGAGGTGTTGGTCCCTCTTACGGGACTGTAAAGGAGGTATTTCGAGTTTTCACCCTCTAATGCCTTGTTTTCAAGCTTAAATCCTCATATTTTCAAATTATCGTCGTATTCTCAAATCGGGAGTCTCATTATCGTGCGATTAGTTCCTATCACTGTTCTAAAAAACCCGCCTAGGCACGCCTAGGCTTGAGGCTTGGGAGAAACGCCGCGCCTTAAGATTTTGACGCCTTATGCCTGGAAAAACCCTTAAGGCGTACTTTTTCTCTAAAAATAACAATGCTTTAGTGAAACAATATCGCTTTTTAAAGTTTTTTTTACAAATCGGACCATTATCTCATCCAAAATAATCAAATATTATTTTTATTTGCAAATATTCAGACATATTTTTACGATATGTACAATTTTAGTATTTAAATAGCCTTGTTATGGTTAAAAAATATTAAAAAGTATTAAAAATGCCTAAACGCCTTTTCACGTTTTTTTACGTCTAGGCCCGCCTAGGCTTCTAAGGTTTGAGGCTTGGCCTCCACGCCTCGACCACGCCCCGCGTTTTTTAGAACCTTGGTTCCTATATATTACATTGGTCCCTTGAGAGGTGTTGGTGCCTCTCACGAGATCGTACGGATGCTGTTTCGAGTTTTCACCCTATAACGCCTTGTTTTCTAGCTCAAGTCCTCATATTTTCAAATTATCATCGCATTCTCAAATCGAGAGTCCCTTTATCGCACAGTCCCTACGTGTTACATTGGTCCCCTGAGAGGTGTTGGTCCCTCTCATGGGAGCATAGGTGGGCTGTTTGGTTTGTTTCGAGTTTTCACCCTCTAACGCCTTGTTTTCAAGCTTAAGTCCTTATATTTTAAAATTATCGTCGTATTCTCAAATCGAGAGTCCTGTTATCGTGTGGTCAGTTCGTACGGGTGACATTTGTCCCGCGAGGGGTGTTGGTGCGTCTCACGGGACCGTAAGGGTGTTGTTTCATATTTTCCCGCTCTAACGCCTTATTTTCAAGCATAAGTCCTCATATTTTCAAATTATAGTCGTATTCAAAAATTGAGACTTCCATTATTGCGTGGTTAGTTCCTATGTATTACATTTATTCTGTGAGAGGAGATGGTGCCTCTCACGGGAACTTACGGGGGTTGTTTCGTATTTTCCCCCCCTAACGCCTTATTCACAAGCTTAAGTCCTCATATTTTCAAATTATCATCGTATTCTCAAACGACGAGTCCCGTTATTTTACTGTTAGTTCCTATATATTACATTGATCCCGTGAGAGGTTTTGGTGCCTCTCACGAGACCGTACGGGGGTTATTTCTTATTTTTCCCCTCTAACGTCTTGTTTTCAAGCTTAAGTCCTCATAGTTTCAAATTGTTATCGTATTATCAAACCGAGAGTCCCGTGATCATGCGGTTAGTTCCTACGTGTTACATTGGTCCCGTGAGAGGCGGTGGTGGCTCTCACGAGACCGTACGGGGGTTGTTTCGAGTTTTCTTCCTCTAACGCCTTATTTTCAATCTTAAGTCCTCATGTTTTCAAATTATTGTCGTATTCACAAACCGGGAGTCCCGTGATCACGAGGTCAGTTCCTACGTGTTATATTGGTCCCGTGAGAGGTGTTGGTTCCTCACACGGGACCGTACAGGGGCTGTTTTGAGTTTTCACTCTTTAACGTCTTATTTTGAAGCTTAAGTCCTCATATTTTTAAATTATCATCGTATTCTCAAATCGGGAGTCCCTATATCGCGCAGTTAGTTCCTACATGTCACATTTGTCCTATGAGAGGTGTTGGTGCCTCTCATAGGATCGTACAGGGGCTATTTTGAGTTTTCACCCTATAACGTCTTGTTTTCAATCTTAAGTCCTCATATTTTCAAATTACCATCCCATTCTCAAACCGGGAGACCCGTGATCCCATGATCAGTTCCTACGTGTTACATTGATCTCGTGAGAGGTGTTGGTGCATCTCACGGGACCCTACGAGGGCTATTTCGAGTTTTCACCCTCTAACCACTTGTTTTCAAGCTTAAGTCCTCTTATTTTCATATTATCATCATGTTCTCAGACCGAGAGTCCCGTGATCACGCGGTCAGTTCTTACGTGTTACATTGGTCCATGAGAGGTGTTGGTCCCTCTCACGAGATCGTACGGAGGATATTTCGAGTTTTCACCCTCTAATGCCTTATTTTCAAGCTTAAGTCCTCTTATTTTCAAATTATCATCGTATTCTCAAACCGGGAGTTATGTTATCGAGTGGTTAGTTCCTACATGTTACATTGGTCCCGTGAGAGGTGTTGGTGCCTCTCACGTGGCCGTACGAATGCTGTTTCGAGTTTTCACCCTCTAACACCTTGTTTTCTATCTTAAGTCCTCATATTTTCAAATTATCATCGTATTATCAAATCGAGAGTCCTTTTATCTCGCGATCAGCTGGTACGTGTTACATTGCTCCCGTGAGAGGTGTTGGTCCCTCTCACGGGATCGTACATGGGTTGTTTGGGCTGTTTCATGTTTCACCCTCTAACGCCTTATTTTCAAGATTAAGTCCTTGTATTTTCAAATTATCATTGTATTCTCAAACCGGGAGTCCCATTATCGCGCGGTCAGTTCCCATGGGTTACATTGGACCCGCGGGGGGTGTTGGTGCCTCTCACGGGACCGTAAGGGGGATGTTTCGTGTTTTCCCCCTCTAACGCCCTATTTTCAAGCTTAAGTCCTCATATTTTCAAATTATTGTCGTATTCTAAAATCAGAAGTCCCGTTACTGCATGGTTAGTTCCTACGTTTTACATTAATCAAGTGAGAGGTGTTGGTGCCTCTCACGAGAACACACGGGGGCTGTTTCGTGTTTTCTCCCTCTCCCGCATTATTTTCAAGCTCAAGTCCTCATATTTTCAAATTATCATCGTATTCTCAAACGACGAGTCCCGTTATTGTGCGGTTAGTTCCTATATATTACATTGATCCCGTGAGAGGTTTTAGTGCCTCTCACGAGACCGTACAGGGGTTATTTCTTATTTTCCCCCTTTAACATCTTATTTTCAAGCTTAAGTCCTCATAGTTTCAAATTGTTGTCATATTATCAAACCGAGAGTCCCGTGATCATACGGTTAGTTGCTACGTGTTACATTGGTCCCGTGAGAGGCGGTGGTGGCTCTCACGAGACCGTACGGGGGTTGTTTTTAGTTTTCATCCTCTAACGCTTTATTTTTAATCTTAAGTCCTCATATTTTCAAATTATCGTCGTATTCATAAACTGGGAGTCCCGTGATCACGAGGTCAGTTCCTACGTGTTATATTGGTCCCGTGAGAGGTGTTTGTTCCTCACACGGGACCGTACAGGGGCTGTTTTGTGTTTTCACTCTTTAACGTCTTATTTTGAAGCTTAAGTCCTCATATTTTCAAATTGTCATCGTATTCTCAAATCGGGAGTCCTTACATCTCGCAGTTAGTTCCTACATGTCACATTTGTCCTATGAGAGGTGTTGGTGCCTCTCATAGGATCGTACGGGGGCTATTTCAAGTTTTCACCCTATAACGCCTTGTTTTCAATCTTAAGTCCTCATATTTTCAAATTACCATCCCATTCTCAAACCGGGAGACCCGTGATCCCGCGATCAGTTCCTACGTGTTACATTGGTCTCGTGAGAGGTGTTGGTGCATCTCACGGGACCCTACGAGGGCTATTTTGAGTTTCCACCCTCTAGCAGCTTGTTATCAAGCTTAAGTCCTCTTAGTTTCATATTATCATCGTGTTCTCAAACCGAGAGTCCCGTGATCGAGCGGTCAGTTCTTACGTGTTACATTGGTCCATGAGAGGTGTTGGTCCCTCTCACGAGATCGTACGGGGGCTATTTCGAGTTTTCACCCTCTAATGCCTTGTTTTCAAGCTTAAGTCCTCATATTTTTAAGTCATCATTGTATTATCAAACCGGGAGTTACGTTATCGCGTGGTTAGTTCCTACAAGTTACATTGGTCCCGTGAGAGGTGTTGGTGCCTCTCACGTGACCGTACAAATGTTGTTTCGAGTTTTCACCCTCTAACGCCTTGTTTTCTATCTTAAGTCCTCATATTTTCAAATTATCATCGTATTATCAAATCTATAGTCCCTTTATCTCGTGGTCAGCTGGTATGTGTTACATTGCTCTCATGAGAGGTGTTGGTCCCTCTCAGGGGATCGTACATGGGTTGTTTGGGATGTTTCAAGTTTTCACCCTCTAACGCCTTGTTTTCAAGCTGAAGTCCTTGTATTTTCAAATTATCATTGTATTCTCAAACTGGGAGTCCCGTAATCGCGCGATCAGTTCCCATGGGTTACATTGGACCCGCGGGGGGTGTTGGTGCCTCTCACGGGACCGTACGGGGGATGTTTCGTGTTTTCCCCCTCTAACGCCCTATTTTCAAGCTTAAGTCCTCATATTTTCAAATTATCGTTGTATTCTAAAATCAGAAGTCCCGTTACTGCATGGTTAGTTCCTACGTGTTACATAAATCAAGTGAGAGGTGTTGAGGCCTCTCACGAGAACACACGGGGGCTGTTTCGTGTTTTCTCCCTCTCGCGCATTGTTTTCAAGCTCAAGTCCTCATATTTTCAAATTATCATCGTATTCTCAAACGACGAGTCCCGTTATTGTGCGGTTAGTTCCTACATATTACATTGATCCCGTGAGAGGTTTTAGTGCCTCTCACGAGACCGTACGGGGGTTATTTCTTATTTTCCCCCTTTAACATCTTATTTTCAAGCTTAAGTCCTCATAGTTTCAAATTGTTGTCATATTATCAAACCGAGAGTCCCGTGATCATACGGTTAGTTGCTACGTGTTACATTGGTCCCGTGAGAGGCGGTGGTGGCTCTCATGAGATCGTACGGGGGTTGTTTCTAGTTTTCATCCTCTAACGCCTTATTTTTAATCTTAAGTCCTCATATTTTCAAATTATCGTCGTATTCACAAACTGGGAGTCTCGTGATCACGAGGTCAGTTCCTACGTGTTGTATTGGTCCCGTGAGAGGTGTTTGTTCCTCACACGGGACCGTACAGGGGCTGTTTTGTGTTTTCACTCTTTAACGTCTTATTTTGAAGCTTAAGTCCTCATATTTTCAAATTATCATCGTATTCTCAAATCGGGAGTCCTTACATCTCGCAGTTAGTTCCTACATGTCACATTTGTCCTATGAGAGGTGTTGGTGCCTCTCATAGGATCGTACGGGGGCTATTTCAAGTTTTCACCCTATAATGCCTTGTTTTCAATCTTAAGTCCTCATATTTTCAAATTACCATTTCATTCTCAAATCGGGAGACCCGTGATCCCGCGATCAGTTCCTACGTGTTACATTGGTCTCGTGAGAGGTGTTGGTGCATCTCACGGGACCCTATGAGTGCTATTTTGAGTTTTCACCCTCTAATAACTTGTTATCAAGCTTAAGTCCTCTTATTTTCATATTATCATCGTGTTCTCAAACCGAGAGTCCCGTGATCGAGCGGTCAGTTCTTACATGTTACATTGGTCCATGAGAGGTGTTGGTCCCTCTCACGAGACCGTACGGGGGCTATTTCGAGTTTTCACCCTCTAATGCCTTGTTTTCAAGCTTAAGTCCTCATGTTTTTAAATCATCATTGTATTATCAAACCGGGAGTTACGTTATCGCGTGGTTAGTTACTACATGTTACATTGGTCCCATGAGAGGTGTTGGTGCCTCTCACGTGACCGTACAAATGCTGTTTCGAGTTTTCACCCTCTAACGCCTTGTTTTCTATCTTAAGTCCTCATATTTTCAAATTGTCATCGTATTATCAAATCTATAGTCCCTTTATCTCGTGGTCAGCTGGTATGTGTTACATTGCTCCCATGAGAGGTGTTGGTCCCTCTCAGGGGATCGTACATGGGCTGTTTGGGATGTTTCATATTTTCACCCTCTAACGCCTTGTTTTCAAGCTTAAGTCCTTGTATTTTCAAATTATCATTGTATTCTCAAACTGGGAGTCCCGTAATCGCGCGATCAGTTCCCATGGGTTACATTGGACCCGCGGGGGGTGTTGGTGCCTCTCACGAGACCGTACGGGGGATGTTTCATGTTTTCCCCCTCTAACGCCCTATTTTCAAGCTTAAGTCCTCATATTTTCAAATTATCGTCGTATTCTAAAATCATAAGTCTCGTTACTGCATGGTTAGTTCTTACGTGTTACATTAATCAAGTAAGAGGTGTTGGTGCCTCTCACGAGAATACACAGGGGCTGTTTCGTATTTTCTCCTTCTCGCGCATTATTTTCAAGCTCAAGTCCTCATATTTTCAAATTATCATCGTATTCTCAAACGATGAGTCCTGTTATTGTGCGGTTAGTTCCTACATATTACATTGATCCCATGAGAGGTTTTGGTGCCTATCACGAGACCGTATAGGGGTTATTTCTTATTTTCCCCCTCTAACGTCTTGTTTTAAAGCTTAAGTCCTCATAGTTTCAAATTGTTGTCGTATTATCAAACCGAGAGCCCGTGATCATGCGGTTAGTTCCTACATGTTACATTGGTCCCGTGAGAGGTGGTGATGGCTCTCACGAGACCGTACGGGGGTTGTTTCGAGTTTTCATCCTCTAACGCCTTATTTTCAATCTTAAGTCCTCATATTTTCAAATTATCGTCGTATTCACAAACTGGGAGTCCCGTGATCACGAGGTCAGTTCCTACGTGTTATATTGGTCCCGTGAGAGGTGTTGGTTCCTCACACGGGACCGTACAGGGGCTGTTTTAAGTTTTCACTCTTTAACGTCTTATTTTGAAGCTTAAGTCCTCATATTTTCAAATTATCATCGTATTCTCAAATCGGGAGTCCTTATATTGCGCAGTTAGTTCCTATATGTCACATTTGTCCTATGAGAGGTGTTGGTGCCTCTCATAGGACCGTACGGGGGCTATTTCTAGTTTTCACCCTATAACGCCTTGTTTTCAATCTTAAGTCCTCATATTTTCAAATTATCTTCATATTCTCAAACCGGGAGTCCCATTTTTCCGCGATCAGTTCCTACGTGTAACATTGGCCCGTTGAGAGGTGTTGGTCCCTCTCACAGAACCGTACGGGGGCTGTTTGGGCTATTTCAAGTTTTAATCCTTTAACACCTTATTTTCAAGCTTAAGTCCTTACATTTTAAAATTATAGTCATATTCTCAAACCGAGAGTCCCATTATCCCGTGGTCACTTCTTACGTGTTACATTAGTCCAACGAGAGGTGTTGGTGCCTCTCACGGGATGGTAAGGGGGATGCTTCATGTTTTTCCCCTCTAACGCCTTGTTTTCAAGATTAAGTCCTCATATTTTTAAATTATAGTCGTATTCTCAAACTGGGAGTTGCTTCATCATGCGGTAGTTCTTACATGTTACATTGGTTCCGTGAGAGGTATTTGTGCCTCTCATGGGACCTTACGGGGGTTGTTTTGAGTTTTCCCCTCTAACGCCTTGTTTTCAAGCTTAAGTCCTCATATTTTCAAATTATCATCGTATTATCAAATTGGGAGTCCCATGTTTGCGCGGTCTATTGCTACGTGTTACATTGGACTCGCGAGAGGTGTTGGTGCCTCGCACGGGATCATACGGGGGTTGTTTTGAGTTTTACCCTCTAACGCCTTCTTTTCTAGCTTAAGTCCTCATATTTTCAAATTATCATCGTATTCTCAAACCGGGAGTACCATGATCCCGCAGTCAGTTCCTACGTGTTATATTGGTCCAGTAAGAGGTGTTGTTTCCTCTCACGGGACTGTACGGAGGCTGTTTTGAGTCTTCACCTGCTAACGTCTTATTTTCATGCTTAAGTCCTCATATTTTCAAATTATAGTCGTATTCTCAAACCGGGAGTCCCTATATCGCGCTGTTAGTTCCTACATGTTACATTTGTCCCGTGAGAGGTGTTGGTGCCTCTCATAGGACCGTACAGGGTCTGTTTTGAGTTCTTACCCTCTAACGCATTATTTTCAAGTTTAAGTCCTCATATTTTCAAATTATCATCGTATTCTCAAATTAGGAGTTCCGTTATCGTGCTGTCAGTTCCTACGGGTTACATTGATCCCACGAGAGGTGTTGGTGCCTCTCATGGGATCGCACGGGGGCTATTGTAAGTTTTCACCCTCTAACGCCTTGTTTTCAAGCTTAAGTCCTCATATTTTCAAATTACCATCATATTCTCAAATCGGGAGTCTTTTGATCCCGCGATCAGTTCCTACGTGTTACATTGGTGCCGTGAGGGGTGTTGTTGCCACTCACGAGACCATACGGGGGCTATTTCGAGTATTCACCCTTTAACGCCTGGTTTTCAAGCTTAAGTCCTCATATTTTCAAATTATCACTGTATTTTCAAATCGGGAGTCCCGCTATCGTACTGTTAGTTCTTACATGTTACATTGGTCCCATGAGAGGTGTTGGTGCCTCTCATAGGACCGTACGGGGGGTGTTTCGAGTTTTCACCCTATAACGCCTTATTTTCAAGCTTAAGTCCTCATATTTTGAAATTATCATGGTATTCTCAAATTTGGAGTCCCGTGATCTTGAGGACAATTTCTACGTGTAACATTGGTCCCATGCGAGGTGTTGTTCTCTCCTACTAGGCCGTTCGGGGGCTGTTTCAGGTTTTCACCCACTAACGCCATGTGTTTATGGCTAAGTCTATAAATATGAAAATTATCATCGTATTCTCAAATCGGGATTCCCGTGATCGCGCGATCGGTTCCTACGAGTTTCATTGGTCCCGTGCAGGTGTTGGTGGCACTCACAGGGCCGTTCGGGTGCTATTTCTGGTTTTCACGCCCTAATGCCATGTTTTTACGCCTAAGTCTAGAATTATGCAAATTATCATCATATTTTTAAACTGGAAGTCCCGTGATTGCACGGTCAGTTCCTACGAGTTACACTGATCCCATGAGAGGTGTTGGTGCCTCTCACGGGACCGTACGGGTCTGTTTCTAATTTTCACCCTTTAACGCCTTGTTTTCAAACTTAAGTCCTCATATTAACAAATAATAATCGTATTCTCAAACCAGAAGTCCCGTGATCATGTGGTCAATTTCTACGTGTTACATTGGTCCCGTGACAGGTGTTGGTTCCTCTCACGGGACCTTACGGGGAATGTTTCCAGTTTTCCCCATCTAACGCCTTATTTTCAAGCTTAATTCCTCATATTTTCAAATTATCGTCGTATTCTCAAATTAGGAGTCCCGTGATCACGCGATTAATTTCTACATGTTACATTGGTCCCGTGAGAGGTGATGGTGCCTCTCACTGGACTATACGGGGGCTGTTTAGAGTTTTTATCCTCTAACGCCTGGTTTTCAAGTTTAAGTCATCATATTTTCAAATTATCATCGTATTCTCAAACCGAGAGTCCCATTATTGCGCGGTCAGTTACTACCTGTTACATTGGACCCGTGAGAGGTGTTGGTGCCTCTCACGGGACCGTACGTGGGTTGTTTATTATTTCCCCCTCTAAAACCTTGTGTTCAAACTTAAGCCCTCATATTTTCAAATTATCATCGTATTCTTAAACCAGGAGTCCCGTGATCAGTTCCTATATGTTACATTGGTCCCGTGAGAGGTGTTGGTGGCTCTCACGGGACTATACGGGGGTTATTTCGAGTTTTACCCTCTAACAGCTTGTGTTTAAGCTTAAGTCCTCATATTTTCAAATTATCATCATCTTCTCAAACCAGGAGTCCTGTGATCAAGCGATCAGTTCCTACGTGTTATATTGGTCCCGTGAATTTTGTTGGTTCCTCTCATGGAACCGTACTAGGGCTATTTTAAGTTTTCACCCACTAGCGTCTTATTTTCAAGCTTAAGTACTCATATTTTCAAATTATCATCGTATTATAAAACTCGGAGTCTCCTTATCGTACGGTTAGTTCCTACATGTTTCATTGGTCTCGTGAGAGGTGTTAGTGCCTCTCACGGGACAATACAGGGGTTGTTTGGACTGTTTCGAGTTTTCACCCTCTAACGCCTTGTTTTCAAGCTTAAGTCCTTATATTTTTAAATTATCATCTTATTCTCAAACCAAGAGTCCTGTTATCGCATAGCCATTTCCTCCGTGTTACATTGGTCTTGCAAGAGGTTTTAGTGCCTCTCACGGGACCATAGGGGGGATGTTTCATTTTTTCCCCTCTAACGCCTTATTCTTAAGCTTAAGTCTTCATATTTTTAAATTATCATTGTATTCTCAAATTATAGTCCCGTGATCGCGTGGTCAGTTTCTACGTATTACATTGGTCCCATGATAGGTGTTGGTTCCTCTCACGGGACCTTACCGGGACTGTTTCGAGTTTTCCCCCCTCTAACGCCTTGTTTTCAAGCTTAAGTTCTCATATTTTCAAATTATCATCGTATTCAAAAATCAGGAGTCTTTTGATCACGCGGTCAATTTCTACGTGTTACATTGGTCCCGTGAGAGGTGTTGGTGCCTCTTACGGGACCGTACGAGGACTGTTTTGAGTTTTACCCTCTAACGCCTTATTTTCTAGCTTAAGTCCTCATATTTTCCAATTATTATTGTATTCTCAAATCGGGAATACCATGATCACGAGGTAAATTCCTACGTGTTACGTTGGTCCCGTGAGAGGTGTTGGTTCCTCTCACGGGACCGTACGGGGGTTGTTTCGAGTTTTTACCCTCTAACGCCTTATTTTCAAGCTTAGGTCCTCATATTTTCAAATTATCATGGTACTCTCAAATCGGGAGTCTCGTTATCATGAGATCAGTTCCTACATGTTACATTGGTCCCACGAGAGGTGTTGGTGCCTCTCACGGGACCGTACGGGGGCTATTTTAAGTTTTCACTCTCTAACGCCTTGTTTGCAAGCTTAAGTTCTCATATTTTCAAATTACCGTCGTATTCTCAAATCGAGAGTCCTGTGATCCCGCGATCAGTTCCTACGTGTTACATTGGTCCTGTGAGAGATGTTGGTTCCTCTCACAGGATCATACGGGGGTTGTTTCGTGTTTCACCCTCTAATGCCTTATTTTTAAGCTGAAGTCCTCATATTTTCAAATTATTATCATATTCTTAAACCGGGTGTCCCGTGAACACGCGGTTAGTTCCTATGAGTTACATTGGTCTCATGCAAGGTTTTAGTGCCACTCATGAGGCCGCTCGGGGGTTGTTTTAGTTTTTCACCCACTAACGTCATGTTTTGCCTAAGTCCTGATATTTTTCAAATTATCCTCGTATTCTCAAACCAGGAGTCCCGTGATCATTCGGTCAATTTCTACGAGTAACATTGGTCCCGTGCGAGGTGTTGTCTCCTACGGGGCTGTTCGGGGGCTGTGTCAGGTTTTTGCCTTCTAACGCCATGTTTTTATGCTTAAGTCTATAAATTTTCAAAATATTGTCGTATTCTCAATTCGGGGTTCTCGTGATCGTGCGGTTAATTCCTACGTGTTACATTGGTCCCGTGCGAGGTCTTGGTTCCTCTCACGGAGCCATTCGTGGATTGTTTTAGGTTTTTTCCCTCTAACGCCATATAAGGCACATTTTTTGGAATCCCGAACCTAATCATATAATTAATAGAATACAAATGAGTTTTGAGATTAAGCATGTTAGAGAAAACCTATAAAGCATGACAAATAGCTGGACATTGAAGGAAGACATGATTAATGGTCTCTACGTCATTATAACAAAAATAATATCTACAAGCTAACTTAATTCCCTAATTTATAATGTTAACATCAAGAGAAATGGCTGAATATAAAGTTCCCAAAAAGAAGAAAGAATTTTTGGAAGGAATGAAATTGGACCATATCAATTTATATATAACACGTGATGCCTATAGCAGATATATACAGCTGCAGCTATACATAGCATATATATATAGAAGCTATATATAGTTGCTGCTATATAAAGAAGCTATATATAGCTGCTGCTATATATAGAGTAACTTTAATTTGTAAAGGAACCACATGATCAGCCGAGGTGTCGATTTCTCCTAAGGCTTGAGTCTTGACCTCTACGCCTCACGCCATTTAGAACCTTGCTCCATACCATTCCCCTCTATTGTTTGAGCTTCCAGTTAGTTCATATATTCCCCCCAAAACATTTATATTATTAATGTTTGAGCTTCTAGTTAGTTCATCCCATATAAAATCAGTAAGCTTTTTAAATTAACAAATATCAGTGCTCACTACCACTATTACTTTATGAACTACAACTTTTAAACCAGGACTAGCATTAACTTCTGCATCAGGAGCAACAAACACTCCCACACTAGATATACTTGGGGGTTGGGAGACCATTTCCTCCACATTGCTAGACTCAATTTTACTAGACTCGGCCATTTCATCCTGAATGCGTACACGAGTATACAAATCAGTTATACATAAATATATAATACCTGATACGTAATCACCCAATAAATATCTTCTATTAACAAATGAAGATGCATAATCACCACCAATATGCCACAAAATCAGTTCCTAAAAATGCATCCAATGGAAACAATTTAGACGTGGGTTGAAATTATTTTGTACCAATATACCACGAAATCAGTTCCTTGGCCAATGGAAACCTTCAAACTATCACCACTGAATATGCCTACCACTAGGAAGCCTTCAAACTATCACCTAAAACCTTCAAACCTGCAGACTATCACCACAAATGATTTCTAATACATATATGTGTGTGCGCGTGCCACCGAGATGAATGGAAATAATTTATGTATTGGGGGAATGAATGGGAGATGAGTATGCATGCCACTGAGATATGGGATTAATTGAAATGAAGATTACTAAACATATAAACATTTGTAAAACTAATTATATTCCAATTTTGAAAATCATTCACAACTTTAAAAGTATTCACATTCAAATAATCATGATTTCAAACAATGTTAGCCCGGATTTTTACATGAAATTAAATACTAAAATTTAGATAAATAAATAACAGGATAGTAAATCATTGAAGAAAACGAAATGGGGAAAACTTACTATTCTTGATAAAATCACATTCCTCTGTTTTTCACAACTACTGCAAAAAAGAATTCATTAGCAAGTGTTACTAATTCAAAGATATTAGCTAATATCTGAGAATATGATTCAATGTCAATATAGTACATACCATGCTTCAAATCTAACCTCATACCAAATAGCCGATGTTATATATAGCAACTACTATTCTTGATAAAATCACATTCCTCTATTTTTTCACAACTACTGTAAAAACGAATTCATTAGCAAGTGTTACTAATTCAAAGATATTAACTAATATCTGAGAATCTGATTCACTGTCAATATAGTACATACCATGCTTCAAAGCTAACCTCATACCAAATAGCTTCTACCATATATAGTTGCTGCTATATATAGCAACTATATTTAGCAGCTATATATAGCTGCTGTTATATATAGTTGCCATCTATATATATAGTTGTTGCTATATATAGTTACCATATATAGCTATATATAGCTGCTACTATATATAGCTACTACAGCTGATGTAGATTATGAGGATATTATTATCAAACTAGCAGTCATGTGATCGCGCGGTCAGTTCCTACGAGCTACATTGGTCCCGCGCGAGGTGTGGTGCCTCTCACAGGGCCATTCGGGAGTTATTTCGGGTTTTCGCCCTCTAACGCAATTTTTTAAGCCCAAGTCTAGATATTTACAAATTATCGTCGTATTATCAAATTGGGATTCCTATGATCGCGCGGTCAGATCCTATGAGTTACATTGGTCTCGTGCGAGATGTTAGTGCCTCTTACAGGCTGTTTGGGGGTTGTTTCAAGATATCGTCCTCTAACGCCATGTTTTTAAGCCTAAATATAGATATTTGCAAATTATCGTTGTATTCTCAAATAGGGAGTCTCATGACCGCACGATCAGTTCCTACGAGTTACATTGGTCCCGTCCGAGGTGTTGGTGCCTCTCACGGGCCCGTTTGGGGTCTATTTCGAGTTTTCGCCCTCTAACGCCATGTTTTTAAGCTTAATTCTAGATATTTTCAAATTATCATTGCATTCTCAAACCGGGAGTCCCTTTACCATGTAGTTAGTTCCTACGAGTTACATTAGTCCCGTGCGAGGTATTTGTGCCTCTCACGGGGCCGTTTGGGGACTGTTTCGGGTTTCCTCCTCTAACGCCATGTTTTTAAGCCTAAGTCTAGATATTTTCAAGTTATTGTCGTATTCTCAAACTGGCAGTCCCGTGGCCAGGCGATCAGTTCCTATGAGTTACATTGATCACGTGCGAGGTGTTGGTGCCTCTTACATGGCCGTTTAGGGTCTATTTTGGGGTTTTCCCCTCTAAAGCCCTATTTTTAAGCATAAGTATTGATATTTTCAAATTATCATTTTATTATCAAACCGAGAGTCCCGTGATTATGCGATCAATTCCTACGAGTTGCATTGGTTCCGTGCAAGGTATTGGTACCTCTTACGGGGCTGTTTGAGGGATGTTTTGGGGTTTCCCCCTCTAACTCCATGTTTTTAAGCCTACATCAAGATATTTTTAAATAATCATCGTATTCTTAAACCGAGAGTCCCATGATCATGCGGTCAGTCCCTATGAATTACGTTGGTTCTGTGCAAGGTGTTAGTGTCTCTCACATGGCGATTTTGGGGTTGTTTCGGGTTTTCGCCCACTAATGTCGTGTTTTTAAGCTAAAGCCTTGATATTTTCAAATTATCGTCGTATTCTCAAACCAGGAGTCTCGTGATCACGCGATCAGTTCGTACGAGTTACAGTGGTCCCGTGCGAGGTGTTGGTACATCTCACGAGGCCGTTCGAGGGATGTTTCGGGGTATCCCCCTCTAACATTATGTTTTTAACCTAAGTCTAGATATTTTCAAATTATCATCGTATTCTCAAACCGAGAGTCCCGTGACCACGTGGTCAGTTCCTACGAGTTACATTGGTCCATGTGAGGTGTCAGGCCTTTTCTCTCTAACACCATATTTTTAGGCCTAAATGAAAGAATTAGTAAATTCAACTCAGATCTATGTAGGTGAAATTTATATATCCAACTTATTTAAGTACATGAAAATAAGTGGATCTATACACATTTTTGATGTGGCAAACAAGAAAAGGAGAAGGGAGACAAAAATAAATAAGAGAAGGGAAAAGATATGTTTGTGTGACTACTTGTCAAGTAGGAAATTTTCATTGCAGTGACTATGAATTGGAACCTTCCCTTCTCTTATATTTGAAGGTGATTTTGATTTTTCGTTTCTAGAAATCCATCTCTTTTCTTCATACCAAATAGATTATAATTAATTAGTACAAATAATATGGTGCTCTTAAGCTTAATACGAAGAAGATATTGAAGGCTAAATAATGTTAATTAAAAAGGTATTTCAATCAACAAACTCATACTTTGCTCGAATGAAATTCTCGATAACAACGTTGTCATAGTTACGAGGCATCTCATCTTCCTAGTAGCCATTTGATTTAACATTTCCCATGGCTGGAAGCAAACACCAATCAAATAGACTTTTAATTAACAATTTGTTCGCTCATAAAATGATGTCTTACATGAATTAGTGAAAGTAAGAAATTAAAGTGTGATGCTCACATTGAATAAATGCAACCTGATCTGGAAGCCAAGTGTCCAGTGTAGCAAATCTAACCTACAACAATAACAATAGGTAATGTTCTTCTCCTTGATCCGAGGCAACACATTGTCAATGTAAAACTGTGCTGAAGCATAACCGGGAATTTTTTTACTGTTCGTCGAGTATGCATAACACGAGATTTTTTAGAAATATAAATTGGAGTTATAGTGCACTGATAGTAAAATGAGTCCCAACAAAATATGCAATTAGAACTTCCAATAAATGAATTATTTGTAAATTCGAATTTATTTATATCAGGTGTCAACAATGAAAGAGAACTTGACAAATTCTAAAGTTTCATGACAGACTTTATGATTATAAAATTACGAACACACAAAGCGAATCGACACAATCACACAAGTTTAAACTTTAGCACGATACATATGGTTTCATTAAACGAAGAAAAATTGGTAAATACACAATCACACAAGCATCAAACGAAGAAAGCCGCAACCTTCACTCACAAATAAACATATCCAAATATCAAAGTTCACAAGATAAAATGACCATAACAACAAAAATTGGTAATCAATGACAGACAAAATCTATACAATCTAGGGTTTAATTATATTTTGACAAAAAAAATTCACACACATACAATATATGGTTTATTGACATAATCTATAAATACACACACATACAATCTAGGGTTTATTGACATAATCTATGCATACACACACATACAATCTAGGGTTTATTGACATAATATATACATACACACACGTAAAATCTACGGTTTACTAAACCCTAATATTTTTTTGACATAAATATATACATACACACATACAATCAAGGGTTTATTGACATAAAAAAACATAAATCTATGCATACACACACATATAAACATAAATCTATGCATACACACATATATAAACATATATGCATACAAGCACATATACACACACACACACATATACACATACAAACATAAATCTATACATACACACACATAAATTAGGGCTTTAGATAGAAATGACAAAATTACACATACAAAATGAAACAAAATCTATACATACAAAATGTAATGGGTTTACCTTTAGACAAATCAGAATGAAATGCCACAAATCGCCACAAATGGATTTACCTTTGACACATAAATGGTTTGACAGAAATGAGAAGCAACAAGTCTTTTTTTAACTTATGGACCTAGTCACGACCTAGAGTCGTGACCCACCATGCGCAACCAATAAATGAAGGTGAAAGCAGTTACGAGATTGAATATGGTCACGACTCTAGGCCGTGACCCACCATGCGCGACTATTTCTCCACTATAATCACTTATCGAATGAGGGATGGTCATGGCCCATAGCCGTGAGCCACACCAAGAAATGGTCACGGCTCCCAGTCGTGACCCCAAATGTGTTCAATTTGTGCTTCATCATGCCTATGGTCACGGCCAAGTCCGTGACCCATCTGCGACCAAGCTTGGAGGGAATTTTGGGTCCAAGATGGTCACGGCCTGGTCACGGCCCAAGTTCGTGACTCACAGTGGTCAGGGATTTGGGCCGTGACCACTTCCTGAGCATCCATAACTGAGTGTGGTAATGAATATGTTCACGCCATGGTCATGGCCCAAGTCTGCGACCAGTTGGTCATGGACTTGGGCCGTGACCAACTGGGCATGACCATTCGCAGGATTTGGTGTAGTGAAATGAGATTTTTCCTGAAATTAATAGATGAGAACATTTAGAACTCCATTGAGTATGGGTGGACTCCTCCTACTAAAGGTAGTTCTCCTAAAGTGCATGCCTCCTGGATAATAATTGAAAAGAATGCCTCGACTTTTAATTCCAGGGGTGTGAACGCTATGTTTTTATTCTCTGACCACATAAGAGTTTATACACATTATAACTTGCGAAAGCACGAAGGATCCTTAGGATATTTTGCAATCCACGCACGAGGAAACATATGTTATTAGGGTTTAAAAGTTGTGAAATCTGATGACTAAGTTTGAGATGATTAAGATATTATAGAATGAGTTTTTTTATGAGTTTTATGCCAAGTTATCGAATATTATCAACTCCTCATTTAACTTAAGTGAGTCGATCCCCAAATCTAAAGTGGTTCCAAAAATCTTAAGGTTGTTATGTAATGCCAAAGTCACGGTCCTAGATTCTCCAAGTGGTGTCGATGCTATGGGAGTCTAAGAAATTGTAGGCTATCTTCAAATCTATGAGATGATTATATGTCCTCGAAAGAACAAATAAAAGGATATTGCCATGAAAGCTCAAAAAGAGGATGTGTCGAATTTCGATAATGATGGTGAGCTAGATGGTGAAAAGATATCTAGGTGTACTACGAATTTCAACAAGAAATTTCTTAAGGTTAGAGATGAGAAGAGATTTAAGAAGTACTTTGCAAATAAATCTAAGAACTTCATCGACCGTGATAGGAAGAATAGGGATGGTCCTAAGAAGGTGGATGACCGGGACAAGTGTTTTTAATGCCAATATTTTGGGCATTATTATCACGAGTGTCCCACTAGACTAAAAAAGATGGGTAAGAAACCGAAGGTATAAAATACCACCATTAATGATAGTGAGTCAGAAGAGGAATTTAACTCCTCCACTAATCGCAATGACACCGCCTTCATGTCCAGTCATGTGGGCGTAAATGAAGTGTTTTCCTGCTTTGAAGATAATCATGTGCATAATGGTTACGATATTCGATCTTTAAGTTCTTAAGATAGTGAGGAGAGGAGTGATAATGAAGAAGAAGATGACGAGGATAGTGGGCTTTGAATGGATTTTTTATAATTAGACACAGAGTCATTAAAGTTGAAAAAGGCCAACTTACGTTTAGAAGATAAGGTTAAGGAAGGTGCCATAGGTGATGATAATGGTAAATTAATTGAGAATCATACGGTACGTGAGAGAAATATTAGAGAAAGATAGTCTTTATGGTTTGATAGAGGATTTGAAGAAGGATATTCTTGAGTTTGAAGAGCCTAGGCATTTACTCGAGTCTATGACTGTGGAGGTGGAAGAGAAGTCGAGAGACTCGAGTAACGTCAAATTTAATTTGGACTCCAGGTCGAAAAGCATCAAAGGACCTAGTCCTACTCACCATCTCCTACCAAATCGAAACACCCAAAAGCAGTTACTCACCAAGTCAGAGGGCTAAATAGTTTGTCATTATCACCAATGTTTACCAAGTTAGAAGCTTAATATGAGTCACCTCAATATGGTTGTTAGACTACTCCTATTATTATAGCATTTTGGTACTTTATATATATATATATAAATGGATGTCTATCCGTGAACTAGTGTGTTGGAACAAGAAAAAACAACTTCTCTTATATTCTGTAGACATTTTACTTATGCATTAAACCTTTAAATTCTACACGGTATTAGAGAGATAAAATTCTAACGAGTATTATTAATCCTGGTAAACCATATTGGTATACCTTTTCTCTGGCGGTGGTAGACACCATTAATTTCCACCATGTATCGATACAAAATTAAAGAAATAGGTGCTGAAGGAAGCCCCAATGACAGAGGCGTCATGATGACCATATCAATCAATAGTTTAGTCACCACAATGGAGTCAAGCACGCCTTTATTTGGGTATCTCATTTAGTTTTCCTCATCACCCTCTCAACTTGACCTTGTTTTAAACATATCCACTAGCTTACCTCCTGATATATCTTTTTCACACCCTACTAGCTTCATAAATCGCCTCAAATCCCTTCCTCTTCTAACCATAACTTACCTGGTCTATCCACTTCCTCAACTTCCACTAATACACGTACTATGCAAACTCGTTTCAAAAACCCCCATCATGCTTTGTCTGTGACTCACCCAGAAAATGGTTACTTGGGACAAATTTTAAGACAATCATTTGTCCCGTATTTTTCTATTTAACCCTAAATATTCCGTGTTCCACACGATATTTTTAGAATCTAGATATTGAAATTTCCAATTTAAAAAAATCCAAGTTAGTAGGACCTTAGTCAATAATAAATCCATGATCATGTACCCTATTTACATGATGCAATAAATCAATTGGGCTTTGAATCCATTGAGATCAAGACCAAAAAGTAACGAGCATCTAAATCCATGGAGATCAAACTTATTTTTACCTAAGAGGCCAATCGCAGGCGTCAGTCCAATCAAAATCGATGATTGAGCTTCTAATTCAATTTTTATCAAGCTCATTGTGGTCCATGACACCTTATAATAGGTGTCAATCCAACAAATTTTTTTTCTTTCTAAATCTAAATATCGAACCCTTGTGTCTATTGCAATAAAAATCACATGGGTTATATTTATTCTCAAGGATTATGATTATCTTTTTATTTTGGAAAAAGATAGTTAAAAACTCTTTGACCATCATTAGGTGTCAAGTATTCTAACAACACCTTTGTCAACTCACAAATACTTTTACTAAATCACTCTTGATTAGGCATAAATATTTCATATTTATCCCCTTAACTTCGGTATCTTTGAGGTCCCGTATACTGCATTTAGCCTAGATTTATCTCATATTTATGCTAATAACCCTTTTCGGCGATTATTTCGTGTTTTGTGTATTTATCTCATGTTTTTAGGTAATTAATGCAAGTGGATGCGAAAGAAAAACCAAAATGGTGAAAGAATAAAAAAAAAGTAAGTTAAGGGAAATTTTGTAATTTTCCATCCAAAACCCAGAATAGGATCCAACTAAAAATTGAATTTTGGAAGTCACAAGTACAGTGGAAGAAACGGCACCCCGATCCAAACTACGGTTAGAATGTTATGCGCATTCGAAGTTGAGAAGAAAATTCAGTGGCAAAATGGTAAATAAGAACAATTCGAGCAAACAAGGGAAGCTTAGGAAGAGAAAAGGACCGAACTGGTTCGGTGGCCTTAGCAAACTGGTTTTCCTGATGGGTTTGGTCAATGGGTTCGCCCAGGGACAGGATTTTTAATATTTGCCTAACTTTTAGCTACAAGAATTTTAGTGTTTGAGGACTCCTTAAAACAACTTCCAACCTTTGTAACTAGCCATTAGGAGTTATTATTCATCATTACCACTTATTGTAAGGCAATAAAACATTAAGTACTTCTTGGAGAAAATTTCATATATTCTTGCACTTGAAATTCAAGAGAGGGCTTATTATCTTTCGAATTTCTCATTCAAGCTTTGTTCTTGTACATGCATTACTTTCTCCATCATTCCTAATATTAATTTTACACACTTTTATCATTATTTCTTTATCATGTCTACATGCAATTCAATAATCTCATGCGTAGTAGCTATGATCATTTTCGGCTAGATTGTTAGAGAGTTGGGGAAAATGAACAAAACCTAGGTATGAAAATTATATATAAACGTGGACGTTGATAAAGCTATGTGATATCGATCTCAACCAATTCGAAAATTCCAATTTAAACTTATTTAATTGGAGTCAATTTTAGACCAATTTTATTTAAACCCTAACACATACATCTAGGTGAGTAAAATCAAACCATCACAAATAAATTACTCACACATAGATTTTTTGGGAAAAAAACTTAGGGAAAACCTTTTTATTTCACTATGCAAAACTAAATCGCAACTTACATACACAATGAAATCTGCATTGAATACCATATACACTCACATAGACGTGCAGTCTAGAGTAAAAAATATATCAATCGCAGTAACCCATACGAATAGGTAACTATAATACCAATTTGAGAAAGCTATGTGATATCGATTTCAACCAATTCACAAATTCCGATTTAAACTTATTTACTTGGAGTTAATTTTTAAACTAGTTTTATTTAAACCCTAACACATACATCTAGGTGGGTAAAATCAAACCTTCCCAAATAAATTGCTGACATACAGATTTTAGCAAAAAAAAAAGGGAAAACATTTTTATTTCACTATGTAAAAGTAAATCGCAACTTACATATTCAATGAAATCTATAATGAATATCTGCAGACACTCACATAGACACATAGCCTAGAATCAGCAGTGGATCAACCGTAGCAACCCATAAGAACACGCAGCTCCGAATTAGTAAGGAACACCCACAAGTACTCCCAATGACATGCAATCTACACCCGTAGATTTACCCTCTCTATAAGAGAAACTTCAACAAGATCGTATCTTGGGTTCGAAAACCAATTCACTAAACCATTGGAATTTTTGTGAATAGAAAAATAAAGTTTAAACCCTAAATGAAGAGGATAAAATAGTTTTGCAGTTTGTAGTTTTGTAGAATGAAAAACATCAGGTCCTCTTCAGAAAAAAAATGACTCATTTAATCAGGTATATATAATAAATTGAGTCAGTGATCTCACTCGAACGAAAATAGGATGTCGCTCCAACGAGATAAGTTATCGCTCAAATGAGGGCATAACGCGACATTAAATTGTCACTTGAATGACACTGTCTTGTCTCTCGAACGACCTGAATGTCAAAAAACCCTTTTAATAAAACTACACCTCAACACTTAGAAAAAATTATTTTGATGAAAAACAATGCCTCAGGTGTTTAGAAACAGTTTAGAAAAAGTATCCCAACACTTTAAATGAATCTTTAATGGACTTAAACAGAACCTTACTAAAATTTATCTCGCAAAGGCCTTTATGTTGAAGAATGTTAATATTTGGATCCGTCTTCATGCTTGATTGAGCTTTGATCTTTCTTCGATGGTTGTAGCGGTATACGATATACTCTAATGTAAACAGGACAATATAAAATATGTCCATACGAATCTCCCCTTATGTCTACACCGGTACAAATTAAAAATATCCTAATTATCAAATCAATTGTCCTAAACAAATCTAATACCCTCCCATGAACCCCAAAGTGAAAAGGTAATAAAAATTCAAGTCTTAAACTTTCTTCAAAAATCTTTAACTTGAAATTTTCAAATTGCCAACTTTTCTTTGTCATCATTCGGATGTGCAAAATAATCATCTTCAACTACCTACACACATGAGACAATAAACAAATACCTTCATGATGTATCAAGTTTGAAATGATATAAACATAAATCAAAACAAAGCTCAAATCTCAAATCTCCCCTATAATTCAAACTCCCTTACTAAATCATAATACGTTCTCCCCCTTTTTATTTGTCCGAAATAGATAGGGAAAAGAATAAATAAAAATATGCATGGAGTGTCACGATAATCAAAGCAAATCAACTACGATCACCAAGAATAAACTTGAATGCATTCACCAATTATTTTTTATTTTTCAATTTTTTCAAATAAACATAATTTACAAAAAAAAAAATCACACCACGAATTTACACTAAGATAACCAAATCGTGGAAACGGAATGAATGGGTGTGAACATATTTAATAGGTCAATCAACTCAAACATACATAACAAATGTGCATAATGAATATGGATACTCCTAACGAATGAACTTCACAATCATCCTTAGGTGTAAAAATTGTTGAATTCAAATGACATTGACTTAATTAAATGAACAAAGCAAAGTCTAAAATGATCTCCACACCAATAACTTCAATAACTATGTAACGCTTTTTCAAGACTTTGTCAGAATGTGCAAACCCATTGATTTATTTCCAACCAAACTTCTCAAATATATATTTCTTTTTCAAGCTGTTTTGAGGTTTCTATTTATTTTCTAAGCTTAGAGAAATCCTATTGGCCCCATTTTTTGTATATGATTATTTTTATTTCCTTGATTTTTTCTTAGGCTCTTTTAAACGATGGCTTTCACGATCAGTTAATTTTGTACTCTCGCCGCCCTTTCCCATGCTCACTCATCATTTTTTTTCATATTAAACAAATTTCTCACGGGCAATGGTTCATACATGCACAATTTTTATTGTCAAGTTTTATCGCATATGGTTCGTTTTAAAGACATGATTGGGATGGAAACACTTCGACCAATATGTGATAGACAAGAACAATAATCAAATAAATTCGTGCAAGTGTTCATTAAAGGAAATCATGAGTCAAATATGTAGAAAGTAATCTTAAATCTCATCTTAATGACTCCAAACATTATAAACACATAGATGAAATGATGTGTCATATCAAAACACTATCAAATAGTCACATGGATATGGAATGATCTTGTGACTTGGTCATCCTAAATGTCCATCCATAAGATGTGTAAACAAAATACAAAACTCTTTTTTTCTTTTTCCAAAAATTTTATCAAAATTAAGTCTTTTTGGATTTTTCAATTTTTTTCTCAAAAAAATAGAAAAACTAGTACAAACATTACACATGTCATAACACTAGAAAAAATATATCAAGTAACACAAATAGCATATGAAAAACCAATCATGCAAGCAATCAACGATATGAAATAGTAAGTGAAGCATCATGAGCAAGCATATGAGACTCAACCAATCTAGCATTTAGCATTCCAAAAGTGATTTCCTAACCCAAATCGGTGTGTAAATAACTCTAGGGGTTATGGGAGCCGACATGACACTATCCTTAAACTTCCTAGGACCTCTTCCAAGATAAAAACAAAAATGCCTAAGGTGACATTTCCTACCATAATGTGAGCATGTGAAAACTCGAGGAAACTTACCTCTGGGTTGATATTTTCTAACGTCCTTCAGCTTGGTTGACCCTCTAAAATAAGCAATGGTCTTGACTTTGACACTCGAAACATGAGAACACGACGAGCCATTACCATCACTACACAAACTAGTTGAGTCTTTTAAATATTTTTTCAACTTCAAAATTTTTTACTCAATAAAAGAATTAGACTCTTCCAATTTTAGGGACTCCTTCTTAATATGTTCAACAATTCATAGAAGGTTATCTCTCTCTCCCTCAATAAACGAAAACTTTTCCCTAAGAGTCTTCTCACATGCTACAAAATCATTAATCAAAATATTATTATCCTCTTTGGCACAAACACACACCTTAGAATTCCTCAAGTCTTCCAATTCTTTTTCCAAAAATAGGACTCTATCATCAATCTTAATTTTGGACAATTCTAATTTTCTAAAGTCATGGTCCATGTCCACAAGTCTCTTACAAATTTAATCTCTTTGATCTTAAACGGTTTTCAAAAGTTTCAAAGTGGTTTAAAAACGTGAGTTGTCTTTTTTAAGGAACTCAATTCTTTTCGCAAACTTCAAGTTCAAATTATTTAAGTCATTAAAACTATGAGAATACATTGAGAGAGGAGAAACAAAGATATGAAACTGATTATATAAGTTTTCATTCGGAAACATTGCAAAATTTTAAAATCAGATTTTTTTTTCAAAAAAATCAATATCACAAAAATTTGCAAAAAGCAAGGATCACTTGATAAATTGGAGAAACCTAATCCAATACCAATTTGAGAAAGCTATGTGATATCGATTTCAACCAATTAGCAAATTTCAATGTAAACTTATTTAATTGGAGTCAATTTTTAAACCAATTTTATTTAAGCCCTAACACATACATCTAGGTGGGTAAAATCAAACTATCCTAAATAAATTGCTGACACACAGATTTAAGGAAAAAAACAGAGGGAAAACCTTTTTATTTCACTATGAAAAAGTAAATCGCAACTTCCATACACAATGAAATATGCAATAAATATCCGCAGACACTCATGTAGACACGCATCCTAGAGCCAACAATAGATCAACCGTAATAACCCGCAAGAACACGCAGCTCTGAATCAGCACAGAACACCCACAAGTACTCCCAATGACATGCAGTCGTCAGCCATAGATTTACCCTCTATACAGGAGAAACTTGAACAAGATCGTATCTTGGGTTCCAAAAATAATTCACTAAACTATTGGGATTTTTGTGAATTGAAAAATAAAGTTTAAACCCTAAATGAAGAAGACAAAATAGTTCAACAGTTTGTAGTTTTTGCAGAATGAAAAAAGCCAGGTCTTCTTAAAAAAATGGCTCATTTAATCAGGTATATATAATAAAATTGAGTCGGTGATCTCACTCGAATGAAAATAGGATGTCACTCGAACAAGATGAGTTGTCGCTCGAACGAGGACATCGCGCGACATTGCATTATCGTTTGAACAACACTGTCTTGTTACTCGAACGACCTAAATGTCAAAAAAACCTTTTAATAAAACTGCGCCTTAACACTTTTAAAAAAATATTTTAACAAAAAATAACGCCTCGGGTTTTTAAAAACAGTTTAGATAAATAATCCCAACACTTTAAATGAACCGTTAAAGGACTTAAACACAACCTTACCAAAATCTATCTCACTGAGGCGTTTATGTTGAAAATGTTGATATTCGGATCCGTCTTGATTAATGATTGAGCTTTGAACTTTCTTCGACGGTCGTAGCAGTATATGACATACTCTAATGTAAGCCGGACAATATAAAATATGTCCTTATAGACATAATCATATACATAATAATTAGGCTTTGATATTTTTATTGAGAATAATACCTTAGGTATCCTAACTTCGTTTGTCGTAGGCAACTAGAGTGTTTGAGAATACGATATACATGTCAACAATTTTGTCATTCACGTTAATTTAATTGTTGACTAAATATCATACAGCGTAATATTCTCACAAATTTAGTGCTTTGATTTAATTAATATTTTCTTTTAATTAAATATAGAATTATTAAAAATTTGTATCTAATGAATATACCTACGGATAGGGGGATTAGATCCTGACTCCACTTTTTCCAAATAGTTTTCTAAAATCATAATTTCAGTTTTTGCTTTCTTTCAAATTAAAATTGCACTTGCTAATTAGTTTTCTTGAATAAGTAGAATTTTTTCCAAAAGTCAATCACCTTTTCTTTTCTATCTAAAGTCGTCAACTAGATTTTAGAAGCCTACCTTGTCGTCTTCGTCATATTTATCATCTTATACCCTGAGGATTCAACCCCGACTTACCGGGTATTACTTGAACGACCGTATTACACTTGAGTCGTAGGTACACAAGTAGCACACATATTCTGCATCGCTTCAAGTTTTTAACACCGTTATTGGGGGATTAGGTAGACACACTAGGCTAGGGTGAACTAATATAAGAATCTGACTCTAAATCTAAAACAATTATCATAAATCCTAAACTTTAAAAAACATCTCTTGAGGCCTTAAATGCAAAATACTCAGCACAATACAAATTCCAAGCCTATAGTCAAACTCCCTTCCTCTAGCAATAACACTCCCAATACTCCAAATTTTTTCGTATTATCTCCTACACAGAGTATTCACACCATGAGTCGAACATTTAAGAACCTGGTGAGGAAAGTGATTGAGTGTGATGTTTAATCACGCTAGTTTCGAAACTGGAGATGGAGTGATGCCATATCGCCCCATAAGAGACCTCTTATAATTCGAGTGAACTGTCACTCTGGGATACATTATATTTACGTATAATGCGAGGTGGTTCTGCTTTAGGAATGGGATGATTCAAATTCTCTCATAATTTCACATTATGGAGTCGGACAAGCCTTATCTCCACGTTATAGTGTTCGAGGAGGCATGGGAGATGTTTAACGATCAAGCTTTTACCCAAGACGTTTTGTGACTTAATCTTTTCCCATTTTCACTTAGAGACAAGTCCAAGACTTTAGTTTGGTCACTAGAACCGAACTCGTTAGCTACGTGGAGAGACATGCAGGCTAAATTTCTCCACAAGTTCTTTTTCGCACATGGGACCAACTCTATTTAGACTCAAATCCATACTTTTAATAAGGTTCAATGAGTTAGTTAACATGTGCCCACATCATGGCTTTAAGAAGTGGAGACTCATCTCTTACTTCCATCATGGTATTAACCTAAGCTAAAAATAACTCGTTGAAACTATATGTATGGGAGAGTTCTTCGGGTTAGATGCAGACAATACGAAGGCCCACTTTAAGTATGTCACAGAGACTACTCATGCTTGGGATAAATCATATCTGAACACCCAACCTAAACTTAGAATCACGTCCACATATCCTTCCACGTCTGGACTCTATCATTTAGACCAGGGAGCCGAGTTGAAGCTCAAAATTGAACAATTAGCCAAGCAGCTAGAAGATGTGTTCAAAGCTAGGGAAGAGATATATCCGGCCCATATTGAGATTTACTGGAACAGAGTGGCATGATTTTGAGGTGGGACATTTAACAGTTGGCCCTTCCTCCTAAAGGGGCCTCCCGTGATGACATTCTAGAAGTGCTTAAGCAAGTGAAGCTTAAATTACCTTTTCTTGAGGCAATTAAGAAAATTCTCGTGTATGCTAAGTTCCTAAAGGACTTGCCCATGATGAAATGTAAATTAAAGATAAAGAAACGGTGTTCTTAGAATGAAATTCGAATTCGGTACATTTGAGAGGCCTCCCACCCAAGTATAAAGATCCAAGAGAGCCCACCATTTTGTCCATTATTGGAGAAAATAAAATTAAGAGAGCTTTACTAGATTTATGGGTGAGTGTCAATATTCTCCGTTACACTATCTATAGGAAGCTTAATTTGGGAGATATTAAGCCCATGAAAATTACTCTCCAACTTGCGGATCGCTCTGTGAAGATACCCCGTGGGATAGTTAAGGACGTGACCTTATAAGTCGACACTTTTTATTTCCCGATAGATTTTGTCATTTAAGACACAAAACCCTCCTCTCCCTTCAGTAATCATGTTCCCATTATTCTTGGCCTCCCTTTCCTAGCCACATCTAATGCGTTGATTAACATGCGTAATGGGAAAACGCAACTCAAGTTTGGCAATATGACACTTGAAACAAATATCTTCAACATCACCAAGCAAATGGGTGATAAGGACGAGTTACATGAGTCGGGTCTGATTGAGGAGGTATTACACGAATACTTTGAGGGTAATCATGTTAGGTATCTACTTGATATGTGTCTAGTAACGATGAGTGAAAGAGAGAGTGTGTATGCTTAATTTTTACTGAGTGATGAGGGAGATGAGAGAATATTTGGATGAGGTCAGGAGTGAAGAGGATGTGAGAGATGTTTGTTGGGTCTCCCTCTTCGAGGAATTACCACATATGGAATCATACACGGTTCCCTCCGACATTAAATTTCCAAAATTTGAATTTAAAAAGCTTACTTATAATGTTAAATACGCTTACTTGGGAGAAGATGAGACATATCCTATTCTTGTCCTCTCGAGCCTTAACAAAGAGTAAGAAGGTAAGCTTATGACCATTTTGAGGAAGTACAAAGTTGCTTTTGGTTGGTCCATCGCAGATTTGAAAAGTATTAGTCCCTTGATTTGTACCTATAAAATCCACTTAGAGGATGACATAAACCCTCTAGGGATATGCAAAGACGTTTGAACCTGATCATAAAAGATGTCATTAGAATAGAAATTATCAACTTATTGGATGCAGGAATCAACTATCATATCTCGAATAGTAAATGGGTAAGTCCTATTTAATTAGTCTCAAAGAAGTAGGGAATGACTATGGTCGAGAACGCAAAAGGGGAACTTATTTCAAAATGTACCACCATCGCGTGTTGCGTTTGCATTGACTATCAGAAGAGTAATGTAAACACTTGAAAAGCCAACTTCCCTTTACTATTCATGGAATAAATTCTTCAGAGAGTCTTAGGGCACCCATTTTACTATTTTTTTAGATGTTTATTTCGAGTATAACTAAATTGAGGTGGATGTGCTAGATCAAGAGAAGAGTATGTTCACATATCCCTTTGGCACGTTAGCCTATGAACGCGTGCTATTTGTATTGCTTAATGCACTCATAACCTTTCAAAGGTGCATGATTAGTCTATTTAAAGACATGGTCTAAAGGAGCCATGAGGTGTTCTTGGACGATTTTAGTGTCTCCAGCCCTTCTTTTAACCATTGCCTTACTAACCTCAAAAAGGTGCTTGCTCGGTGTATGGAAAATAACTTGGTACTAGATTGGGATAAGTACCATTTTATGGTTACCGTAGGAGTAGTTCTTTTCCACAACGTGCCATCTAAGGGGATAGAGGTCGATAGGGCAAAAATTGACATTATTGCCGAACATTCCCCACCCAAGTCACTGAAAGATGTGTGCTCATTCTTGGGCCACACGGGGTTTTATCTTAGTTTTATTATGGATTTTACCTCCATATATAGGCACTTAAGTAACCTACTCATGAAGAATGCCCCATTTGAGTGGGGTTAAGCGCACCAAGAGGCTTTTGGAAATTTAAAATCATCCAAAAAATACTCATCTATAAGTATGAGATATTTACGTACATCGAACGAGAGCCTAGATAAGTGATCGACTATGGCGTTCTCTATCCATTATTGTCTCTAATGGAATGATCGAACTCTTGAAGTAGCTTGATCCACCTAATGAGGAGAGGCTTCGCATCCTTATTACAAAGTATTCATTTGAGAGTCGTGTGGTCTAGTAAAGCATGTTATGGGTTACCCGATAAGATACGAACATAATTTGTCGAGGGGAAACACTACTGCTAACAACTCTTTCTTTGTCGTTGATTAGTTCAATTAATATCCGATTAACTTTCGACTAGCATAGTATATGACATGGTCCTTCTTATCTCTAATTTTCCCTAAAACATCCCCTATCGCGTGATCACTCACATCACACATAAGCTCAATTGGAAGGGTATAATCCATAGCTTGCAGGATGGGAGAGTAGATTATAAATTATTTGCCACTTCCTTTATTCCTTGGTTTGTGGATATCGTGAACTACTTAGTCACGGGGGTCAGCCCCTCCGATTGGACACCGAAAAAGAAGAGGAAGTTCTTTACATGGTCACACATGTTTTTCTATGATGTTCCTTATTTTTTTAAATATTGTGTCGACCAAATAATCTGAAAATGTGTGATGGATGAGGAGATCTCGAGTGTTATTTTCTTTTATCATTTGGAAGCATGTGGAGGCCACTTTTTAATGAAAAAGACGGCGGTAAATATTCTTCAATGTGGTCTCTATTGGCCTACTATCTTCCGGGATGTGAACTTGTATTGTAGATCTTGTGATAGGTGCCAAAAGATGGGAGCCATTACTCGACGTGACATGATGTCGTTGACTTTCCTCACCACTGAGATGTTCGATTCTTGGGGCATCGACTTCATAGTAATTCCCTCCCTTTTTCGATTTCCTATACATCCTTATTGTGATAGAATATGTGTTTAAGTGCGTAGAAGTCATAGCTACAGGGAAAATGACAATAAAGTGGTGGTTAAGTTCATCGATGAACACGTACTTTCTTATTTCGGTGCTCCGAAAGTTGTCATGAGTGATAACGACACGTACTTTTACAATAGGCAATTTGAGAAGTTAATGAGAAAGTAAAGGGTTATCCACAAGGTTGGGAGGACTTACCACTCACAAATGAATGGGTAATCCTAGTTATCCAATCGAGAGATAAAAAATATTCTTCGAAGTACCGTTGATCCTAACCGTAAGGGTTAATCCAATAGATTGCTCAATTCGCTATAGGCTTATTCAATAGTGTACAAAAACCCCGTCAAAATGCCCCCATTTCGCTTTATATATGGAAAGCCTTGCCATCTCCCCGTTGATATAGAACACAAAGCGTATTGGGCCACTAAGACGTTGAATTTTAATCTTGATAAAGCCAGTGAAGTGAAGAAACTTCAATTAAGTAAATTAGAAAAAATACGCAATGATGCGTATGAGATCACCCACATTTCCAAAGAGAAGATAAAACTATGGCACAATAGAAATATCAATCGAAAAGAAATCATCCGGGACAAAAAATGCTCTTATACAAATCATGACTTCGTTTGTTTCCCAAAAAGTTAAGTTTGTGGTGGACTGACCCGTTCATTGTGAAAGAGGTGTTCCCACACAGTGCGATAGAAGTTGAGGATCCTAAGGATGGGAACACATTTAAGGTAATTAGATAGCGCCTTAAGCCATTTCTCGAGGCATATGTTGAGGACGCCAAGATAGTTTTGTTGTCGGACCCCATATACGGGGATGATTATGTAATTTGGAGAGAGGTTGTCGCATTTTGACGCGTATGGGGTGATGTTATGTTATATTTTTGAGTCATGTGGGAGTGTAGCATGTTTATGTGTGACTTGAGTTCGTGTTAGCAAGAGAGGGGAGTATTTGGTTTTACTCTAACACGTCTCGAGGGAGAGGAAGTTAAAAACACGGTGAATTATGAGTACCCTCTGTCATCATTGGGGAATTTACGTTCAACATGGAGATATTTGTAAGTTCTCCCACCTCCGTGCTTGAGTGCAATGAAAAAGTTGGAAAAACCAGGCTTTGAAAGCAATCTGAGCCAAACCAGTTTGGCCCTAGCGAATCGGATCGGGCCCTTGGGGGAATCGAATCAGGACCATTTGTGGTCAATGATAAGCATCCAAAGAGTTTAAATAAAACCCCAAATAGACTATTTTTAATTGCTAATTCTCGGTAAAATGGGTCTTATGCACGTTCATGTTTATCTTGTAGGTCAAACGTCATTTGCGGATTCATAAGAATTAAATCAAGGCAAAATGCGACAAAGATGCGATTAAAAGTGCTAAACCCAAGTCCTGTAGCCTAAACATATCCCAACTCCATCTGAACTCAACCTAATCCGGAACCTAAACTTGCCACCATTCGACCAAAACCAATGCGCATCATACCCAGCCCGAACCAAGCCCTGACTCCCTAACATGTCCCAAAATAATCCATTTCAAGACCCACCTTATATACCCTTCTCCATCCCACCAAATTCGGACACGACCCGCGACCCGAATACCCTCTGCCAAATCCGAACCCAACTAACCACCTGCCTCCAAGACGGACAACCATCAACTCTGATCGGACTCTCCCTAACCCGGAACCTAAACCCGCCACCATCCGACCAAAACCAATTCTCATCATACCCAGCCCAAACCAAGCCCTGGCTCAACATCTTATCCCAAAATAATCCCAAGTGTGTGTGTCGTTATGTTCGTATCTGATATATTTAGGTGTGCATTTTTAGTATTTTTATTTTATTAATTTAGTTTTTATTTCATTTTATCTTCAGTCGTGAATATTTTTGGTATTTTTATATTTTATTTGCACGCGTGTAATTGTAAATATCAGGGTTCAAGTATTTTTTATGCTCGTTGAGTGTTTTTATCCATATTTTCTTTTTAGTTTTTTTAGTTAATTTAATTTTATCATTATTTTACTTCATTTGCTTTCAATTTTTATTAGGTTAGTCTTATTTTTATTCCAGTGTTTTTAGTTTATAGGTTAGAAAATTAATTTTTAGTTATATTAGATTTTATTATTTTTATTTTCTTTTAGTTTAGTTTGATTTTTATTTTGTGTCTTTTGTAAGATGTTTTTTTTAAAATTTTATTAGTCTTAGGTAGTGTTAGTTTTATTTTTATTTTGGTACAAACTAACACACATCCTAAATCCCATACACTTATCACACCAAATCATCTCATATCCTACACCACACACACGCTAGTTACCTTACATCTCACCACACTTTATTCTCCCACCCCATCATCTTCCCCACCAAACCTCACCATTATCTCTCCTCTCATCAAAACTCTAACAATCTTAACTCATTACCACCAAGACCCTACTACCCAAACCAAACTGTACCAGCTATAAACCACAAAACTCCATTTCACCCTTGCCATGACTAACCAGATCCAAACCCTATCTTCGATCCTACCCAATGCCCATGAATCCATTAACCTGGACCTTCTACCTCCGGTGAACTCACCTTCTCGGTTTGAGAACCCGAAACAAAAACCCAGTATCACCAAATCCGACACCGAGCAGACCTGCGACCATATCCACAACCCGAACCTTGAACCCAGTGTCCCACTCCTTATACCTCCTCAATCGACCCAGACCCACTTGACCCATTTAACCCCCACAAAACCTCCAAACCGTTTTTGCCCAAAATAAAAGAACAAATAAATCCAAAGCCAAAAATCCCCACATGTGTTAAAAGATGCCCTTTATCCCTTTTTCTTCTGACACCCTCATCACCCCACTATTCCATTATCCTCACTCTATTTACCCCTTATGCCCCTCTCACCCCTGACCATTACCATGCACACCTCCGCCTTCCTATTTTACCCCTTATCTCTCAATGCCACATTATAAAACCAAGGAACGCCTATTTGAATAAATAGAGAGAAAACCCTAAGGCGAGACCTAGAAGATAAGTAGAGAAATAAAAACGGAGTGAGAAACACCTTTGTAAATAGTTTTTTATTTATTTTATTTTATTTAGAGAATTTCTGAGGATTAAATTGTGAGAGTTTGGATTGTATTGAAGAGTTTATAATTCAACTTACAATTCAAGGATACTTGATTCTAAGATTTTTTCTCTTATCTCTACTTTTTTTTTAACATCATGCTTAGTTTATTGATAAAATTATATTTGTTGTGTTTTATCACCATGCTAGGCTAGAAACCCTTTTCAAGGGGTAGGGTGATCTCATTATTTGATGCTAATCCCACTTTAATTAGTTTATTTATATTTAATGTCCCTTTGATTATTAACTTTTCACTCTTATATTTTGATTTATGTCTCGAGAGAGGGTAAATGATTTTCGAGAGAAAATTGAAATTTTAGTCTTATTTTCCATTTTAGAATCGAACTAGAGATAGTTTTTCTAAAATGTAAATTTGTTTCATTGAATTTCATCTCTAAGCTACTTTCCATTATTTAAACTAATTTAATAAATCGATCCTACCGGGTGATTCATTAAATGAAGTTTGGATCTGCTTTTCAAGAGTTGTAGGAGTGTTGCAATTAATTTTCTAAAAGGTTAGTATTAAAATTATATTTGTGACGAGAGTTGATTTGTAATGTTGATACGAACTTTAGAGATTTAATTTGAATGAATTAATTAATAAGATTTACTATAATATATGGTTTCATCCTATCTCTTGTTAGCCCTCACTTCTATTTCCTCACTCATCTCATATTTTATATTTTTTTAGTTATATCTCACTCACTTCCATCACATATGTTTTAGTATTTCTTTACACTTTTATTCTAGTTTTATTACTTTCTCTCATTTAGTTTAGTTAATTCACCATCATCACAAATTGTTTTAATCTAAAAAATCATAAAAAAATATAAAACAAAGAAAAGGTAAAGAAAGAAAATAAATAGAAAAATGAATTACGTGACTTTTCTCGTGTTTCACTCCTTAAAGTTGGATTGACACCCTTTCTTACCTCTATACGAGTTCGTGTTATTATTTTTTGTAGGTAATGGGGGATTTTTTTAGTAGAGAGGCTTTCCCACAACGACAAATACAACAAAGCTCACTCATCAAATGGTGTCATTTTCGGGGATACAAAAAAGCTCTATTTATCAAATGGCACCATTATCGCTCTTTGGAGTTTAAAGCACTTGAGAGATTTCATATTGTAATTCATTTATCTTTCGTTTTTACTTTTTCATACCATTTTTTATTTTGTTAGATGTTTTTTAGTTGGATTCTATTATATGCTTGTATTGCGGTGCTTGGAGACACCATTATTATTATTTTTATTTAAATTTCTAAGTAATTAAAAAATAGAAGAAAAGCGTGATAGGGAAACCGAACAAGGTAGAGATAGGGTGTCCAAAGGTGAGGATTTAGAAGCCTCTCTACTTTGGGTCGGTAGGACTCCCGGAGTCAACTGAGATAGGCGATCTCCCCGCGATCGACTCAAAAGGTCTTAACCCCACGTGTGTAAAAGCCATGGGAAGTACATTCTTCATAACTCGCTAATCTCCCGTAAGAGAGTTAATTTTTTGTGTGATTATTTGCTCCTATGTGCTTTTATTTATCGTATCACACTTAATTTTAATGATTTGATGAATTAATGAACCTAAGACCTAGACTCGGTCATTGAAACGAGAAGGGATTTCATCACCCGACTCACTCGTTTATCCATTGTGTGCTACCCTAACTATCATTAAATTTAAAATCAATCAACTAGCTAGCCAAGTAGGGGTACATTTTTGCAAAAGGCGATCACAAAGATAAATTTCAAATTTTTTTTTTCCACGGACTTAACTAAAATTTGATTAGCCTTTCAATAATTTTGAAGATAATAACTGGCTACGTGCTAGTTAGGATTTATCCTTGACTTGTTTGTGTCTAACTCAAACTTTCGATAGTCGGTTTTAGTGAGTTCGTCAAATCAAGAGTCCAAATATTTTTTCTCCCATCTTTTCTTCCAAAAAACTCAAAAAAAAATATTTTCTTCCTTTATTTTTATAAAAATCCAAATATATTTTTTACCCTTTTAAATAATATTTAAAAATGTAATAAAATATTTTTCTAGTCATAGCCGAAGAACGTCCTTTGCGGGACTACTTTGGACATTTCCCATTGTCTCGAAGCATGTTTGAAGTTGAGCCCGAGTCCAACCTCCACACGTTACTTAGTGGTTTTAACTCTCAAACGCACACCGTTGATACTCATGTGTTGTCCACGCACGCATCTCACATTCCATCGCCTCTGATGATGAGTACAAAAGTGTCCAATGTTTCAACGTGTACCTCTTACTTTCTAGCCGATCACTTGACCCATGAGTGCCCATACTTTCCACATCCATCTGAACCCACCATGGCTCAAGTGTATCCATATGACATTTTTTTGCATCCCACCTTAGCCTATTGTCATGACATATCCAATCCCATATGATGTGAGTACCCAAGCTATTCATGGAGGCCCGATCACCCTTTTACACAATATAAATCCCAACCTTATGTTAATGATCCTCACACGTTCCAACAGTCATCATGGCAACCTAGTGCACCCCATTCTGATCAGTCCCCTCACTACACACCCAACGATTATCATCCTTTTGTCTCTCATGGAGATGCTTCACCCGTATATGAAGAACTTGATCCCGTTCCCTACACTTCATATGAGTATTCTTCACTTCCTAATGTCAATAGCGAGTTGTGTCCATCTCAACCACTACCGCCACCCACCATCACGTTACCACAATCCTCTACCTCCGCTATCTAAAGTCTCTCACAAAAGTTCATCCTCGAGCAAGAGCAAGCTACTCAATTTTAAAATTAATCCCTTCAACGGCTTGAACAACGCCTTAATGAATTTGAGTGTGCGAGAGAGTCGAATTTCATACCAAGTTAACCCATTATTATTGCACCCACGTGGAACGATGATGATTTGTCTTGTGACACTGATTTTGAGTGTGAGCAACCCTATCATCTCAAGAATCTCGACGTTGTCCCCAAATTGATAATTTTATTGATTTATCCATCGATTGTGAGATAGATCCTGACCTCATCACATTCAAGTAACCCATTATTGAGGATCCTATTTACCCTCCCATTGAATCCATAAAAATGATCGAGTCTACACCTATTGAGACCATCGTTTGTGTTCCCGAGGAACCACTTCATTACAGGTTAACTCTAGATACGAGTTCTCACCATTTTCTTAATATTTCATCAGAGACGGTTCTCACCTATCTTGATATGGATGATGTCCCACTTTTCATGGATCCCTTTAAGCCCAATATCTCTAGTGATTCCTCCATCTCCGATCTTGGTGCCTCGTTTGATTTTTCTACCAAAATAAGAATATTTCTAGTGGAACATCCTTCACAATCCCTGGAGGGAGAAGTAATTTGACTCATTCACATCCAGATCATGAATGTTTGGAATCCATATTATGAAAGGAGACATACTATGGTGACTTACGGGTGGATAAGTTGATCACTAAATAATTTACTTTCACACATCCTCTTGCGAGTGCCCTTGAGGATCACTCTGATCCTCATGAGGAGTGTGTGTATTCTACTCTTGAGTTGGATCATCTTTCCCCACCCTTTGTCCCACCCGACCCACCCTTTTCCCCACCCGATCCAACCGTTATTTCACCAGACCCACCCATCGTCTCACCTCATTCCACTTTTTAAACCATATTGCCTTCCTCACCAATTAGAGAACCATGTATATAGGGATCTTGTTGACCTCACCTTTCGGATCAATAAGGCTCGTGACATGTGTCTTCACCCTCACAATTACCTTTCTTCCATATACCTTTCTCCCCTCACACCCTTGGTCCACTGATGCTTTTGCACCATGTGAAGAACTTTGATATACAAGTGCATTGACCCTCTTTAGCCTTTATCCAACAAGGCTGACGCTTTAGTCTTGTTTGTGGGTGATTATCATCACCCCATTTTTTGACCACCCTGCACTTTCCTAGTTCTGATCCTTAGGGTGAGTTGCCTTCGGTCTGGCTGAAGACATTAAACTTAGAGCTACCGGGAGGCAGCCCATATTGTCTTATTTTTATGTATCAGTCTTATTCGATTTCAGGTTGGTGTTTCATACCGCCCAATGTTTTATCATGCTTTATAAACTTGTACATATTTTCGTAATGGTATTATTCCTCTGGTTCTAATATTATTTCCATCATGAAGTCCAAATTCATTGGCGATTGATTATGTTACTCTCTTTCCTACCTTGTGCTTTCAATTTTCTTATATAGTTTTAAACATTGAGGATGATTTTCTCTTTTATTTGGGCATGGGGAAATTTATCAAAATCATACCTCTTTTAATAATTTTGTAAGAAACGAGTCAGTTTTAACTTTTTGCACTGTTTAACTCATTTTTTATGACATGAAATGCCTATTGTCCCTCTTTTAGAAGTCTCGGATTACCTTTGTCCGTCCCCAACATTATGCTTTTACCATAAAGCTCTTAAGGTGTATTTTCACCATGAATTCCTAAACTCAATGAATTTTCACTTGCGTGTTTACAATCAAAGTTGAAGAGTAACTAAATTCTTAAGAGAGCCCTAAAAGATCGCTTGTGGAGAGTTAAACCTGCGAGATTTGAGCTATTAACCTTTTTGAGGGTTTTTACGTATCTTCGAGTAACAAGATGACTCAACTTTCTTTGGGTACTTCACTGAGTCGTTTCATGATCTCATTATTCTACATCTTTGGCATAACCACTCAGAATGACATCACCTTCGAGTTATAAGAAACATGTGTCTTGTAGTTTATCTCGAGCACCAGACCATTATTTTCCATATCACATTACCATTCACTTCACCCATTACCTTACCATATTTCCTTTATCTTTGAACATTCCCTACACCAACCATTTATCATTTCCAATCGCTTTCATCCATCATTTTTTAAGAAAAAGAAGTGTTTGAAATTCCAAATGTAAAATGTTTCATTGTTGGTTTGAAAACACAAATGCATCGCAACAAAAAAAGAATGAAAAAAAGAAGAAAAAAGACAAAAAATATATAGAAAATGCATGTGATCATAGTTTTATAAAATGAAGGCATTGGTTATTCATATTGTGTTCCACTCTTCTCAAAAACCCTACCCTACCAACATACCATTCATCCTCTTCATCTCATTCCTCACCTCTTCCATAAACACCACTTACATCCTTGGTCAGGTGTTCGCGCAAACAAGAAGTCTATATCATGAATGGCTCAACATTCTCAACATAGTGGTTAGCATTCATTCGTGATATCAATTTCTTTTATGTATCTGCCATTTCTTATAAGTGCGTGAGACGTTTGAACTTGTTTACATTTACTCACCTCCTCACATACTAGAGAGATACACTTACCCAAATCTTGGAGAGTTTGTTTGAGAGAGACATATCCAGTAAGATTTGAAGTAAAAACATTGATTCTATAAAGGCGATCTAGGAATAACTCTTATGATACTTGAGATTGTTTCACACTACACACGCTGAGGTTTTTAGGAAGGATTACGTATTTTATACTGAGTAATTTTATGCCATACACTCATGGTTGAACGTGTAATCCTTGAAGTCTCTATAGATAGATTGTATAGCTTTTCAATAAACCATTTTCAATAAATTTTTGAATTTTTTGGGTACATTCACTACAAACCCTCACGAGACAACACTCATCCTATAGGTCAACCTATAGGTTTAAAGGCTTGTTGCACATAGTAATGTAATCACAAGTACCCGCGAAAGTGGTATGCTTTTGGTTTCCTATCTTTCTTTTTCTCTATATTTTGCTCTAGGGCTAGCAATGTTTTGTTTGGGGTGGTGTGATAAGCATCCAAACATTGTTTGGGGGTGGTGTGATAAGCATCCAAAAGTGTTTAAATAAAACCCCAAATAGGCGATTTTTAATTGCTAGTTCTCGGCAAAATGGGTCTTATGCGCGTTCATGTTTATCTTGTAGGTAAAATGTTCTTTGCAGATTCAAAAGCATTAAATCAAGGTAAAATGAGGCAAAGCTGCGATTAAAAGTGCTAAATCCAAGTTCCGTAGCCTAAACCTATCCCGAACCAAGCCCTAACTCCCCATCCCGTCCCAAAATAATCCTTAGTGTGTGTCGTTATGTTCGTAACTGATATATTTAGGCGTGCATTTTTAGCATTTTTATTTTATTAATTTAGTTTTTTTTATTTTATCTTCAATCGTGTATATTTTTAGTATTTTTATATTTTATTTGTGTGCGTGTAATTATAAATATTAGGGTTCGAGTATTTTTTATGCGCATCGAGTGTTTTATCCATACTTTCTTTTTATTTCTTTTTAGTTTTTTTTAGTTAATTTAATTTTATCATTATTTAATTTTATTTGTTTTCAATTTTTATTAGGTTAGTTTTATTTTTATTTGAGTCTTTTTATTTTATAGGTAGGAAAATTAATTTTTAGTTTTAATAGATTCAATTATTTTTATCTCCTTTTAGTTTAGTTTGTTTTTTATTTTGTGCCTTTTATTAGGATTTTTATTTTTTTAATCTTACTAGTCTTAGGTAGTGTTGGTTTTATTTTTATTTAGGTACAAACTAACACACACACACACACACACTAAATCCCATACACCTATCATACCAAATCATCTCATATCCTACACCACACACACACACACTAATTACCTTACACCTCACTACACTTTATTCTCCCACCCCATCATCTTCCCCGCCAAACCTCACCATTCTCTCTCCTCTCACCAAAACTCCTACAATCCTAACCCATTACCACCAAGACCCTACTGCCCAAACCAAACCATACATGCTATATATTGTAAAACCTGGTTTCACCCCTGCCATGACTAACCCGATCAAAACCCCATCTTCGATCCTACCCAATACCCATTGTCAACGTAAAAAATTGGACTTGATCCAATTTTATAATCACAGATAAAATATATAATTGTAATGCTAAATAAAAGAGAGACACAAAGTTTTAAACTGGTTCAGTTATGTAAGAAAGCCTATGTCCATTATTCTAGTATTGATTTCAGAGGTTACAGAAAGCTAGGTACTCCTATCAATAAGAATATCCTAGAATCCATTCTACCTTGACCTTGATGAAGGGGATGCAATGTATTTATAATGACCAGAAGATTAAGGGTTGGAATATCAAGGGATGGAATTCCTTTATACATTTAAGCATTTGCACCCTTACATAATGAATCTGACAATTGGTTGTATGACCCACATGTGGTAAGACCTTTGGTATGGTGGCGTTTCATTGGTATTGATGGTCGGCATTCTTTATATTGGTCGGCATGCCTGCCGAGCTACTATCTGCTGAGTAAAAATTTTTCCATGTAGGAGGACAAGTGTTAACTTCTGATTGATCCATGTAGGTGTTTAATTTTTTGTATCAATAGAAGTCCCCAATGCTCTATGCTTGTGCTTGCGTGAAAGTATAGAACATTCGATTCTGGAAGTAACTTGGAGTATTTTTATAGTGCATGTTCGGTAGTCGACCTCCCACACTTGTAAAATTTTACCGCTCCTATTTGAAGATGGCATTTTAGTGAATAATTTGAATTTTAGCGAACCGCCAAAGTGCAAATGGGTATTTTACACCTTCTGTATCGCGAAGACTTCAGAATGTCAATCGTTGGTACCTTTAATCATTACTTTCGTTATTTTTGAGATAAGCTATGAAAAGGCGGGAGGATTTTTCCAGATTTTACCTTACCCCAAACCTGAGAACTGTATCAACTATTTTTGAGCTTTTACGTGATCATTTACCATCGTTCATACTTTCCTTCCATAGTTCTTGATGAATCTTTAATTATCTTTAATAATTCTTTTTTTCTCTCCATTTTTCTTCACTTCCTTTCTTTTTGAGCAATGGTTCACATAGCTGATGCTGATTCTCTAAAGGAATTCAGGGAAGAAAGGAAAATCCCATCTTAGGTTGATTTAGAAATACCCCACGAACCTTTAGATGTATATTCTTTGGTTAAGGGTCATTGTATCCCAACTTTATTTATAGTTGAGTGTGGTTTCTCATTTCCACCAAACCCTTTTCTTCTTTATTTTTGCCAATATTTCGATGTCGTTCCAGCAAGAGTGACCCCATATTGGGTTTCTTATGTTATGCTGTAAATAGTATATTGTAGGGGAGAACACCTATTATCTGAAAACCAGACAAGACAATAGGTATTCAGTGTTGAATTTTCCTGACTCCAATAAGGATTATTGGAATCAGGCTCTAATTGTTAAGAATTGGCACTACCATGGTCCCAGATGCCCTCGGTCAGGAAATGGGATAGGTATTTATTTCAATTCTTTCCTTTCTTTCCTAATTTCTTTTCTACTATGTGCTAATTGTTACTGATTATTTCTCTATTGCAGAAGAAAGTAAGAGAAAGTTCCCTAAATCAGGTGAAGTAAATTCGCAAGAACTCAAATTCTTATGGGGTCTTAACCAAAGGATGGGAGAAGATCACCCCCGATCACCTTCTGTATTGTTAGAGTACAAAAGTTCCATCACCTCTTTTCTAGCTCTCCCAACAACTGTTGTGCCTTCAATTGAAATAGATTTGGAGAAGGACCTAATGTCTACTTCCTCGGCTACTAAATCTGCTAGTGATGGTGCTGAAGTTTCTACTAGTGGCACTTATTCTTCTTCTTTTGACTCTGATCTTCCCATTTCTGTTAGCACAGGAAAGAGAAAAATTCCCAATCTTCTAGAGGAGGATTCCACTTCTAGTGCCAAGAAACTAGTTGATACCAATGCCCAAAAGAAGAAGGTTGAGGTTGGCAAGAATCCCCCAGCCAACAAAGGTGATGAGTATCCTCTCAAGAGGCTAAGGAGAGGTCCTACTGATTAGTAGGTTGAGAAGGTTATTAATGCCGATCAACTGGCATTAGTTGGTAAGGTCCCATATGCTACTGGCTCATTTGTAGCCTTTAGTACTAGCTTGGCTAGGAAGTTGATCAAGGCTGGTACCCTCCCAGACCATAAAGCTATTGTTGCTTCCATGTCCTGATCAAAACTATCAGAGAGGGCTACTCAAATTTTAGCCTTGGTAAGTTTTCATATTTTAAGTTGGATGGATATTATTCGTGTCTTTTTTTATTTGTACTGACTTGGTTCTTTTCTTACAGTTCCTGGTCAATTACAAATAAATATTGGAGAAGGACGATCATCTGCATTCTTCTTCTGGAGAGGTAAAGGAGACCTTTAAGGGTCTTAGCAAATCCCTAGATAAATCCAAACATGATTTAGAGACACAACAGAAGTCTTGGGAGGAAAAGATCAAAGATGTCGAAGAAGAACGACTGAAAGTTGATGATGCTCTGTTTGTGGCTACCTTAGCTTCTTCTCAAGCTGAGTGCAGGGAAAAGGCTACTGACTAGAAGGTAGTCAAGCTGTCTGCTGACTTTCTGTTGAGAAGACCATATGAAAGAAAACCAAAGAGTATTATTTCAATAAGGGTTGGGATAAGGTCATCTCTAATAATTCTACCCAAATGGCGTATGCTAAGAATAAATTCTTCAAGGAAGATTGGTCAGCAGCTTTAAGGGAAATTGGTACTGCTGAAGACTTAGAGTTATTTTTTAGGCACGATCCAGGCTTCCCTCCTAACCTTGATGATGATACAGGTTTGGGGGAATCCTATATGGAAATTGAGTTAATTTTTCCTCCAGCTGATCAAGATAAAGTTCTTATTGACTCAGTTGCCCCTTCTGCTGACCAAGAGATAAACCCTGAAGTAAAGAAGGATATGAAAAAGGTGTAGACTTATTTGGCCTCTATTCTTTGCATTTTGCACCTTTTTTCTTCTTTTTATCTTATTCTGATGTACCTTTTTTTAATATCGCCATTTATCAATGAAAGAACTGTTTTATTCAACTAACTTGTCTCTTTTTTATGCTTAACTGTGGCTCTATCTCCTTTTATTGTTGATCAATTGCTATTTTATCTTTCTAGCTCATTACCAAGATGGAACAACTTGCAACTATTGGTTCTGACCTACTCAAACATTGCAATAATCTGTTTATATCTAGTCACTTGGACTTGATAGATGAATAGTTAACAGACTTACTCGACGCAGATGCTTCTGATTAAGCAAGGGATGCATACACTTATCTAAAATTCCTTTTTAATCGAGTTGTGTCCAACTATGTTCCATACTCTAAGATGATTAAAGACTTGCAGGCAAGCCATAATAAAGCCAAAGCTTTACTACATGCCGACTATGAAGCAAAGTACAAGGCATTGAGTGAAGGATGGGGTTTCGAGAAAAAACTAGAAAATATGCCTCTGCATACAGTAAAAATGAGTTTTTATTGAATCGTAAACTTGATGAATCTAGATGGATCACCAAGCTCTTGGAGGCCAAAAATAATAAACTCCGAAATGAGTTAGAAGCTTTGAAACAGTCTTTTGTTAGTGGTGACAATAAAGGTGCCGCCTTTTTAGAGAATGAGAATGTTAGACTGATGGAAGAACTTGAAACTATAAAGAAATCCAAACCTGTGCAATCTTCCAGACAATAAAGAATGAGTCGACTAGCTGTTGAGGACGTAGACCAAGAAAATGTTAGCCAATCAGGCTGCCCAACTGAAAGAAAAGAATCAGGCTATTATTGTCTTGTCTATAAAGTTAAAAGCTAAGAATAAAGCCCTTGCCTACCAATCCACACAGTTGAAGGTGAAGGTTAGTGTTTTGAAGAAACTTCAACATCAAGTTGAAAGGTTGACCTTTCAATTTCACATATAACCCAGAGAGGTGTGGATGGAAGGCTAAAGCTTTAGATCATATAGATGATCACCTTGCTCAGTCCCATCACGAAGACTATAAATGGGGTTGGACTAAATGTTTGACTTTGTTAAAGCATGATCCTAATAGCCAGCTGTTGTATTGGAACGATCCTGGACTTTTAGATTATGATAATCACCCTTTAACGTTGGACACTTTATGGATACCTGTTGATGCTATTCCCCGATGGTTGATAACTAAATACTTAGGGGACTATGGTTTACATGATGTTCATGAGATTGTTTGTCCTCCTCACTTGATCAACGTGTCGAGCATCAGCAACAGAAGATTGTTAAGGGATTTTAACTTCATTAATTCTCCCAATACTTTGGATGATCCTCCTAATGGAATGGAAAGAGTACAACCATCTCAGCCGACCTCCAAAACTGATGGAAAATGTCATCTTGAATAATTCTTATGTATTATGTTATTCATTTGAATGTAATACAGTTTTTATGAATGAAAATCCATATATTTGTGTTGTTAACTTATGATTATTTTAATGAGTCAGTTAAATTGTGATAGTAATGCCATTCATTCTACAAATGCACTTAGATATATTAATCCAAATTTAACATTAGTTCTCAGTGGTGACCAAATATATGAAGAATATATGTTTGTATCCCAGTATTTTAGGAATATTTACATGCCTTCCTGCATTTAACTTAGTTGTATACAAAGTTTTGCACTTCTTGTTCTTAACTTGTTTATACGAAATCATGCATGAAGTGAATGACTTCTTATTCGTGATTCTTTTTTACAAAGTTATACATCAAGTAAATTGCTCTTGCCGACTAAGCATTTTAGGATTGTGTTCCTTTAAATTAGTAGGATAAGACTTCTTGTTCGTTACTTGATATACAAATCCATATATGAAGTAATATTTACTTCTAGTTCGTGACTTGTTTATATGAAGTCATACAAGAAGTTTTATTTGGACGAGCAATAATTGCGCTTCAAGCTGTTGAATTCGTCATGAGTAAGCATGTATGTACTGCTGATCGGCAAGAGACATTCTGACTTAATGTTTTTATTTGTTTTTATGCGATGATATATCACCATACTCCAAAAAAATTTAAAAAATTGAAAGGACTGAAATCAATATTTTATTAAAACTTGACTCATAAATTCAAAAGAAATACAAAGTAACAATCCCTTGAATCATTGATAATACTTTCGGAGATGTGATTCGGCATAAATAATGTATATTTATCCCCTTAATTTCGGTACCTTTGTGATCTCGACTGAGGCAATTGATATGATTTTAACTCACATTTATGCTACTAACCTTCGTTGGCAAGTATTTCATGTTTCGTGTTTCTCTTATGTGTTTTACAGGTTAATTATGCAAGTGGTGCAAAAGAGAAAGTGAAACAATGAAAGAAAGGCTAAGAAGGCAAGTTCAAGGGCATTTTGGTAATTCTGCAACCAAATCCTGGATGAGGAGTTAACTGGAAAGTTGAAAAGCTCAAAACAGCGAGAACACTGAAAGAAACGACATCCAAATCCAAGGTATAGTTGAAGCGTTATGATCAATTGAAGTTGAGAAAAAATCCAAGAAGAAAATAGGAAAACATAAGAAAATTTCTAAGTGTTGAAAAAAGGAAAAAGGTCGAACCCCAGGTCGAACCGGTTCGGGGTACCTACGAACTGGTTCGGGGATCTTCATGAGCGAAATTTTCCTTGGCTGCTGATTGGTCCAAAGAGTCCCAGAATGCAAAAAATCTTTCAAAAACATATTTGTACGAAGTTAATGACTTAGAATAGGTAGTTCTTCATAGTTTTTCATAGTTTTTTATAGAGAAAAAGGTAGAAGATCATCTAAGAACATAATTGAAATTATTTGCTGCAAGATTGATAAATTTTGGGTTTGTTTTCAAGTTTTAATAAAAGTTTCATTCTCCTTATTATTGTTCTTGCATGGTTATTTCTCTTATTTAATTCAAACAATTTCTGGGTTCATAACACTTATTTACATGTTTCAATCTAGTTTCGTCATGAGTTCTTTCGCACGCAACGTAATTATTTAATGCATCGTTCAGTTTAATATGTCCGGCTAGATTTAAAAGGGTCGGGATGCATGAACCCAACCTGATGTGTTAATTGCATGTGTATAAAATTAATCCTCTAAATTTAATGATTTAGTTTGACCGTATTACATAGTAACACAAACATTATAGATTTTTGGATCTCGTTTGCTTTCGAGTAATCGGGATGCTTTAGAATGCAATGCGAGTGTCGCTATCGTGCGTTACCTCTTTACTCGTCCTCTGATTTCGTATGGTGCGGGCTTGAACTTCATATACGTAATGCTTGGGAATACTAAAGTCTGGGTCTAATTAATCATTTAAATTTACGACTAGTTTTATACCGGTAATACGCTAGGGTTGGGGGATTGTATTCCCGTCCTATTCTCTTCATCATATAGTTCAAAGTTTTAAGTCAATCATCTTCAGTATTTTAAGTAATTTAGAATAGTTGCATTTCATACTTTATTTCATTAATAAACCATTTTCACAAAAAATTGCATTTTGTTGTAGTCAATCTCCAAAACAAATCATCTTTTCATTTTCTTTAGAGTCAAAAGTTAGGATTCCTTCGTCTGTCCTGTCGTTACAACTCCATTGTCCTATTTCCTTGAGGATCGATACCTGACTTATCGGATTATTACTTGAGCGACAGGCTTGCACTTAAGCCTAGAGAGTATGAACTTCTGAGACACACTCTTAGTCGCGTCAAGTTTTTGGCCCCGTTGCCGGGGAACTAGGTAGACTTAGGATTAGATCAAGTCAATCTCAAACTTTGTAAAAAAAGTTTTTAAAAAAAAATCCAAAAATATATTAAAAAAAATTGAAAAAGAACAAAATATTCATCATCATCTCTCATAAGCCCGTTAATGCAAAATTGTGAACTCACTCCAACTCCCCATAATACTCCAATCCGCATTCACGAAAACCCGATAGGTGAGTACAACCCTAATAGCCCTCACACTCCTAACGATCCACAATTCTGGGTTCCACCTCCCACACCGTCACACTCAATCTCAAATACACTCCATTTTCCCTCTTAGGACACACTTCAGAGCACGCCCTGATCATACCAAGTGAGGATATCGATTCGTTAAGAGATAGAGACATGTCGCAACACGGTAGTGCAGTCGCCGACCGCCCGTTTAGAGAAATCTTATATCCTGAGTGCACTATCACTTCGGGATGAATTATACTCTCGTATAATGCAGGGCAATTTCGTTTTAAAAATGGGATGATCCAGATGCTCCCCCACTACCATGGGATGGATTTTGAAAATCCATATTTCCACATCGAGGAATTTGAGGATGTGTGTGAAACCCTCAATGATCAAACTTGCACACAAGAGGTAATCCGCCTCAAACTCTTCCCATTCTCGCTAAAAGATAAGGCTAAGACCTAGCTATGGTCTTTACCTCCAAGCTCGATTGCATCCTGGAATGAGTTACAATCTAAATTTCACAAGAAATTATTTCCTCCACATCGAACGAACTCCATCAAGGCTCAAATTCAAACTTTCGACAATTAGAAAATGAGTTGTTCGATCGATGCTACGAGAGTTTCAATGAGTTAGTTACTTCATGCCCCCATCATGGATTTGATAAACTGCAAATCATTTCCTTCATCCATAATGGGCTGAACATTAATTCCAAGCAACTCGTTGAAACCATGTGCGATGGTCCATTTGTCGAATTAGACGCCAACGATGCTAAGCTTCACTTGAGGTATGTCACTGAGACTACCCAATCCTGGGATACATCTGATCCTAATGCTCAAAATCGAAATTTCCAAGTGACTACCACTCCATCGGCGTCCGTCCTATTTCACGTAGAAAAGAATTCTATGACGGACAGTCGACTCGATGTGCTTGAGAAAGGAATGCGAGACCTACTTGAAGTATGTGGAAGAGGACTAACTGGATCCATCCCAAACCCCGTCGATAACGTGTGTGCAATTTGTGAGGCGGGTTATTCAACTGAGGAATGCCCAACTATACCTACCTACAAAGTTATGCTTCAAGAACAAGTAAGTGGTATAGGAGGATTTGAGGGTAATTTCGGTGCGCCGCACTGGAATTCTTACAGCCCTTCATGGAAAAGCCATCCTGGTTTTAGCTATGGGCAATAACATGCTGCGATGAATCCTAATTCACATGTTTCCCCTCCTCCACCATCGCACTTTCCATAAGCTCCACACATGCAAGGACATGTGCAAGCACCACCACCTCAAGGGGCATATATCACTCCACCGCAGAGAAATCTCGAGGATACGGTGAACCAATTTATTAATACCCAAAATGCAACCAATGCTAGGTATGATCGCATGATCAGTGACATGAATGAAAATATTTCAAAAATGAAATCATCGTTGAGTATCCAAGAGAAGGGCAAGTTTCCTGCCCAGGTCCAAAGACCTCCCCAAGGTCAAACTAGTGTTAGCTCCATCTCTACAGAACATCAGGAGCAATGTCAAGTTGTGACCACTCTTCGTAGTGGGAGAGTCGTTGATTTATCACCTCCCCCACACGACGCAACCAAAGACAAGGAGATTTCTCCTGACACGAAAGAGGCCGAAGATTTCCCCTTGAAAGAGAGTGATAAAGAAGACACTAGCGAGCCCGAGGTAGTAGTGAAACCACCCATCGCGGCACCCTTTCCTCAAAGGTTGATTCCTTTCCATAAAGGGAACCCCCATGATGACGTGCTAAAGAAAGTAAAGCTAAATTTACCTTTCCTCGATGCCATTAAGCAGATTCCAACTTATGCAAAAGTCATCCAAGACTTGTTAACAGTAAAGAGAAAGATGAAGGTAAAGAAAAACAAATTTCTAGAACAGAACGTGAGTTCCATTCTACTTAATGTTCTCCCGCCAAAAGTCAAAGATCCCGGTGCACCCACCATTTCCTGCATCATTGGAGAAAATAAAATTGAAAAAGCCTTACTTGACTTGGGATCAAGTGTCAATATCCTCCCTTACGCCATCTATAGGAAACTTGATCTGGACGACCTTAAGCCCACAAAGATCACTCTCCAATTGGAAAATCGAACTGTGAAGATCCCAAGAGGTATAGATTAGGACATGATCGTCTAAGTTGACACTTTCTACTTCCCGGTAGACTTTGTAATTTGGGACATGGAGCCCTCCTTCGCCTCGAAAAATCATGTTCCCATTATTCTTGGGTGCCCATTCTTAGCTACGGTTAACGCAATTATCAATACTCGAAATGGGAAGATGCAACTCACCTTTGGGAACATGACCTTAGAGACTAACATCTTCCATATAGCCTAACATACAGGGGAAGAAGATGATCTTCACGCGATGAGCTTAATAAACGAGATCGTAGAGGAGTACTTTAAGGAAAATTATTGTAGAGATGCTCTAGGGTCCTGTTTAGTGTCGAACAACGAGAATAAGGGGTCCCACAAGAGAGAGTCGTTAGGGGTGTGCCTTATTTCATCAAGTAATAATGATAGTTGTGACGATGAGAGAAAAGCGGGGGAGATGTGTGTAGTGACCGCGATTGAGAGAGAGAGAGGGGTTAGAAGAGAGAAAAATAGTGGAGTTAAAGATCGAGCAAGTAAGGGATGACGTAGGCACTACTCGAGAGAGAGAGCTAGGGGACGTGAGCATGGAAGATTTTGAAAAAGAGTTTGGGTAGGTGGATGAAAGCCTTACTATTGAAGTCCAATCCCTATTTGACTCTTGTAGTCACTTAGAAGAAAGTGAATGGAAAGAAAAAAATTGATGAATTCCTTCGTTGTGACCATCCACCCATACCACTTGAGGTCCCGAAACCGATTGACAAGAAAAGTTATGTTTCGTCCAACTTAGAGCCCGACCCATGCATCCTAAAAATTGAAAGAAACCTAGGGGTTCCCTCCGAGTCACTGCACGTAGGCCACGCTTTAAGTCAACTTCATGAGGATCCCTTTCTGATTAGTCACGACGAGCCTACCGACCTTTCCTTTATCTGTGGGCGAGGTCCCAACTTATTTCGATTGTTGGTTTATAATCCTAGGACGGGAGAAAAAAGGAGAGCATCGGATCCTATGAGTGGGATCGGTTGAGTTGGTAGGAGTGAGAGATAGGTCGTTGCACCTCCGACGCGTATGGGGTGATTTTTTTATTTTTGAGTCATGTGTTGGTGTCATTTAGTGTCTTTTTGCATTTTCATTATTTGTTTGTTTTATTTCTTCGCACTTTTAATTTGCTTTGAGTTAGATTTTAGTCCTTTTTCTTGAGGACAATGCAAAAGTCTAAGTTAGGGGGGGTCACAAGTGCGTATTTTTAAAACTTCACAAATTTTCAAAAATGCACAGAAATTTCAAAAAAATTTGAAAAATCCAAAAATATTTTTCTTCAAAATAAATAAAATTGTTATTCAAAATTTTCAAAAATATCATTAAAAGTCGATTTAAAGGCTCAAATTGTAAAAACACAATACACAAAGACGGAATTGACCAAAGATGGAAATTATGCAAAATTAATGACTTAATGAATAAGTGTGGAGATTAACAACCCTGGTGAGATTCGAGCCTTTCATTATTATGAAATTTATAAATCAATCTGAGTTACTTGTTAACTCAAAAGTTATTTTCAGCGTCAAATAAAGTCGTTGAGGATCTCAATCCTTTCATTTTGATCGGTTATAGAAAATGTGTGTGATACTGCTTTAAAAAATGTGCCAAAATTTATCAATAAAGTTAATTCGTCTCGAAATGCATATGGCAACACAATTAGTATTTTGGACAATGAAGTAGGCCCTTGTTTGTCACCCAAAAATATTGGCCAGAAAAAGTAGCAAAAAATTATTCCTTTTGTAACCCAAATTGAGCCGAATAAATTTCTCCCTTTCTTTTAACAACCCGAAAAACCCCAATTGGCCCAGAATTATGAAAGTTGATAATCCCAGAATTATGAAAGTTGATAATCCCAGAAATTATGTCCGAAAAGTGCATAAGAAGGGGCAAGAAAAGAATAGAAATGCTTAACAAAAATAGCAAGAAAAGAAAAGCGTGAAAAATAGAAAAAGAAAAAAAAAATGAGCAAAAGCCTGGAAACGCACTAACGGACATCATAAGAAAACTTTCCAATTCCAAAATTCTCGTGCCACTCTCATATTACTCAATAAACCTTTAGCCCGAAAAAGTCCTAACCGCGTCCAAAATTACGAAATTAGGTACCACGTGGAGACTAAAAACACAAAAAGATAGTAAAAGAGATCAAAATTACTAATTAGAGGCAATGTTCCCATTTTCTTATATCCGTAATTCAATGATGAGATCCGGTCATCAAAAATTTCCGTCTTTCTACTTATGTGCGTAAACTTAGTTCCACTACATTTACACTTATAAATCACGCACGCTGAGAGAATAGCCACATTCCGAGTGATTTGTTTATGAGACTATTCCGTGAGATTTTGAAATCGAAATGAACTTTTGGATAAGTAACGTAATGGCTTATCAGTGGAAATTTGCGGTTAAATTTCTGGCTTCGCACACACGCACTATGATTTGAGACTCTTGAACATGATTTGATGATGAATATTTTAGGTAAACGTTTTAATTATACAATTTTTGCATATTTTGATTTTTCTTTGAGTCGAATTTTGTGGGTATATTCTCTGCAAACCCTCACGAGACACAACTCGTCCTACTAGGGTAACCTAGGGGTTTAAAGGCTTGTTGCATACGCTAAATGCAATCACTTGCCCACGAAAAAGTTATTATATCCCCATAATATGTTTAGAGGAGTTGTGACTTTATTCTTTCTCTTTTACATTGCTCGGGATGCGCAAAGTTCTAAGTTAGGGGGGTTTGATTCGGCATAAATATTGTATATTTATCCCTTTAATTTCGGTACCTTGGTGAGCCCGAGTGAGGCAATTGATAATATTTTAACTCACATTTATGCTACTAACCTTCGTTGGCAAGGATTTCATGTTTCTTATTTCTCTTATGTGTTTTACAGGTTATTTATGCAAGTGGTGCAAAAGAGAAAGTGAAACAATGAAAGAAAGTCTGGGAAGGAAAGTTTAAGGGCATTTTGGTAATTCTACAACTGGATCCTGGAGGAGGAGTCAACTGGAAATTTGAAAATCTTGGAACAACGAGAACACTGAAACAAATGACATCCAAATCTGAGTTACGGCTGAAGAGTTATGATCAATTGAAGTTGAGAAAAAATCCAAGAAGAAAAGAGGAAAACATGAGAAAATTTCTAAGTGTTGAAAAAAGGAAAAAAGCATCCAAAACCAGTGAAAAATCCCGAACCCCAGGTCAAACCGGTTCGGGGGGCGAACTAATTCGGGGTACCTGTGAACTGGTTCGGGGGTCCTGATGCGCAAAATTTGCCTTGGCTGTTGATTGGTCCAAAGAGTCCCAGACTGCAAAAACTCTTTCAAAAACATATTTGTACGAAGTTAATGACTTAGAATAGGTAGTTCTTCATAGTTTTTCATAGTTTTTGATAGAGAAAAAGGTAGAAGATCATCTAGGAACATAATTTGAATTATTTTCTGCAAGATTGATAAATTTCGGGTTTGTTTTCATGTTTTAATCCAAGTTTCATTCTCCTTATTATTGTTCTTGCATGGTTATTTCTCTTATTTGATTCAAACAATTTCTAGGTTCATAACACTTATTTACATGTTTTAATCTAGTTTCTTCATGAGTTCTTTCGCATGCAATGAAATTATTTCATGCATCATTCAGTTTAATATGTCTGGCTAGATTTAAAAGGGTCGGGATGCATGAACTCAACCTGATGCGTTAGTTGAATGTGGATAAAATTAATTATCTAAATTTAATGATTTAATTTGACTGTATTGCGTAGTAACACAACCATTGTATATCTTTGGATCTCGTTTGCTTCCAGGTAACCGGGATGATTTAGAATGTAATACGATTGTCGCTATCGCGCATTACCGCTTTACTCGTCCTCTGATTTCGTATGGTGCGGGCTTGAACTTCATATACGTAATGCTTGGGAGTACTAAATTCACGGACTAATTAATCATTTAAATTTATGATTAGTTTTATACCTGCAATACACTAGGGTTGAGGGATTGTATTCCCATTCTATTCTCTTCATCATATAGTTCAAAGTTTTAAGTCAATCATCTTCAGTATTTTAAATAATTTAGAATAGTTGCATTTCATACTTTATTTCATTAGTAAACCATTTTCACAAAAAATTGCATTTAGTTGTAGTCGATCTCCAAAACAAATCATCTTTTCATTTTCTTTATAGTCAAAAGTTAGGATTCCTTCGTCTATCCCATCGTTACAACTTCGTTGTCTTAGTTCCCTGAGGATCGATACCCGACTTATCGGATTATTACTTGAGCAACAGGATTGCACTTGAGCCTAGAGAGTACGCACTTCTGAGACACATTCTTAGTCACGTCAAGATGCTCGGCATTCTAGGGTTTTTTGAATTCTTTTCCTTCTAAAGTCTCAAGTCGATAGGTTCCAAGTCGGATAACAACGAAAATGCGATATGGACCATGCCAATTAGCCTTAAGCTTGTTATTCTTTTGTATTACCTTCTTAAGAACAAAACCAACTTCTTTAAGGTTAGTTGGCTTAACCCTTTTATTATAGAAGCAAGCAATTATGTGTTAGTATACAACATTTCTCAGGGCATCTTCTCAAACTTCCTCCAACATGTCTAGATTTAGTCTTTGCATCAAGTCACTAGTTGGAGAATCAAAGTTCAGTACCCAGTGGGTGGGTAGGTCTATCTCGGCTGGTACTATGGCTTCAGTCCTAAACGCAAGCATGTAAGGTGTTTCTCCAGTTGCTATTCTCGACATTGTTCTGTAGGCCCAAAGAACATAATGTAACTTGTTAATGCAATCACCCTTTGTAGCGTCAAGTCTTTTCTTCAACCCATTGAGAAAATTTCTATTTGTTACTCATGTTTAGCCAATACTTTGAGGATGGCTTGGTGAAGAAAGAAGCTTCAAGATCTTGGACTGGACACAATACACTTCAAATTCATCGTTATCGAATTGAGTTCCATGATTCATAATGAAGGCATGTGGTAGCCCATATGTGCATATAATATTCTTCCAAATGAAATGATACACTTTTTCGTAAGGCATGTCTACCAATGGTTCTGCCTCCACCCATTTAGCGAAGTAATCAACAGCAACGACCAAATATTTGAACCTGCCCTTGGTGATCGACATTGGTCCGACCAAGTTAATTCCCTAAATAGCGAATAGCCAAGGAGAAGTTTTGGGTGTGAGAGTGACATTTGTCATTTTATGGATTATAGATAACTTATGGAATTTGTCACACTTTGTTGCAAAGGCTATATAATCTGCCTTCATAGTTGGTCGGTAGTATCCCTGAATATTGTTTGCCTAGAGCAGAGATCGACCAACTGAGTGAGCTCTACAAGAACCTTCATGCACTTCTTTGATTAAATCTTTCACCTCTACTGGATGAACACAGTGTCGAAAGGAGATCGTTAATCCCCTTCTATATAAAACTCATTTGTCAAACACGTATCTTGCTTCTTTATATCGGAGCTTCTTAACTTCTTTAGGATCGGGTGGCAAGATGACATCCTTAATATAGGCTTTAATTGGGTCCATCCAGGAAGGTCCAAATCTACGGTAATGAAATTAACCATCAAGTCCCCTTCAATGCTCCGATTATCTAGGATGTCTATTGGGATGGTACGCCTGAGTTCAATTTTGGTTGCTAAAGCCAAGCAAGTGAATTTGCTCGGGCATTGGCTATTATGGGAATCCTGTTCATTTGCACGGTTGAGAGCTTGGAAATAACTTCCATGGTTTTGGAAAAGTATGAGGTCATCAACTCCCCCTTGACTCCATATAGCTGAAGAACTTAGTTGACCATTAACCGTGAATCACTGTGCGCCATTACTTACTCGACGCCTAATGAATGGGCCAAATCTAGTTCGACTATTAAAGCTTTGTATTATGACTCATTGTTTGAGGCTTTGAATTGAAACATAAGTGCATATTCAACATCAATTTCATCAGGAGTATTGAGTATTATACCAGTTCTGCTCCCAGTCGCACATGAAGAACCATCGACATATAAATTCCATAATGAGATATCATCATTAAAGCTTTTTTCAGACATAATTCTTTGATAGAATACTTTTTTGCTCTCTTTTGCATTTTTCTGGTCCATATCCTTAGTTCTCGATGACTCAGGTTGATCTACAATGATTTTAAGCTTGTGGAGTGGTTGCCGAAGAGGCAGATCAGTATACACCACTATAGTATGTGCTTGGAAATAAGGATTCATACACCTAGAAGCCTCAATAAGTGCTAAAGCCAATTTTTTCCACTCGTGGATACCTAAACTCATCTCCCCTGAATGCTTTGCTGGTGTAATAAACTAGTCTTTAGATCCCATTGTCCAGACCAACCAAAGTTGAGCTAACCACAAATTCATAAACAACTAAGTACAAGTATAATTTCTCTCCCAAGATTGGTCGGGATAACAAATGGGATGATCCTAAATACTTCTTTAATTCCTAGAACGCTTCTTCACATTCTTCATTCCACTCAAAAGTCTTTCTCAACACCTTGAAAAATGGTAAGAACCTATTTGTTGCATCTTTCTTGCAAGTCAACGGCTGTATTTCGATTAAAGCTTTTATCTTTGATAAATTAGCTTCAATTCCCCTTTAATTAACTATAAAACCGAGGAGCATTCCTTCTTGTACCCCGAACACACACTAGGTTGGATTCAACTTCATGTGATGCTTTTCCAACTGATTAAACGTCTAACTAAGATCATTGATATGATATGAGGCTTTCTTACTTTTTGTTAACATATCATCCACATAAATCTCTATATTCTTGCCTATCTTCTCTTCAAAGGGCTTGTTCACCAACCTTTGATACGTTGCTCCTATATTTTTTAGCCCAAAGGGCATTATATTGTAGCAATAAATTTCTCAATTGGTGATAAAGGTTATACTTTCCCTATCTTCAAGTTTCATTTTGATCTGGTTGTACCCAGAATAGGCATCCATAAAGCTTAAAAGATCATATCCCGACGTAGAGTCCACCAATTAATCAATTCTAGGCAAGGGAAAATGCTCTTTTGGGAAAGCTTTATTTAAATCAATGAAATCCACGCACACTCTCCATTTACCATTCTTCTTTTTTACCATTACAACATTAGCTAACCACGCTGGATACTTAACATCTTCAATAAACCAGGATTTTTGAAGTTTCTCAACCTCTTCTTGGATAACTTGATTTTTCTCGGGACTGAAAACCCTTCGTCTCTACTTGATCAGCTTGGCATCTTTATTGACACTGAGCTCATGACAAAGGAAGTTGGGATCAAGCCTAGGCACATCCTCATGTCTCCAAGCAAATACATTTCTCAGTTGACTCAGAAATATAATCAATTCATGTTTAAGGATTGGATCCAATGTTGAATCGATCTCCATAGTTCTTTCTAGTTTGTCATCGTCCATGATAATACTTTCAATAGCTTCCACAATCTGTCCCATGACTAATTATGTCTCATCTTGAGGATCTAAAATTTCAACTTCAGATTCATTATTGGTCTCAGTAGTATCAACCTGATAGGTGGTAGTCTTCTTCTTCTTCAATTCGTTCAATTCCTCTTGCTTGGCTGAGGAGTAGTAACATTGTCTGGCCACCTTTTGATCACCTTTTATGACACCTACACCAAAGTGAGTTGGAAAGTTTAAGAATTGATGAACTATTGATGTTACAACTTTAAACTTCTTCAGTCCTACCCTACCAAGGACGATGTTATAGGCAGATTAAATGTTTTTATCCATCATACAAAAGCGTATTTTATTCGTACGACTCGCCGGCCAAGTGACGAACAACACTTCTAGCTTGACTGTCCCAAGAGGGTAAACTTTTTCACCAGAAAATCCTATTAACGGCCTATGGTAGGGTTCCAGTTGGTTAACCTTCAAATCCAATTTCTGAAAGCAAGGGTAGAACATAAAATCTGTCGAGCTTCCATTATCAATCAAAATTCTACCGATGATACTGTCCTGGATCCTGAATTTGACAACTAAGGGATTGTAATGGGGATAAATTACCCAGGAGAGATCATTCGTTGAAAAATTAATCACTAGTTTGTCTTTTTTAACCTTCCTAGGCCGGTGTTATTCATTCAGATTAATTCTGGATATAAGAGCAAGTTTGGGCTTCGTTTAAGTAAGCTTTTCTTCCAACAGTGTGATCTCTTCCTCCTGCATCGCCACATGTATTGACATGACAATCAAATGAATAAAAAATGATCATAGCTACCTCATGTTCTGCCTGCTTGGGCTTTTTCAGTAGATCGGGATCATTCTCATAATCATCTTCATGGTTTCTCTTCCTGTCATCTATGGGATTGCATGAAGAATTTAACCTTCCTCTTACTTCTCTGCTGTCATGTTGATCAATAAATTTATTGAGTTTTTCTTAATGGATGAGAGATTCTATCTCATTTTGCAAAGTGATTCAATTATCTGTTGTATGGTCGTGATCCTCATGGAATTAACAATATTTAGATTTGTCCCTCTTATTTGGAGGTACTTTCAACCTTTCAGGCCATTACATATCCTTATTGTTTTTAATCTCCTCAAAGATATGGTGAATACTAACACTCAATGGAGTGTAGGTTCCATATTTTTTGAGCTTATCCTCTTTTTTTGGCTTTGGATCCTTCTGCTTCTTCTGATCTTTCTTCTCAGTCTTTATGGCTGGACTCTTCTTTGCTTCCACGATGTTCATTATTTTTCCTGCCTTAGCTATGAGCTCGGTCATGGTTTTAGGAGGATCTTTGGCCAGAGTATAATACAGTTTCTCAGGAAGCAACACACTCATAAAAGCAGTGATGGTTATTTTTTCCTCGTAATCTACCACTTCTAATTTCTCATTATTGAAACGAGTGATGTACTCCCTGGTTGTTTCCCCTTCTTGTTGGCTTACACCCAAGAGATGGGCTACTCTTTTTATTATCTTGGCCCCAAACTTAAATTTCTAATTAACAACTCAGTAAGCTGGTTGAAGTTGATAATTTATCCTAGAGGCAAGTTATTATACCATATCTGAGCAAAACCTGTAATAGTGCTTGAGAATGTTCTACCTCTCATCTCATCGGGGATCGAATACATGTCAGCAAGCTTGATATTATTCAATGTGCAGAACTGGATCAGTTTTCCCATCAAATTTGGGGGTAACCACGGGAGCTTTAAACTTAGATGGAGTAGGAAAATCCTCAATTGCTTGAATAAAAGGGGATCCTTTAACAAAACTTTGCTGTAAAAGATTCTTTGCTTTCGCCATCTCTCCTAGCCAATCTTCTAATTGCTGAATTGATACTTTTCATGAAAGATTGCCTACATCAGATTTATACGAAACAACTCGGCTGCGGCTGCTATGTGTTTGCTCTAAACTCTCTTCCTAAGAAGTTTGTTCGACGCGAATAGATTGTTAGATGCTTGATCGTGATCTGATCATGGATTCACGTTGGTTGTTTGGATGTGGAGTGTTCCTGGATAGTGATCAAGGAGGGTTTCTATTTGCTCGGGGTCCCAATCGATCGAAAGGTAGAGCTCGACTCAATCTCTCTAAGACGTTGGCCTTTTAAGGGTGAAATAATGGTCATCATAAGAATCTGAGGCTCTAATTGAGGAGTTGATTTCTGGTTAATAATTCCTATCATGAGATGATCTGGAATAGCTGCATCGGCTATGCCTCGAAGGTGGGGGTGGCATTTCTCTTTGTGGTGATAAACTGTCCTACTGTCTAGATAGGGATAGAGATCTAGCTTGCAGCGACTGAGCCAATTGTCTCATTGATTCTTGTATAGCATCTTGACCCCTAGAAAGGCTAGCAAATATTCCATTTAGGTCTGCTACTGTAGGTGGAGCAGATGGAACAGGCGGGTTGCCTTCGTTTCTGGCACTAGGCTCTGGATCATTAATTTTTCCTTAAATAAGGTAATACAAGACTGGAAACAGTGATTAGACATACGTTCTCACATATGGCGCCAATCTGTTGATGAAAAAAGATGAATTTAATCCAATTTTATAATCACAGATAAAATATACAATTGTAATACTAAATAAAAGAGAGAGACAAAGTTTTAAAGTTGTTCGGCTATGTAAGAAAGCCTATATCCACTGTTCTAGTATTGATTTCAAAGGTTAGAAAAACCTATGTACTCTTGTCAATAAGAATATCCTATAATCCATTATACATTTCCCTTGATGAAGGGGATACAATGTATATATAATGACCCGAAGATTAAGGGTTCGAATATCAAGGGATGGAATGCATTTATACATTTAATCATTTACACTCACACATAATGAATGTGACGATTGGTTATATATATCACATGTGGTAAGACCTTTGGTATGGTGACACTTCATTGGTATTGACGGTCGTAATTCTTTATGTTGGTCGATATGCCTGCTGAGATACTATCTATTGATTAGAATTTTGGCCACATAGGAGGACAAGTGTTCACTTCTGATTGGTTCAAGTTGGTGGATAATTTTTGGTATCAACACCCTGCTGACCTAGACCTGCTACCTCCGGCGAACTCACCTTGACACCCCCATCCTGGTTTGAAAACCCAAAACAAAAACCCATCATCACCAAACCTAGCACCGGGCAGACCCGTGACCATATCCATGATCCGAACCTTAAACCCAATGTACCACTCCTTTTACCTCCTGAATTGACCCAGACCCACCTGACCCATTTAACCCCCACAAAACCTCCAAACCATTTATGCCCAAAATAAAAGAACAAATAAATCCGAAGTCAAAAATCCCCACATTTGTTAAAAGATGCCATTTATACCTTTTTCTTATAACACCCTCATCACCCCCACTATTCCATTATCCTCACTATATTTACCCCTTATTCCCCTCTCACACCTTATTATTACCATGCACACCTTAGCCTTCCTATTTTACCCATTAGCTCATTATGCCACAATATAAAACCAAGGAATGCCCGTTTGAAGAAATAGAGAGAAAACCCTAAAGTAAGACCTAGAAGACAAGTAGAGAAATAAAATAGAGAGAGAAATACCTTTGTGAATAGTTTTTTTATTATTATTTTATTTTAGTTAGAGAATTTGTGGGGATTAAATTATGAGAGTTTGGATTGTATTGAATAGTTTAGAGTTCAACTTGCAATTCAATGAGATTTGATTATAATATTTGTTCTCTCATCTCTACTTTTTTTAACTTCATGCTTAGTTTGTTGATAATATTACATTTGTTGTGTTTTATCACCATGTTACGCTAGAAACTCCTTTCAAGGGGTGTGGTGATACCATTATTTGATGTTAATCCCACTTTAATTAGTTTATTTATATTAAATATCCCTTTAATAATCAACTTTGCACTCTTACATTTTGATTTAAGCCACGAGAGAGGATAAATGATTTTCGAGAGAAAATCAAAATTTATGTCTTATTTTCCATTTTAGAATCGAACTACATATAGTTTTTTTTCTTTCTAAAATGTGAATTTATTTATATAAATTTCAACTCTAAGCTACTTT